>LR738710.1:699969536-699979948 GCA_902687465.1 Secale cereale | reverse complement strand
ATGATCTGGTGATTTTATACGAATTTTTCTGTCCAAGGACAGAATCTGTTTTCTGGACAGCACGTCACAACTTTTGAACTTTCTAGCAATCGGAGGCTAAACTTGGCACAAAGCTGAAAAATAAAGATACAATGATGTTGCTATAGTAGTAACAAACATCAAGACCACTAAAACTGAAAGAACAAATTGAAAGCAAAGATAACAAGGGTTGTCTCCCTAGAGCTCTTTCTTTATAGCCATAAAGATAGGCTTTAAGACTTTAATGATGCTCTCGTAGGAATAAGAGTTGAAGAAAAAAAGAGAGCATCAAGAAGCAAATACCAAACACATTTAAGCCTAACATGCTTCCTATGCATAGGAATATTGCAATAGAATAATTCATTGAAGCACAAAGCAATAAGCATAGGAAGACAAAACAAGTGCAGCTTCAAAACCTTCAACATAAAGAGAGGGAACTTGATATTATTGAAATATCTATAAGCATATGTTCCCTTCTCATAATAATTTTCAGTGGGATCACGAATAAACTCAACAATATAAGCATCACATAAAGCATTGTTACCATGATCCACATGCAAAAAGGTACTCTTACTCTCCACATAAGCATAATCTTTCTCATTGGTAATAGTGGGAGTAGGACTATCATAAACAACTTGAACACTATAGATTAATTGTGTATTAGGAAGATGGTGTTCAACAAGGGAGTAATTCCCTCCATGATTATGATAAGGATAATTTCTCCTTATGTCATAGGTACCTTTATAATCACTATAGATTGGAGTTATAACATCATCATAGTAGAGAAGAGCATTATCATTGCTAGCAACTATATTTGTAAACATGTTGTCTTTATTCTTACTAGCAAAAGAATTATCAATTATCACATCACTAGTGGGTAAAGGATTTGCAATCCTATCATCCCCAAGCTTAGAGCTTTCCATATCATCACTTTCAGAGTTGGTACCAAAAAGATTTTCAAGATCATAAGTAGCATTATCATCATTTTCCCAATCACAATAAGTAACATGCATATCATAATCAAAATCATCTTCAATAGTACCTACGGACGTATCATCAAGATGATAATTAAGGCAATAAACTTCACCTTCTTGAAACTTACAACCATTAGGATAAAAGTTGATGGGAGGAATATGCTCAGGCCAGGTTGATACCCATTCTTCTTCCTTCTTGCTCGTCTTCCTCCTCCTCTTCTTTTTCTTCTTCCTCACCTTAGGAGGGAGTTGTTGGAGATGAAGCTTCTCCACATATCCTGGTTTATCATTAGAAACAATAGGGGAAACTTGGGAGAAACTCTCCTTTTTATTAGCAGAGATATAAGAGACATTTTTATACTTTGGCAAAGTTCCCTCCTTTCTAATCTTACTTATGTAATCATTTTTATGGCAATTAACAACACAATAGAGATGGCAATTTTGCAAAGTGTTTTTTATTCCTATGGCATTAACATCTAGCCAAGAAGTATTTTCTGATAACTCTTCACACATCAAAAATCACATAAGCTCATCATAAAGATCAGGGGTGATCATGTTATCACACAACTGGTTAACAATTATGTTTTGAAAGTGCATGCATTGAAAATTAAAGTGACCCTCTATACAGCAAAGTTCACAAGTAAAAGGATAAAGGTCACACAGTTCTCTAGCAATTTCATTTAAATATTTGACCCAAGTGATTGTTCTTTCATGCTTATGTTGCTTACAATACTTCTCTTCTTCAATCATAGGCCTTTCACAAGGTCTATCCACTCCACAAAAATTAACATGCTTATATAAAACTTCATTTTTAGGAATTGGATCATGCATGTTGCAATCATCATGAACAATTTCATTTTCTTTGCAAATCTCTTTAAAAGGTTCATGATGCTTGATCCAATCCTCCTTAGGCATATTAAGATGTGAAGCAAAAGATTTGAGGAAATCAACGAGGAGTTGAGAATCAAGCCCAAACTTAGCACTAAACTTATTAAAACTTGTAGTTTCAACAAATGACTTAATGCAATCATACTCATAAATTATACCTGACTCTTTACCTTTGTCGATCTCCCAATCTTCAGTGTTGCGTTGAATTCTTTCAAGGAGTTCCCATTTAGCATCAATCTCTTCGTTTGTGAAAGAACCCATAGAGGAAGCATCGAGCAAATCTTTATCCTGTCGAGAGAGCCTCGCATAGAAATTAGTAATAATCATATCTTTGGGGAGCCCATGGTTAGGACATTTTAGCATTAACGTTTTCAGTCTCCCCCAAGCGTGACCTATGCTCTCTCCGTCATGAGGATAGATATTATAAACATAATTCCTATTCTCATGGACTTCATGAAGAGGATAAAACTTGGAGTAAAAGAGAGACTGGATCTCTTCCCAATCCAGCAGGTGAGAGTCATCTAGTAGCCTATACCATTCCAATGCTTTTCCTTTCCGTGACAAGGCAAATAATTTCCTCATGACTCCATCTCTTGTCAAACCTGAAATCTTAAACAACTCACAAAGTTCTGTAAGTTTCAACAAATGAATACTAGGATTTACTGTCCCATCATAACAATCATTCCTAATTATTTTAATTATCCTAAGTGGTATTTGGAACGGAATACATTCGGTAGGTGGAGGAGACTTCTCTACCACGGGTGTGGTAAAGCGGCCTTCCCCAAGCAACGAACTAAGAGTGCGGTTTTCCATAAACATAACTAGTGAAACTAAAAACAAGAAACGAAAAGATTTAATTGCAAGATCTAAAGATATACCTTCAAACACTTACTTCCCCGGCAACGGCGCCAGAAATAGCTTGATGTCTACTACACGCTTCTATTCCTGTAAACAGTGTTGGGCCTCCAAGAGCAGAGGTTTGTAGGACAGCAGCAAATTTCCCTTAAGTGAGTAACCCAAGGTTTATCGAACTCAGGGAAGTGGAGGTTGAACGCACCCCTTTCAAGCAACCCTGCAATCAAGATACAAGAAGTCTCTTGTGTCCCCAACACACCTAATACACTTGTCAGATGTATAGGTGCACTAGTTCGGCGAAGAGATGGTAAAATATGGATGATAGGAGTAGCAAAGCAAAGTAATATAAATCTGTAATAAAAAGTGCAGCAAGCAAACAAGTGGTAAACGTGAGAACAAATGGTATTGCAATGGTGGAAACAAGGCCTAGGTTTCATACTTTCACTAGTGGCAACTCCCAACAACATTAACATAATCGAATCACATGATATTTCCCATAATGGAGACGCACTCGGAGGTCATTCCTTTGTGGTCAAGAGAGGACGAGAATTATGTAGGGCTACAAAAGCACACCTCTAAGTTCGTAGTTCTCTATCTATGGATTTCCCAATGTCACCGCGGCCATCTGATACGTCCAAAACGTATCTATAATTTCTTCTTGCTCCATGCCTCTTTTGGGTGATATTGCTATGATATTTATACATTTCCATACACTTTTGATCATATTTGGACTAACCTATTAACTCAGTGCACCCCAGTGCCAGTTTCTATTTTCGGCTGTTTTTGTATTTCAGGTTTTCACGTTACGAGAACTGCCAGGAAAAATCCAGAAAAATTATATAAAAAATCAGCGTTCCAGAACCTACCGTGCGCCCGAAGGACAGCCGGGGGGGAGGGGCACCAGGGCTCCAGGCGCCCTGGCGGCGCGCCCCTCCCTGGGCCGCGCCGGGGGGGGGAGGGGGGCGCCTGGGCCCCCCGAGGCTCCTCCGATGCCCCCTTTGGCATATATTTAAAGCGTCTCCCGAAACCCTCGAAACAGGAACTCTTTTCGCGATCCCATCTCTGTTCCGCCGCCGCTGCCGCTTCCAAGATCGGGAGCACCAGGAGAACTCTTCCCAGCACCCTGCCGGAGGGGAGGATCACCACCGGGAGCTTCTCCACCACCATGGACGCCTCCCGGATGAGTCGTGAGTAGTCTCCCTTGGACCATGAGTCCATGACCAGTAGCTATGTGATGTTCTCCTCCCGTTCTTGTGCTTCACTAATTAGTCCTCATGAGCTGCCCTACATGATCGAGGCACATATTTAATCCTTATGCTGTTGGTATGATGAGTTTGCTGGGATCCGATGGATTATGAGATTATGTTCAGATTGTGTTTGAGTAATATATTTGATTCACCTCTTTTATGTTTATGTTCGTAAGTAATTCTTGCATGTTCTCCGTTGTTATTTATTGCTTTGGCCAAGTAGTAGGTAGTGACTCCAAGAGGGAACGTTATGCTTGATTGTGGGTTCATGCCCCTCGATGACTAGTTTGAGTGACAGAAACATGAGTCTAGGGGATGTGCTGTTGCCACAAGGGGGAAAACAACGGTGCTTGTGCCCGCGGGTGCAAGGATTGTTTACTTTACGCAAAGTTCTTTTAATGCAGTTATCTGTTGCATTGATTTTACACTATGGGTGGGACTCGCAACTTAATACCAGTGAGATGTTCTGGATAGATATCTCAAGGTGGATGATTAGTAGTAGATATTGATGGATTTCGGTCTACTTACTTTGGCGTACCGCCCATTCTTTGAACCTCAACCTTTCTTGCAATGTAGTCAGCATTGGCTTGCGCACATGGTCCTGTCAATTGCCCAGCTGTAATTCGTTTACCTCACATAGCTGTTTTATCGTCTTTTGGGAGAGAGACATCACTAGTGAACATCATGAGACTCCGGTCCATATTACCATCATTGATCACATCCGCTATTTACTTTTCGCTTTTATTTACTATTGCAATTATATCTATCACTACTATCACTTGTGTTTAATTGTGAACTACAAGGCCGGAGGGATTGACAACCTCTCTGTACTCGTTGGGAGCAAAGTTATTTGTATCTGTGTGCAGGTCCACGTTGATTGCTAATATCTGGCGCCGTAGCAGTTGACACCTTCTTGTTGAACCTAGGAGTCTCTGGGGATTCGATCCTTGGTATCTTTGCCAAGGGAAAAACTTCCGCAACACTACATCTCACACCTTCCACTTGGGGTAACCAACGAGGGGCGAGAAGCCTAGCAAGAGTTTTTCTGGCGCCGTTGCCGGGGACTCCACTCTTCAAGATAGGGGAGTTGCATGCTATCTTTTACCTTTGCTTTTAGTCTTGTTAGTTTACCTTTCAGTTTTGCTTTAGTATCTTTTATCGAAAATCACAAAAATAGTTATCTTGCTTGCTTGCTACAATGGGTTCCACCGAGAACACCAAGTTGTGTGACTTCACTAGTCACAACAACGATGACTTTATCAGCACACCTATCACTACACCTGCCACTTCAGCACCTTCATATGAAATTAAACCTGCTTTACTGAACTTAGTTATGAAAGATCAATTCTCCGGTGCTGGAGATGATGCTGCTTTACACTTAAACAACTTTGTTGAACTTTGTGATATGCAAAAGTACCGAGAAGTAGACGGTGATATTGTTAAGCTTAAGCTTTTTCCTTTCTCCTTGAGAGGAGGAGCTAAAATTTCGTTTCAGTCTTTGCCTAGAAACATCATAGATTCATGGGACAAGTGCAAAGATGCTTTTATTGGAAAATACTATCCACCTGCTAAAATTATCCAACTGAGAAGTAACATAATTAATTTTAAACAATTGGATAATGAACACGTTGCCCAAGCTTGGGAACGTATGAAATCTCTTATCAAGAACTGCCCTACTCATGGTTTGACTACTTGGATGGTTATCCAAACTTTTTATGCAGGCTTGAACTTTACCTCGCGGAACTTTTTAGATTCGGCCGCGGGAGGAACCTTTATGTCAACTACACTTGGTGCTGCCACGAAGCTTCTCGATGAGATGATGACCAACTATTCCCAATGGCACACCGAACGCGCTCCAACAGGTAGGAAGGTAAACTCTGTCGAGGAGATTTCCTCCCTTAATGAAAAAGTTGACTTGATCATGTCTCTACTTTCGAAGCAATTCTCTGTTGATCCTCGTGATGTTCCTTTAAATTCTTTCATTGCTCAAGAACAAGTAGATGTGAACTTTATCTCTAGAAACAATTTCAATTACAATGCTTATAGGAGTAACTTTGGTAGCAATCCTAGACCGTTCCCCTCTAATTCTTATGGGAACAACAATGCTTATCCTAGCACCAGGAACTCCACTACTGAACTAGAGATTATGCTTAAAGATATCATCACTACCCAAAAAGCTTTTAATAATAGTGTAGAAGAAAACTAAATAAACTAGATGATCTCTCTTTGAAGGTAGACCATTTAGCCAATGAGATAGAATTGCTTAAAATTAAAACTTCTCCTCTTGAGGAGAGGAAGGTCACTCCTATTAATGCTACTCAAGTGCAAATTAATGAAAATATTAGGATGATGGCTAAACTTAAAGAAAGATGGGATAGAGAAAGGGAGGAAGAGGATAGAATTAAGAGCCTTCCTACCCACCACACTGTTGCTACTATCCAAGTTGTTGAGGATATCCAAACTCTTAGCACCCAATGTACTCCTGGTCCCATTGGACCTATTAATGGTGATGCTATGACTATAGAAACTACCAAACATGTGAACCTAAAGGACACCACTACCACTTTACTTGATGCTAGTGACCTTGACTTTGATAATTGCACTCTTACCGAAGTTATTGATTTCCTTCACAAGATGTCTAGAGATCCCCGCACTAGCACGCTTAACCTTGCCTTCACAGAGCATATCACTAATGCTCTCATGAAAGCTAGGGAGGAGAAACTTAGAGTAGAAGCCTCCATACCTAGAAAGCTAGAAGATGGTTGGGATCCTATGATAAAAATTAAATTGAATGACTTCGCTTGCTATGCATTATGTGATGTTGGAGCTAGTACCTCTGTTATGCCCAAAAGAATATATGATATGCTTAAATTGAAACCTTTTGATTCTTGTTCTTTTGGTGTTCGTCTCATTGATCCTTCCATAAAGAAACCTTTGGGGAGGATCGACGATGTTCTTATCGTTGTCAATGATAATTATGTTCCCGTTGATTTTACTATTATGGATATTGAATGTGATCCTTCTTGTCCAATTATTTTGGGACGTCCTTTTTTGCGCACCGTTGGTGCTATCATTGACATGAAAGAGGGTAATATAAAATTTCAGTTTCCTCTCAAGAAAGGGATGGAACACTTCCCTCGAAAGAAGATCAAGTTACCTTTTGAGTCCGTTGTACGGGCTAGCTATTCTTTTACTCTTGATAAAACTTGATCTATATGCATTATGCCTAGCTTAAAGGCATAAAAGAAAGCGCTTTTGGGAGGCAGCCCACATGAATAAATTTATTTTGCTTTTGTTGTGTCTTGATGTTGTTACTACTGTAGCATCATCATTGTATCTTTACTTTTCAATTTTGTGCCAAGTATAGCCTCTGATTGCTAGAAAGTTCAAAAGTTGTGAGGTGCTGTCCAGGAAACAGATTCTGTCCTTGGATAGAAAAATTCGTATAAAATCACCAGATCGTCTTTTTGGTCTGAACATTTTCGACAGCGTTCTCTATATAATTGTCTTTCGTGCGTCTGTTCTGAGTTTTTTGATTAGAGTTACAGAAGTGCCCCGAACAAATCAATTACTACCTGCTGTTCTGTTTTTCACAGATTCTGTCCTGTTTTGCTTTTCCTTCATTTTGCAAACCTAGAGCTTGCTTTTTCTTTGCAAAAACCTTTTGGCAATCTTGAGAAACAGTAGACTTTCAAGAATATCTTTATTTCCAGCAAGGTATAATTATTTTATTATGGGTACTAACCTCGCTAACCAGATTATGATGAGTTATTTATGAAGGGAGTTTTCAAGTGTGCGAGGGAAGATGATAAAAAGATTCAAGAGTGTCAAGCGCTCAAGCTTGGGGATGCCCCCATGCACCCCCAAGAAATATTCAAGGAGACTCAAGCGTCTAAGCTTGGGGATGCCCCCGTGCATCCCCTTCTCCATCAACATTATCAGTTCGTCTTTCGTTCCACTATATTTTAATCACTTCATGTGTTATGTGCTATGCTTGGAGCGTCTTGCTTTTAGTTTCCTTTTTAGTTTTTCATAACGAGTCGGAACTCAGCGTTCTTTATGTGGGAGAGAAACACGCTCCACTTCTACCTAGAACATAACATAGAATTTTCATGTCTATCTTTGCTGTGTGTGTTCTTTGTCTTTTAATAGCTACTATCATGCTCTGCTCTTAGTATTCATGCTTATCTTTTTAAAGAGCTTTTGTTTAGTTGGTTGCTTGAACTCTCTTTAATTACCATGCTTATCTTATTAAGAGAGTTTGCTTCCGTTGCATTGGTTAATATGTCTATAATAAAGATGCTACATGCATAATGGCGCTTAGTAGTTCAGGTTTTCTTATGGTTAGTCTCAAATAACTGGGGGGTTCCCAATGTGTTATTGGAGTACCAACATGATTTGTTTGCCAATGATGTGGTATGGTTTAGTAATATCTTCCTTCAAGAATTTATTTTGATTGACTTGGCGTATGCTCACGCATATTAAGACTGTAAAGAAAGTCTATCAAGCCTTGATGATCTTTTATTTCTGAGTAGCGATATAACTTCCATGCCTGATTTAGTGTTGCTTTGTCGCTCTGCATGATTATGACCGTCATTGCTCTCTTAGTTGGTCGCTCCCAGTCTTTTGCTAACCTCCACCTGTACTAAGCGGACTGACTGCTTGTGCATCCACATCCTTTAATCCAGTTATGCCATATGAGTCCAGCATACCTACCTATATGTGGTATTTCACCGCCACTCCAAGTAAATTTACATGTGCTACCTTTAAAACCTTCAGTTTTTGCAATACATAGCTCATGGGAAAGTAGCTTAAAAACTATTGTGGTTAAGAATATGTTGCTTATGTATCTTATTTTCTTATAAGTTGCTTGCTGAGCGGTAACCATGTTTCTGGGGACGCCATCAACTGTTACACTTTTGTTGAATATCATGTGAGTTGCTATGCATGTTCGTCTTGTCTGAAGTAAGGGTGATTTGCCATGGGTTGAATGGTTTGAGTATGCATATTGTTAGAGAAGAACATTGGGCCGCCAACCAAAGCCATGTATCATGGTGGAAGTTTTAGCTTGGACATTAATCCTCAATCTCTTATGAGAATATGCTTAAGCATTAAAGAGGAGTCCATTATCTATTTTCTATGTTGTCCCGGTATGGATGTCCTCAAGTTGAGATCTATCAAAATCGAGAAATCAAATGCGATCTATCTCCTTGGACCTTTGTACAGGTGACATAGAGGTACCCCTTTGTGACACTTGGTTGAAACATATGTAATGCAATGGCAATCCATGGAAATCCGAGCTAATTAGGACAAGGTGCGAGCACTATTGGTATTCGATGCATGAGGCTTGCAACTTATAGGATGTCTTATGCATAACACATATGAAGTACTACTACCGTTGACAAAATTGTTTCTATGTTTTCAAAATAAAAGCTCTAGCACATGAGTAATCCCTGCTTCCCTCTGCGAAGGGCCATTCTTTTACTTTTTATGTTGAGTCTCCACCTTCTTTTTAAAGCACCAACTACTGAGAGCATGATTGTCATTCTGAGTGTAATGTGCATTGTCCCAAAGTAGCATTGTCTTTTGCATGATTGTGATATCGTTTATTCTGAAATCATTGTATCTAGTCATCACTTAAACCTTGGAGGTGCCCCTGCATTTATGTTTTGCTTCACTAAAGGGGGCAAGCTAGATATCACTTTATCATATTTGCACATCATGTTCATTGCAAATCTATTTGATGCTTCAGTATCATATTGTAAAACTTTCAGTCCTTTGTGATTTTCTCATGAGGCAACTTAATTACTATAGATTCATTGTCTCAGTAAGCTTTTGTCATATGACTATGAAAAAGTCCTATATGGTTAATAGCATGTCACCACAGAAATTATTCTTGTTATCATTTACCTACTCGAGGACGAGCAGGAATTAAGCTTGGGGATGTTGATACGTCCAAAACGTATCTATAATTTCTGCTTTCTCCATGCCTCTTTTGGGTGATATTGCTATGATATTTATACACTTCCATACACTTTTGATCATATTTGGACTAACCTATTAACTCAGTGCACCCCAGTGCCAGTTTCTGTTTTCGGCTGTTTTTGTATTTCAGGTTTTCACATTACGAGAACTGCCAGGAAAAATCCAGAAAAATTATATAAAAAATCAGCGTTCCAGAAACTACCGTGCGCCCGAAGGACAGCCGGGGGGGGCACCAGGGCTCCAGGCGCCCTGGCAGCGCCCCCCCCCCCCCGGGCCGCGTCGGGGGGGCGCCTGGGCCCCCCGAGGCTCATCCGATGCCCCCCTTTGGCATATATTTAAAGCGTCTCCCGAAACCCTTGAGGGAGGAACTCTTTTTCGCGATCTCATCTCTGTTCCGCCGCCGCCGCCGCTTCCAAGATCGGGAGCACCAGGAGAACTCTTCCCG
>LR738710.1:699938525-699969436 GCA_902687465.1 Secale cereale | reverse complement strand
GAAATATATTTCTTCTGTAGTAAAGCAGGGCACTTTGCTAGAGATTGTCCCAAGGAGAAGGAGACTTGTGCTAAGCAGTTGAGTTGAAGCATGTAACGAAATGCAGTAGATCGTAACAATTTGAGAATCAATAAAGCTAGCGTCATTGGTATTGATTTGGATTTTATGAGTTACTATTTTATAGGCATGAGTGAAATCATGCTACGTGGAATTAGAGAACTAGTGTTTTTCATTTTAAGGGTGGTAGAACCCATCACTATTACCCGAATACAAGAGCTAGTTACCACAAACTTTGGAATGGACCACTCAATGATGAGTCTGAGTAATTACATCATAATTTATACCAAGAGAAGGAAGGGATACAATGCAAATTGGATGGATTTAAGAATGCTAAGGAAGCTGACGGTGGAATAATGATCAGTTGCAACACGATGATGAGACCAAGTGTTACTAGTGACGAGATGTGAAATAACCCGCAGGCCCCAGGACCTGTCAAGAAGCAAGCACACTCTTGTTGAAGGAAAACCCCTGGAAGATGTTACGACTTTGATCAGCAAACATTTCTTAGGAGGATACACAAACCTGAGAGATGAAAGAAATGATAGATGTTTTGTTTGGCTTGCAGAATCAATGGATTTATCCGAACATAGTTCGTCGACAAGAGAAATTTTGCAAGCTTGTGAGGATGACCGAGTGTTAAAATGCGAGATTCACTAACCCATATAATGATTTGGGTGTGGAATGGATTGATCACCATACCGACTTACTCTTATTATTTGCCTCGGTTGTATGGAATGGTAAATCTGAGTGTCTTACCCATAGTAGAGAGGCGACAATGTCAAAACCTTGTTTAATCCTTAGAATGGTATGCTAATTTTCCCTTGTACAAGGTGAGGGAGTCCTGGATAGAGGGGTCCTCGGGAGGCCATATACCTCTTGGTGGCCGGACTGGTGGGCCATGAAGATCATAGTCGAAGCTCATCTGTCGTATCCGGATAGGACTCCTATATTCATGTAATGGTAGGTTTTAGGTTCGGGTGTATTTCCTTCCTCTGCAAGATGGTATGTACAAACCCTAGGCCCCTCCGTGTGTATATAAACCGGAGTGTTTAGTCCGTATAGGCGGATGGAGAATCTCAAATCCTCACAGGCTAGACTTTAGGGTTTAGCCAATTCGATCTCGAGGTAGATCAACTCTTGTATTCATATTCATCCATATTAATATAGCAGGAAGTAGGGTATTACCTCGATCGAGAGGGCCTGAACCTGGTAAACATCGTGTCCCCTGCCTCATGTTACCATTGATCCTCAGACACATAGTTCGGGACACCCTACCCGGTATCCGCCGGTTTTGACACCGACATCGGTGCTTTCATTGACAGTTCCACTATGTCGTCGACAGAAGGACCAATGGATCCCATCATCAACAACGACGGCAGCACCGAGGGAATCTGCCCTCCCGGACAACTCTTCGTGTTCGGCGGCTTCGCGCTACGCGCCAACACTAAAGGTCATCTTGAGTAGATTGAGATCTACGCCCCTGGCCATCCAGTCATATTTGGAAGTTTAAACTACGTTGCTGGTATCCGCGGAGACTTGATCTTCACCGGATTCGAGCCAGCAACAACCTCTCTCTGTCTTCATGATGAACATGACCTAGCTCTATCATCAGATAAGGAAATAGCACCTGCAAAATTTCTGGCCCTAGATCCGAAACAGACCGTGCAGCCTGAGGACGGGAATCTCAACCCAGCCACGAAAGTCATGGACTCTACCGCATTGGAGCCGCACACAGATCCAACTCTAGACAAAGTTTGTGTCATCGGAACCCCGGATCTAACTCTGGCCTCGGATTCCGAATCACACGCATTTGCGCCCTTCAGGCCAGATCCGGCACCTGTCGCCGAATTCAGTGATGCTGATATCTTCTAGCACTCACCCTTTGGCGACATACTGAGGTCTTTAAATCCCTCTCCCTAGATAGGGACACGCAGCAGCATTGTATCATGTTCGAACTGGAGGCTGATGAAGAATTTGCTCCCCACCCACCACCAACTTGGTAGCCATGGTTGCAT
The DNA here is from genome assembly GCA_902687465.1 of Secale cereale. NCBI lineage: Eukaryota > Viridiplantae > Streptophyta > Magnoliopsida > Poales > Poaceae > Secale > Secale cereale. The sequence continues at coordinate 699,967,361 of LR738710.1, read as the reverse complement.
ATCTAACCGATCTACTTGACTATGCTTCCGAAGACTTCGAAGGGATGGACCTCGAAGCTAAAGCAGATCCAGATGAAAACCGGCCCGTAACCGGGCAGTGGACAACTACATCTTCATATGACGTGTACATGGTGGATACACCTAAAGAGGCGGCGAAAACAATCCCGTAGAGGACAAGCCCATTGAAGAACCTCCCAAACGACGGCGTCCAAAACACCGAACTAAATCTCGTAAAAGGAAGAAATAGCAACACCGTCACCAACGACGGTGACACTCTGGAACAAGCCGAAGACCCCACAGACCCAGTGATGGAGCAGGAAGAGCGAGAGGACGGCGAGCAGAGTCCGAAGCCGCTGTCCGATGACGGCGATGCCGAAGATGGTGACTATGAACCGGTCTCCAAAGAACAGGTTAGCCTGGATGAAGATGCATATATCGTCCCAGAAGAACCCTCTGAACAAAAACGCTTCCATCGGCGGCTTATTGCCACCGCAAGGAGCCTGAAAAAGCAGCAGAGACAGCTTCGAGCTGCACAAGACACGCTCAACGATAGATGGAATGGGGTGCACGACGCCGAACAGAAACATGGCTATAACAGCCAAACCAAAGGCTATCCCAAGTGTAAACAGCTGCCTGAATTCGACGACGAGGCCGCTACGCCCGTCCTACCGAAGAATAACACCGCCGACAAATCAGACCGACCATCTCAATGACGGGACAGAGTTGCTAGCAGTGGCGTAGCCAAGCCCGCACCACCTACCCGTAAAGGTAAAGATGGTGCGGCTCAAGTCTGAAAACATGATCTGCGTGAGGACCTGAACAAAAAAGCTAGCAAGACCAGGTCTATCTACGGACCTAGGGACCGGGCTCTCGCTCGGGACGACGGCTATCAAGCCAATCCCGCCGGTGACATACCAGTTCAGGGTCAGTACCGAACATCACAACCATCGGACATACGTCATGACATAGCAAAATACAGAGGAGCTGCACACCCTTTGTGCTTCACCGATGAGGTACTGGGTCATGATTTTCCAGAAGGGTTTAAACCCGTGAACATCGAAACGTACGATGGAACGATGGATCCTGTCATCTGGATAGAAGACTTTATTCTTCACATCCACATGGCGCGAGGAGATAGTCTCCACACCATTAAATATTTACCCCTCAAACTGAAAGGACCAGCTCGGCACTGGATAAACAGCCTCCCAGAGAACTCCATTGGGTGTTGGGAGAAACTTGAGGATGCTTTTCAGGCCAATTTTCAAGGGACTTATGTCCGGCCCCCGGACGCTGACGATCTAAGTCACATCATCCAACAACCCGGTGAGTCAGCTCGCAAGCTTTGGAATCGGTTTCTCACTAAGAAGAACCAAATTGTCGACTGTCCGGACGCTGAAGCTTAGCGGCATTCAAGCATAGTATCCGGGACAAATGGCTAGCCAGACACCTTGGACAGGAAAAGCCGAGGACAAAAGCAGCCCTAACTACACTCAAGACTCGCTTTTGCGTGGGTGAGGATAGCTGGTTAGCTCGTAGTAGTACCAGTGACCCTGGAACATCTGAAGTCAGGGACGGCAATGGAAAGCCACGACGTAACAAAAACAAACGTCGAAACAATTCTTGAAGCCCAGATGATACAGCGGTAAATGCCGGATTCAGTGCCTCTAGACCCGGTCAATGGAAGAAGCCATTTAAAGGCAACAGAGATGGTCCATCCAGTCTAGACATTAGATAGGCCCTGCCAAATCCATGGCACCCCAGAGAAACCTGCCAACCACACCAACCGTAACTGTTGGGTCTTCAAGCAGGCAGGCAAGCTCAATGCCGAACATAAGGGGAAGGAGCCTCAGAGCAAAGGCGATGACGAGCCTCGCCAGCCGAATATAGGGGGACGGAAGAAATTTCCATCGGAGGTCAAAACAGTGAACATGATATATGCCACTCATATCCCAAAGAGGCAGCGCAAGCACGCACTCCGAGATGTCTACGCCGTTGAGCCTGTCGCCCCCAAATTCGACCCATGGTCGGCCTGTCCGATCACTTTCGATCGCAGGGATCATCCAACTAGTATTCGACAAGGGGGTTCGGCTGCCCTAGTGCTCGACCCAATAATCGATGGATACCATCTAACCAGAGTCCTCATGGACGACGGCAGTAGTCTCAATCTGATATATCAGGACACTGTCCGCAAGATGGGGATCGACCCATCAAGAATCAAGCCAAGCAGCACGACCTTTAAAGGAGTGATACCGGGTGTAGAAGCACGCTGCACGGGCTCTATAACATTGGAAGTCGTATTCGGCTCTCCTGATAACTTTTGAAGCGAAGAGTTGATCTTCGACATAGCTCAGTTCCGAAGTGGCTATCATGCACTAGTCAGAAAAACGGCCTTCACCCGCTTTAATGCAGTCCCGCATTATGCCTATTTAAAGCTTAAAATGCTCGGACCATGTGGCGTCATCAAGGTCAATGGAAATATGGAGCGCTCCCTCCGTACGAAGGAGGACACTGTGGCCTTAGCAGCCGAAGTAAAAAATGGCCTATTCAAGCGGGTTAATTTACCAATAGTGGACATAACTAAACGTGTCCGGCATACGCCTCAGTGCGACAACTCAGATGTACCTGAGCAGGATTGACAGCTACGCCCCCGTCGACTGCCCCACAAGGTAATAGCATATGTGCCTCGAGTACATAATTATGCCTTAGAAATTCCTTGAGCGGCGACTGGGGCGCCTGCATATAGTCCATAGTTCGGCTAGACCCTATTCGGACTCTAAACTTATATTCTTAGGCTCATTAAATGAACCAGATCTGTTATGGCCACATTGGATTTCTTTTTCTTTTCCAGGTTTTTCTTTTTATAGGCGGCCATCATACTCTCACCCCTTCAAGGACACATTACAAAGGAGGTAACGGCGCAGACATGCAGTAGGGACCCGCACTAAGGTTTATTTTTAGATTAAGGCCATGTGTAAACCTTTTTTCTCCTTCTTGTTATATACCTTTTTGGCATGTAAAATGTCCAAAAAGGTTTTCGGCATTGTCTGTAAGTTTGCGGCTCGCCGTACCATAAAGGGATATTAAGAGCACCTTGATTCACATTACGTTCAGAGTTTTATTCACTCATCAGAAATGTTCTCTCCCCCACATGAGATTGCCATATGTGCCTTGTCAATAAGGGTCTAAATAATAGGGGTTGTATTCATCCCGTTATATGTTAAAAACACCGAACACCTATAGGGAGTGTTCAACGTCCTAGATGTTTGCCTTATATGCATCCGTTCCGAATCATGTCTTGGGTCAATAGTTGGGTCGTCCGGCTCCTGTGCTTACCTGTACGTTCCCGATTGTTCGGCTAGGGTGTAAAGGGAGAACTATTGCGATTATACTTCTAGCTCGTCCAGTAGAGTACCTCAGTAGAGAAAGCCGAAAACTGACCATCATGATAGGCGAGAACCTGGTCCGCAATCCGGTGACTTAGTTTTATACTACGATCGATAGAGATCTACCCCGTGTTATACGAAGGCTTGGTTTTTTGCCTAGCTAGGCGCAATTGGATGGCTTATGTAAAGGAATATCATATCTGCACCAGGGGCTAGTAGCTAGCCCCACAAGTCAAGCTCCTACGACTAAGTGAAAGCAATAACGCCGCATAGTCTAATTTCCTAGTTCGCCCCGCATACACCTCCTACACGGACCAAGACGTTGGATAAAGAGTGTACATGCATATGACCGAACACCCCAGTACTATGTACACGAGGGCTGAAGCCGACAACTGGAAACTTTTAGATTTAAATAAACAGTCAAACAGGAGGTAACAGACGCTGATATCATGCATAGTGCAAAAGTTATATACATCGGATTCATAAGCATAGTCTTTACATCCATATACAATCACTCGAAGACAACATCCTTCAAACATTGGCCTTCTATAATGCGGGCACTGTAGATGACATCCTCGAAGTACTTCTCCGGCTTGCGGTGCTCCTTGCGTGCGGGCGGGCCAGCAATGGCTATATACCCTACGTTCATCTTCGTCCAGTGCACTTTCACACAAGCGAAGGCCATCCGAGCACCTTCTATGTAGGCCGAATGCGTCAATGCGTTGATCCGCGGACCCGCCTAGATGAGCCGCTTCACCAATCCGAAGTAGCTACTTGGGATTGGCTTACCGGGCCATAGCCGGACTATTAAGTTCTTCATGGCCGAGCCTGCCATGTTGTGTAGCTCGACCAGCTCCTTCATCTGGTCGCTGAGGGGCACTAGATGTTTTGGCGTATAGAACTACGACCAAAACAGCTTATCCTTGTTGTTCCCCTCCAAGGCTCGAAAGTACAGGGCGGCGTCAGCACTGCTCCTCGGAAGATTAGCAAACACGCGTGGAGAACTCCATAACCGTGTCACCCCAATGTACTTCTGCCCTCCGAAGATGCTCTGTAAGAGAAATGTCTTACCAGATGCTATCTGCCATGCCTGCTCGATTTCCTGACGGGCGCTGCGTGACTCGCCTCGCGCATCCTGGGCAGTCTTTACTGCCGCAGATAGCTCGGTTGCTTGTACCGAAGTCTTCTTCTCCAATGCCTCACATTTAAGGATGGCATCTTTGAGATCGACCTTTGGACACCAGAGCCAGGTGCTTCTCGCACTCAGCCTTTTCGGCCTCTAAATCGGCAGCCACTTGGTCAGCGGCTACCTTGTTCGCCTCGGCCTCCTTCTTAGCCTTGGCAACCTCGCCCTTGAGGGCATCGAGCTCAGCGGCGCCAACTATGTAATACAGAATATCACATCAGAGTTTATAAACATACTGAACTAATTAAGTCTTATTGACATCCTAAAATCCGCATACCTTGCATTTCATCCAAACGCTGATTGACGCGGTCGAGGTCCGCGTTGGCCAACACGAGCTTCCGGTTTAGTTCGACAACCTCTGCGTCTCGTGCAGTTGCCGTAACTAGTGAAGCTTGCACAACAGTTCAGCTCTGTAAGTATGCTATACTACGGATACTTCGTCCGATTCTTTTCAGAATGACACAAAGCATCAGGGGCTACAGGTTATGTGTGTGCACTGAAAATAAATAAAGTTCTATAAAAACATTACATTGCTTACCTCAAATCATGTTAACAGGCTGTTGAAGGCTTCATTCAGTCCGCCGTTGACAAACTGAATCTTCTTCATCACCGCACCCATCATGGTGCGGTGTTCTTCAACAACGAGAGCACTTTGCAGTGCTCCCTCCATGGAGTCCGGAGCTTCCGGATTAACTCCGGGCACCACCGTATCCTCCTCCGCTTGAGGAGTCGGTCCTTTGGACCCCAGAGCTGCACTAGGCTCTGGGATAGTATTCGGTGGGGCCCCGGATTGTTTGGGCCCCACGTCGTCAGTCTCCATGGGGACGGTCTCCCCATGGTCAACGGCCGCCGAGGTATTATCCCCGGCCGCCTTGTCGCCTGCCCCACCCTCGTCTCCTAGGGCGGAGGATACCCGCTGGGACGATACATCGGTGTCCCCGCCAATCACGGGCAGTGAAGCCCGGGCTAGCGGGTCACTCTCCGTCTCTCCAGGCGCTAGAGAGTTCCCCTACAATAAGGAGGCGCCGGGGTGTCATCTGGGAGGGATGTAGGTTAGCAGGAGAAAAATGCTAAGTAAAGAAGCAAAAATACTAAACGAGCAAAGGTGCAGCAGTCAATCCGGAAAAACTTACGATTCGGGCAGGGGTTTCACCCTGGGCTTCACCACGAAGATATGTTCGGATGAATTCGAACTAGCTCCGAGGTTCAGTTTCCTCCGGGACGCGGCCGTGCCCGCGTCAGCGACGACCCCCCTCTTCTTCCCCCAGCTTTGCACAGGGGGCTCTTCTTCTTCTTCCTCTTCCTCCTCATCATCTTCCTCCACATCATCGAAGGAGAGGATGTTGATTTCCTCGGACTTCCTGTCCACAGGACGGGGGCTATCTCCGGCCCCCTTACCCTTCGTATTCTTAGGCTTCTTGGTCGGCGCCTTGTACGGCGTCGGAACCAGCATCGCCGTCAGTAGAGGCAATGCTGGGTCTTCGGGCAGAGGCGTCGGACTCTTAATCCGGGTCGCCTTCTTCGTCCAGCCATGTATATCACGCAAAAATTCAAATACTTGTTATCATTAAATAAGGGAATAAACATATGTTTGGCAAAAGTTTCTATTACCTCTGCGGCGGAGAGCGCGGTGCTAAAGCCCGCATCTTCAGTTTCCGCCGGCCACTCCTTCTGGCTCTTGAAGAGATGCTTCCACATCTCCATGTGCGTAAAGCCGAAGAGATGCTTCATCAGCTTGTCTCCTGCCGGATCGAACTCCCATAGGGAGGAGTCCCGACTTTGGCAAGGGAGAACAAGCCGAGTTAGCATCACCTGGACCACGGAGGAGAGCAAGTGCCCCTTGGAGATCATGCCGGACACACGGCTCACAAGAATCGTCACTTCAGTTGTAGACCCCCAGTCCAGACCCTTTTTGGTCCAAGAGGTTAGCCTCTCTGGGGGTCCGGATCTGAAAGCAGGCTCCGCCGCCCATTTGGCGTCGTGGGGCTCGGTGATGTAGAACCACTCCTGCTGCCAGACCTTATTCGTCTCCACGAATGAGCCCATGGGCCAAGTTGCATTCGGGAGTTTGCGAATCATGGCGCCCCCGCACTCCGCGTGTTGTCCGTCCACAACCTTCGGCTTCATGTTGAAGGTTTTGAGCCATAGGCCGAAGTGTGGAGGGATGAGGAGGAAAGCTTCACACACCACTATAAAAAGCGGATATGTGAAGGATTGAGTTCGGGACTAGATCCTGGTAATCTAGCCCGTAGAAGAACAAAAGACCCCAACAAAGGGGTGGAGTGGAAACCCTAGCCCCCAACAAAATGGGAAGTGAATACTACCCTCTCACCCGCCTCAGGGACGGGAATCACCTGACCCTTTGCAGGGACTCGGTGCGCGATAGTGGCGGCGAGATACCCGCGCTTCGTAGATCCTCTACGGTCTTTTCTGTGACCATGGAAGCTTCCCACTTGCCCCTGGCATCGGATCCAGCCATTGCTGGGAAGGGGAGTAGTGGTTGATGAACGAGGAGCGCTGGGCGCAAGAGATGAGAATACGAGGGCAAGGGAGATTGGAAAGCTCGAGCTTGAGGAAGGCGTGGGGTTGATGAAAGGGATGGATATCCTTTTATAACGTTGTGAATACAGAGCGTCCCCCCACTTTAGCCATAAACCTCACAGGTTCCCAAAGCAGTCGTGCGTAATGCGCGGCATGGGTGCTCACCTCATATTGATAAGGATCCCACTAAAAGCGGGCACGATCTCTATTCTGATGGGATGTGTCAATGAGGATTTACCTCAAAACGTGAAACCAGGGCCGAATAAACCTGTTCGATATGTTAGTGGGTTGGACGCAATGCTTCACCCAAAAGTTGTCAGTAAAGACCCACTATTCATTTTCCTTTAATAGCCTTGCCTTCGAGGATAAGGGTTGTACAAACCTTGTAGAGCCGAAAACAATACACTTTTTGCAGAAGATATATTCGGAAGAGGGAACCCGCCTTGTAACGCAGAAGACAATACGGAAGCTGAACTCATTGTCATTGATGTTAGGTTCAGGGGCTACTGAGGGAGTCCTAGATAGAGGGGTCCTCGGGAGGCCATATACCTCTTGGTGGGCCGGACTGGTGGGCCATGACGATCATAGTCAAAGATCATCTCTAGTATACGGATAGGACTCCTATATTTGTGTAAAGACAGGTTTTAGGTTCGGATGTAATCTTTCCTTCCTCTGCAAGATGGTATGTACAAACCCTAGGCCCCTCCGGTGGTTATATAAACCGTAGGGTTTAGTCCGTATAGGCCGACGGAGAATCTCAAATCCTCATAGGCTAGACTTTAGGGTTTAGACAATTCGATCTCGAGGTAGATCAACTCTTGTATTCATATTCATCCATATTAATATAGCAGGAATTAGGGTATTACCTTGATCGAGAGGGCCTGAACCTGGGTAAACATCGTGTCCCCTGCTTCATGTTACCATCGATCCTCAGACACATAGTTCGGGGTCCCCTACCTGAGATCCGCCAGTTTTGACACCGACACAAGGCAGTTGTTGCCAACCGTAGGATATACAGTGAGAATGAAGCCCAGACCCATTTTCTGCAGGGACCCAGTCAAATTGTTTGATGACCATCATGAGAGATCAATATTTGTTTAGTATTGGTGCCAGACTTGTCAGCTAAGAAGAACCAGTCTCGAAAGAATCTTACCAAGAAGAAAGGACACAAGTATTGAGGAAAAAGGTTATGCCACTACCGGAAGGGCCCCGTGAAGGTTTTACCCTGAACATCTGAGAAGATTGACACTGTCAGCAACCAAGACGGAGTATATGAGCTCTTGATGGAACCATATCCATGCTTCTAAGTGTGGTAGCACACTAGACCATACCGATCAATGGATGTGTTAGGATACTCTGACCCCGAACCCCAACCTATTTCTTGCTACCCTCCCCGAATCTCGAGGGAGAGATTCATTTTAAGTGTGGTAGGTTTGTAACATCCCAAAATTCTAAATTTTGGAATGTTATATTTTAAAATATAGTTTTGATTGTGGTGTGGTTGCTCGTGTGAAATTGAGTGAAATTTGAATCTTTTGAAAGTTCAATGAGAGGGAATGAAATGACTTTCCGAAAATTTCACTTTGCATTTATGATCTCGATGAATTCAAATTCATTTCAACACAAAATCCTAGAGTGAAGATGACATGACTTCTTCCATTTAATAAATGAAAAGGGTTTTGAAAAGGTTTGAATTCCATTTGAAAATATTTCAAATTCAGAAACTTTATGCAACTCAATGATTTTCATCACAGAAGAAAAAATGACTTCTTCAAATTATACGAAATATGAGTTGGAAGTTCCTTTGAAGTATTTTCGAAATTTATTTTAAAATTTGAGGTATTTGTTTTATTTCAAATTATTTTTCTCCAAAAATAAAATATATAGAAAATAGGGTAAAATGATTCCCTACAATAGGAAATTGGAGAAAAATGAGTTTGAAGTGATTTTGGTATTTTAAAAATATTTTATTTTGGTTTTTAACTAAACCAGAAGCATTGTTTGATTTATTTAAAATTGTGTGGATTTTATTTGATGCTAGAAATTTTTTATGTTGTAGGAAATCTTTTTCTGAAAATTTTGATATATAATATGCCTATATTATATTTTTATTATATTTGGTTTTTCCTTTATTTTTGTCTATTAAATAAACTTTTCCGCCGAACTGGGCCAGCCCAGCTCCCATCCAGGCGGCGGCCCAGCCAACCGCCGCCTTCCTCGTCATCCTCGACCAGGACTCCTCTAGAGTCTGGCCAAACACCGCCGCTGTGCCCCCTCGCCCATACCTTGCCGCCTATATAAGGTCGACCCGGGCCCGTCTCTCTCTCCTCCCAATTTGCTGCTCGCCCCTCGCCTCCTCATCCCGATTCGCCACCGTGGCAGCCGCGCCGACTCGCAGCCGTGCCGCTCCGCGCCGCACTCCACCACCGCCAACGCCGCCGCCGCCGGAGCCCGCTGCCGCCATCAACATCGCTTGGCCGCCCTCGCCGGAGCCGCCACCGCCTCTTGCAGGGTTTTCGCCTATTTTACGTAAAAACCTAGATCATTTTTTAGGGTTTCGTCGGGTTAGTTTCGGTTTTCTGTTATTTCTAAATAGGAAGCGTTCGTTCGTTTAGTATCTTTAGTGAACAGATTCGTTAGATTAGTTACTGTTAGCGAGCGTTCGCTCGATAGATTCTATTTTTTTCTTTTTTTCGGCTAGGGACTTAGATGTCATTAGTTTTCTTACAGTTTAGTCCCTGATGTTGAAACGATCACAACTTTTTAACCGTTTATCAAACCCAACGAAACCAACGCCCACTTCTTCGTCTTGTTTCCCTCTATCCAGTAAAACAACTTAAACATTTGAAAGTTTTAAAATTTGAATCCAAACAGATTTGAATTTAAACTTCTTTTTATCATAACTTGAGTTTCGTAACTCCGATTTAGTTGATTCTTTTTTGCAAATCGAAGCACTTGACCTAAACTTTCTGATAAGGCCAAATTCTCTTAATTTTGGTACTTTCGGAAATTGTTTTCTATTGCAAGAGTTATTTGCTTGTTTTTGAACTTTTCCGAAGTGTTTTCTTCGTTCTTCCCGATCCTCTGAGTGATTGCTTATGTGTGGTTACTATTGCTTGCTTACGATAGATTAATCGGAGTGTGACGAGTAGATCTATCACGAGTTATGAGCACGATGAATCTCCGTCAATAGTACAAGGCAAGTTCACACTTTGATCATACTCTTCAATACCCAGTTTTACCGAGCATTTTTCACTATGGCGTCTCCCACCTCCACCTCCACCTCCGGCGATCTCCTTCCACCAGCACTAAATTTCGAATCCTCTCCGGTCAATATCTTTGACGTCTCTCCTACTCCTAGGGGACATGGTTTTCTCTTCGAGATCGACCCTTGGCTCGAACTTCTCCAAGGGTTTGGAATTTGCGGATCTTCAGATCTACTGGGCTTCTGGTTCATCCTATGGATTCCACTAGTCTTTTCACTTTGGTTGTGTCTTTTAGCCGTCATGAATTCAGGCTCAATGATCATTCTGTGATGGCGGCTTTGGAGGCTGCTATTGGTGGATCTGCGATCGAGTTGGGTGTCTCATGCATATGTGACAAGGTTTATTCTTTCCATGTTTCCTCCAAGAAAGTTGGTTTTTATGTTGTTGATCTTAGATACTTTGCTTGCCCACAATTCAAATGTGATTTTCATCTCTGGGGCCGTGGGGGTCCAAATTGGGAACGTGAGTTTAATCTTTGGAAGTTAGAATGTGATGCGAAATGGATCTTAGTTAGCCCATCCAAGCGAAGGGCAGCTCTTGGGATGCTTGCTATGCATAAGGCACCGACTAAATCCTCCTTTCGGTCTTCTGGTTTTGTGCCAAAGAAATTTTCGTTTGCAACCTTTCAGAATTATCAAGCATGCAATTGATATCACTATCCTGCCACGCGGGAATGTATTGACACAGTTTCTGAAGTTGGATATGTAATCTCTGCAAATGAGCGTTTGATTATTCGCCCCTCGCTGCCGGCGAATCTCCAGTGGACGGTGGCTTCTCCACCTATTATTTTTGGCATGGTTGGATCGCCGCGGATTTGGCATGCTATTTCTCCAGCGGAGGATTTGCAACTCCATGACCATCATGTGCCATGCGATCCATCTACGTCGGCTTGTTTGGTTACGTCAACCCCCACTCCTCCGGTTTTCCATGCTGGGCCAGCTTTGCATGATGGGCCGCTGCCCACCACCTTGCCTTTGGATATCCCCTCTTCCTAGGAAGCTGCTACTATGTTTGATGATATGGTCAATGACATGGTGGACCGTGTCCTTATCTGCTCAACATGTTACCAACGGGACCACTTGCCGGTCTCCTGTCCGGTCTGCCTGGATTGCTCACGCAATGGTCATCTTCGGCGGGATTGCATTAATTGGGCAAGGGATAATGGTCGTGTTGGAGAGTTAAAAAATCGCAACCAAATCCAGAAAAATCTCCACTGTTGATTCCCATACCCGCCACGAGTCAGCCTCATATTCCCTTTCCAAGGGACTCCTTGGGTATAGAGACGACCCACGCGCTGGTGCAGACGAGTCTCATCGCGTCTTCAGCTATTCCCGTGCACCAGCAACCTTCTCCAACTCCACCTGAGCAAGATATGGCGAACTTTCCTTTGAATCTACTCGAGTTCATTCCGCTAGGGTTTGAGATCATCGACGGTTGACCTACTCGGCTGCCTGGGACCTTCTTCTCTCCGGCCATTGCTCTTGACCGATGGCATCCGCGGTTCGCCATTGGCATTGTGGACCCTCCGCCGCCGAATGGGCAGATTCATCAATTCCGGCAACTGGTTAGTGATTATGTGATGACCCAGCTTCACCGTGATGTTCTTAGTGATCAGCAATGGATTGAGGGTGTGGGCTTGTTTGAGTTTCGTACTCCTGCATCTAGGCATGCTATTATGAAACATCCTCCATATGATCTTGGCAATGATCACTTTGTCCGGTTTATTCCTCATGATCAAGGCATCAATCACAGAGCCACTCATGGTTTTCGTAGGGGTTGGATAATGATGTTGGGTGTTCCTTTTGATTATCGTACTACACAACATATTTCAAATGCAATTAGCACTTTTGGTCGCTTTCATATCTGGCATCAAAATGATCCGCGGATGGTCAGGACTTTGGTCTATGTTTCTTTTCCATGCCCTCAGCCAGTGCCTAGAGATGTTATATATCGTGAGTATGCTGATTTTGGAGCTACACTTATATCTTGGACTGCTCCGATCTATGTTCTCTCTGTGGAATTTGCTGATATTCTGCCAGCAGATGAAGATCAAATGTCATTCAACGGGAACCCTCACCCGCTGCCTGGAATTATGCCTTTTAATGATGTAAACTTTGTCATGCCTGAGTTTCCCGAGCTAGGATAGAACGAGGCCCCTCTTGCTCACAATGATGATCAGCAGCATGCTAACCAACATAACAATGTGGTTATTGAGGAAGTCCTTGAGGATAAAGCTCTACATATTTCTTAAGTGTCTGTGGTTATGCAAAACTCTGGACCCATTGATTCTGTTGAGGGATGTGTCAATGATCAACAAGGGGCTATTGCAGCCTATATGCCGCCTCTCATCCAACCCCCTATTGTTATTGGCCAGGTTTTGACTGCATTCAAACTAGTGCTTCCTCCGGAGATGGCACGGACCAGGTCTTTCCAGCGCATGATGCCCATCTTTGATATGATGCAAATTCCTCGAAGGTTGCAATTCTCTAGCCCTTTCAAGCCGGTAATTCTATCAAAGCGCTCTTGGGAAGTAACATTTTCTTACTCTGCTATGGGTAACAAGCTGGTTTTCTGTCCTTCCCCTGTTCGTCGGACTGTGATTGTCTGAAGAAAGCCTCATGTTGCTCGTGCTCTATGTTTTGATTCTGTTGATGAGGATTTCTCTATGGATGATTCTGCTTTGTCTGCTATCGAGATGTCTACCTTCAACTTCTCTACTGCCCCGTTTGGTCGCCATGTTTGTGCTCGCAAACCAAAGCATGTGATCATCGAGTCTGAGGTTAGACGCAGTGACAGGCTCTCTACCTTACGTGATGGTTTCAGGCACTCCTCTCCGGCTAAGCCCGCTCCTCTGAAGAAACCAATAGCAAAATCACAGAAGAAGCGCAAGGTTTCAACCAGTGATGAGCTGCCGCGTACTCCTCCTCCAACTACAGATCAAGCTACTATACCACCTCCCACTGCAATCAATGTGCTGCAACATGTTGGACTTTATATTGGCATTGGACCAGAGAAGCTCACTAAGGAGAAGCTTGAGGGTTCTTCATGCAAGCCATCATCTGCTTCCTCTAGTTCTAATGATAGCTAAATTTTTATCTTGGTGGGGTTTATGGTTAACCCTTGTGCAAACCATTTATCGTGCTTTATGTTTTAGGTTTTCTATGAACTTTTATGCTATTGCTTGGCTGAACTGGCACTGCCATTGTGTAGCAGTCTTTTGCTATTGCTTTATTATGGTCTGTAATGAATCAATACGACTTTAGAGACTGGAAGGTGCTGTGCTGGAATGTTTGTGGTCTAAATTCGGATGATAGACAGCATGCAGTCCATCATAAAATCGATGAAAGTGCATGTTCAATTGTTTGTCTTCAAGAAACTAAATGTGAGGCCATTTATCAACGTTTTATTCGCAAGTGTTGCCCATGATGTTTTGATCAGTTTGTTCAGTTGCCATCTTCTGGAGCTTCGGGTGGGTTATTGGTTCTGTGTAATTCTGCTATGTTTGCTGATAAATTAATTCAGTCTGCTAGTTTTGGTATTGTTGTTGAGTTCACCTCTACACATAACTCTCAAACCTAGACTTTGGTCACTGTCTATGGGCCCTGTCAATTTCTTGTGCTCGATGGACAATAGGAACAAGCCTCGTGGTGACATTAATGACATGTTTATTTTCAATGAAGTTATTGGGCATCTTGGATTAATTGAACTTCCTCTCAAGGGCAGGAAATATACTTGGTCAAATATGCAAATTGTTCCTCTGCTTGAACAGATTGATTGGTTCTTCACAACTCCTTCATGGACGTGCTCTTATCCTAACACTATGGTCTTGCCACTAGCCAGAACTGCTTCTGATCATGTGCCCTGTGTGGTTCAACTCAAAACTTCTATTCCTAAGGCCAATGTCTTTAGATTTGAAAATTATTGGGCTAATTTGCCTGGCTTTCTTCATTGTGTCAGTGATTCTTGGAACAGGCCAATTCATAGGAAATTTGCAGATGTTGTTATCTCTGCAAAGTTTAAAGCCCTCAGACATGCACTCAAATTTTGGCACATTGGCCTTTCTAAGGTGAAATCTATGATCTCTAACTGCAATAAAGTTATTCTGTGTTTGGATGGCCTTGAGCAATATAGGCCTTTTTCTGGGCCTGAGGAAACTTTCAGAAAGATTGTTAAGCTCCATCTAGAGGACATACTCAAATTGCAGTTCATCTACTGGAAACAGAGATGCACCATCAGGAGTATTAAAGTTGGTGAAGAAAACACAAAAAAATTCCATGCCATGGCCACTGAGCGTTACAGGAGCAACTCTATTTCCAGTATAACTTCTGATAATGGGCAAGTTACATCTGATCATGCAACAATTGATGGCCTTTTTTGCAAGAATTCAAGCAGAGGATGGGTTGTTCCAATAGCACACAAATGGGCTTTGACATGCCAAATATCATCAATAAGGTTGAGGGACTTGATGATTTGACCAAGCCTTTTTCTCAGCAGGAAATTGACAGTGTTATTAAAGAAATTCCACCTGACAGAGCTCCTGGGCCGGATTGCTTCACTGGCCTCTTTCTCAAAAAGTGCAGGGAGATTATTAAGGATGATTTTCACCTTTTGGTCAAGGAGTTTTCTGAAGGAAATCTTGGTCTGGAGTGTATCAACAGCTCTCTCATAACTCTGATTCCAAAAAAGCTAGCACCTGAGGGTTTGAATGACTACAGGCCAATTTATTTGACAAATACCGGTTTGAAATTTCTCACTAAACTTCTTGCAAATAGATTACAGAAAGTGATTCTCTAATGCATTCACAAAAACCAATATGGATTTATCAAATCTAGGTCTATTTAGGATTGTTTAGCTTGGTGTTTTGAGTATATCCACCAATGTAAAGCATGAAAAAGACCAATAGTCCTGCTAAAGTTGGACTTTACTAAGGCTTTTGACACTATTGAGCATGATGCCATTATCATGATTCTGATATACAAGGGTTTAAATAATAAATGGATTTCTTGGATGCAATCCATCATGTCATCTGGTTCCTCTTATGTGCTATTACATGGTGTGCCTGGACATCATTTCAAATGTAAGTGGGGAGTTATGCAAGGTGACCCAATGTCACCTTTACGGTTTGTGCTTGCTGCTAACTTGATCCACTCTGTAGTCAATGATATGTGCAATAAAGGAATTTTGACCCTTCCAATCCCATCTCGGAGTAAGGATTATCATATAGTGCAGTATGATGATGATACACTAACTGTGTTACCTGCTTCTGACCAACAACTGCTTGCTCAAAAAAGACATACTTGATGTTTTTGCTGCTACAACTGGGTTATCTGTGAATTTTGCAAATTCTCTTATGGTGCCTATGAACATATCAGAGGATGAAGCTAATAGGTTGGCCTCAATCCTAGGATGCAAATTGGGGGTCATGCCTTTCACTTATTTGGGTCTCCGCATGGGGACTACCAGACCCTCAATTCAGGATTTGATGCCTCTTGTGCATAGGATTGAAAGGAGGTTATCTTCCATTTCTTGCTTTCTAAACCAAGGAAGTAGGCTTCAGTTGCTCTAGTCTGTTTTAACTTCTATTACTATATACTTTCTATGCACACTTGTCATCCCTCCTGGAATTCTGAAGCAAATTGAAAGGATTCAGAGACAATGCCTTTGGGGAGGGAATTCTGATACTCCAAGACAATCTCTGGCAGCTTGGGATTTGGTATGCCTACCAAAAAATAAGGGGGGACTTGGTGTGCTAAATTTGAGGGTGCAGAATGAGGCCTTGCTTATCAAATTCTTGCACAAGTTCTGTAATCATCATGACATCCCCTGGGTTGGTCTCATCTGGAATTCTTACTATGATATCTCTGTCCCTCATTCTACCAGCCTTTGTGGATCCTTCTGGTGGCATGATGTGTTTAAACTGGCACACAAATACTGTCAGCTGGCTACCACAAAGTTAAGAGATGGCAGGTCTATTCTATTTTGGACTGACAGTTGGGTGGCCGAGCTTATGGGTTCCTCAATCAGTGAAAAGTTTCCCATGCTCTTTTCCTTTGTTATTGATGGACAACATTCTGTGTCTGATGTGTTTTCTCAAGAGTTGCTGTCAAATTTGCATCTACCTCTGTCTACACAGGCCTTTGCTGAGCTGGAATGTCTTCAACAAATGATAAATGGTTATGCTTGCACTGCGAATAATGACACATGGATATGGCCTTTTAATAAGGGGTGCTTTAGACCTAAATCCTTCTATGTGCATGAGCATCAACATATTGTTGTTGATCCTATTTTCCAATGGATTTGGAAATCGTCATGTACTCGGAAAATTAAAATGTCTGGATGGCTTTTGCTGAGGGATCATTTAAATACCAGAGATATGCTACAAAGGAGGCATTCGCATGTGGAGGATGATACTTGTGTGCCATGCCCATATCTTTTTCATGAGGATATTGCTCACTTGTTTTTCTCCTATAATTTCAGTGTTAGAGTCTGGGATTACTTGCAGATTAACTGGGATCCTCGGCCTGGGATGACCACCAATAACATGGCTGCAAAGGCTAGGATGGATTTTGGGCATATTTTCTTCACTGAAGTGGTCTTCACAGCTGCTTGGAATATTTGGATTATAAGGAATGGCAAGGTTTTTAGAAATGAGAGGCCTACTTTCAGAGCCTGGAGCTATAACTGTATTCATGATATAACCTTGCTCTCTCAAAGGATAAAATGTAAATACAGGGATAGCCTTCTGACTTGGATCTCTAATCTTCCTTAGTTAGCTCTTGTTACCTAGTTTGGGTTGTAAGTATCTCTTTCTGCTCTCTTTTGTAAATTTCTTGTAAAGGACTTTATTTTCCTCTGTTATTTTGAATAAAGAGCTATGAGGTTGTTGCCTTGCGGTACATAGTCAAAAAAATACCGAGTTTTACTTGCATTGGTTATACCCTCAAAGATTTGCATGACTAGGACTTGGATACATGTGAGATTGCTATGTAGTTCATGAGGTAGGAACACAATGACTTGAGATCAACCCCGGGAATATACGCTTTGTTACTTATTGCTTAGCCATGCGTAGACGTGGATTGGTAAGTGAGATTCATGAAATATGCGAGAGTGATATTATCTAAGGGAAACTTAAGGTGGCTACTTTAATACACATCTGGGTGGATTGGTTGGGGCACCCTGGAGCACCCAGTGGTTTGCCCGGGCACGTGGAGAACCCATTGCTTGCCGAAGGGGATCCCGGAGGACCCGTCTAGTCACCCTATAGAATGCCACCCAGGCTCAAAGGGATCATATGATATTTCATGCCTAGAAACTTTCATTAGCCACAAGCCAATATAGGCTTTGGCATAGTTGAGTATGTTGTGTGAGCTCTTTCCGTGGTGGACTAGCAGATGTAGGGGTATTGTAGGTGTACCAGTCTATCCAGGGTAAAGAGTGAATGCTATTAAAAGACTGTGTCTCGTTCATCTGGTTCTCAAACATCATGCAGTGTAAGAAATTAAACGGAGGAGATCGAGTCTTGTGGGGAAAAGTGCACAAACCTCTGCAGAGTGTACAAACATATCATGATTAGCCGTGTCCACGGTTATGCACAACTATGAGTATCTAGAAGTGGATTATTTTATTGATCTCCACACTCTATTTAATTAACTTGTTGGGTTATTAATGACTATGGTAAACTTTGGGATTTGAGATGGAGGAACCATTCTCAGTATTGCTTAACTAAAATGAGTAGTAAATAAAATTATTCCTTTGTTGTAGGGAAAAACTAGCTTTTTGCAAAAATTAACCTTACAGCCTCCACCAGCCAAATATGCATGTAGTGATAGATAGTGTTCATCATTATTCTATGGTGTGGATTTGCCAGTACATTCAACGTAGTGAGCTACATGGGTGCAACGTCTCATGTTGCAGGAATTTATCCGACGAGTAAGATGTTACGGTTGCGATGTCTACACTCAACTTTGTCGTTGGTGTTGATGGAACTCCACAACCTTGTTGATACTTACGCTATGTTGATTGAGGTAATAGTATTTACATTACTTTATACATGTGATTTACCTCTGTTATAAATCCTCGAGTACTGTGTGTGTCAGCATACCGATCCAGGGATGACACTTAAGCACAGAGACTTGACCCATTCGGGTCGGGTCGCTACAGCTTTGGATTTACTAGAATTTAAAAACCAGGTATCTCAATGTTTGTGGGCAAGTGAAGGTGGCAGGGTGTTTGACATTCATTCCCATTTCTTGCATGGGACCTAAGCATGCAACCAAGGACACATATTTGAATTTTCAACTAATTTATATGCATTAGAGCATGTGCTTGTAGTTCAAATTTGAATTATGCACATGAATGCATAGAAAACTCAGTTAATGTATAAAAATGTCCAAGCGAACCCTGAAAAATCCCAAATATTGACACAACACTCGTGTTGTCCTATTTTGACACGAGAAACATTTTGAAAGTAAGAAGAGGCAACATATATCATTTCGTCCCCCAAGGTGGCACATACCCTACCGAAACCATCAGGCTTGTTGTGAGAGAAGCTCTGGTTTGCGAGAATCTTATACCCACACTCGCCCCAAATGGGACAATATTTTTACCACGGCATGTCACTGCCGTTACATCATATCTTGTCAAGTTTCATGAATTTCAGACGAGTTTTCAATTTACTAGGATTTTAAAACCATGTATCTCAATGTTAGCGGCCGAGCGACAGTGTCAAGATGTTTGACATTCGTTCTCATTTCTTGCTTGTGACATAATCTTGCAACCAAGGACAAACATTTTATTTTGCAACCCGTTTTTATGTACTGGAGCATGCGCATGTAGTTCAATTTTGAATTATTTACATAAATGCCTAGAAAACTCAATTAACGTATAAAATGTCCAAACGATCCCCAAAAAATCCACAATTTAACACGACACCCCTGTTGTTCTCTGTTGACACCAGGAAAAAATTGAAAGGATGAAAAGGCAATGAATATCGTTTTGTCCACAAAGGTGACACGTTTCCCTAATGGAACCATGAGGCTTTCTTGTGAGAAGCTTATACCACAACCTGACCCAAATGGGACAATATTTTTTACCCCAGCAAGTTGATGCCATTCCATGATAGCATGCCAAGGTTCATGAATTTCAGACGGGTTTGGGATTTACTGGAATTACAAAAGCAAGTAGCTCAACATTTGTCGGAGAGCCACGGTGTCGTTGTGTTTGAAATTCATCCCCATTTCTTGCATGGGACATAAGCATAAACCCATGGACACATATATGATTTTACAACCCTTGTTGGTGGACCAGAGCATGTGCATGTGCTTTAATTTTGAATTGTGCACCTGAAATGGCTAGAAAACCAATTTAATGTATAAAATTTCCAAAGAAACCCTGAATAATTCTATTTTTTATGACACACATATAGTTGCATGTTCACTGCAGATAAAAGGTCTACCAATTCAAACACAATCCATTGCCCCTGTGACCCCATTATGTAATTCAAATCAAGACAAAAAATCAAGTAGATCCCACACAGTTTATTATCGCCAACAGTGTATGATGCAGCACAAAATATGTTGGAGCACGGTCAGAGTATAGTACGCATACGGCTTATGCGAGAAGGTGCGATGGCTATAGTCCACAGCTCGCTCTGAATAAGGGACCATGTATGATGACACTTTGCGCGCCAGTTTTTCCGTGAAGCGATTCCAAATTTTCGGCTTCCGCAGAATATCTACCTCCCCGCCCCCTCCCCCTTACCAAAATCCACATTTCCCCTGTTTCCGCCTTCCTTTCCAAGTTGAAACCTTCACTCCTTGCTTGCAGCACCGCCTCCTCGCCGGCGACCCTCCTTCACGCTACTCGGCCTCGCCTATCCAGGCAGGTAATCCACACCCGGCCCCCATCCTCCTCTTCCTTACACATCCCACATGCCCCGACCGCTCGTGTGACACCTTCCACCCAAATCACCGACCCCTCCACCAAATAAGCGCCGCCTAAGCCATGGTGCACGCAGTATAGCTAGGATCTCAAGGCGCATTTGGCAGCGGAGAAGCAAATCACGCCGCACACATGGATGAGGTCGCGATGGCTGTCATTCGTGCCGACCCCCAGATCTTGGAGGAGCACCTCGACGTCAAGGCCATCGTCGATGCCTCGCAAGCCGATGCTGCAATGCGGTTGGATGCTTTAAGCGACATTTCATGGCGTTTTCTCGAGGCCACCCTCTGTGCCTTCGACGAAGACTACGAGGTGTGTTCTCGGTGTGCATGTACTTAGCTCATCTCGAGAGCCAGCAGGTTGGTGCCCGGAGCGGCTCGGGCAACTCAGCACTATGACAAGGGCACCCACGATGAGGAGTCCTCGTCCTCTTCCATGTCCAAGGAGCCAATCGTCATCGATATCTCTGACAATGAGGAGTAGGTTGTCTTATTAGGTCACTATAAGGACCCATGTTCAGTTTGCTAGCTATTGCCTTTCCTTAACAAATTCTAGTGAATTGTGCTATCTACTTTTACCATGCAATCTTCTGCTCTAGTGTATATGATCTATATGTCGTGCAATGTGGTGTTCAGTTAATAGTTTGGTTCAATTCTGCAAATGTGATGTTCAATTCTTCAGGGTGCAATTTTGCAAGTTGTCAACCGTTCTTGGTTTGGTTAACTATCTGGTCTTCTATTAGGAGTATGTTATATTGTGCAATGTGGTGCTCAGTTAACATTTGGTTCATTTGTTGTGGTGTTTAGTTAACTGTTTGGTTCAATTCTGCAATGCGTTGTTCAGTTGTTGTGGGTGCATTCTGTTATTGTATACCATGTGAGAAATAAATCAAATTGCGATGTACTAAATACATGAGAAACAAATACAATTGCTATATTTCCAAGTTGTTAAGCATGCTTGGTTTGTTTAACTCTCCCGCCTTCTATTAGGAGTATGCTATATTGTGCAATGTGGTGCTCAGTTAACGTTTGGTTCATTTGTTGTGCTGTTTAGTTAACTGCTTGGTTCAATTCTGCAATGCGATGCTCAATTGTTTTGGGTGCATTCTATTATTGTATACCATGTGAGAAATAAATCGAATTTGGCTGTACTAAAATACATGAGAAACAAATACAATTGCTACATTTCCAAGTTGTTAAGCATGATTGGTTTGTTTAACTCTCTAATCTTCTATTAGGAGTATGTTATATTGTGCAATGTGGTGCTCAGTTAGCGTTTGGTTCATTCGTTGTGGGGTTTAGTTAACAGCTTGGTTCAATTCAGCAATGCGATGTTCAATTGTTGTGGGTGCATTCTGTTATTGTATACCATGTGAGAAATAAATCAAATTTGGTTTTACTAAATACATGAGAAACAAATACAATTGCTATATTTCCAAGTTGTTAAGCATGCTTGGTTTGGTTAACTGTCCGATCTTCTATCAGGAGTTGATACGTCTCCAATGTATCTATAATTTTTGATTGTTCCATGCTATTATTTATGATGTTTTGGATGTTTAATGGGCTTTGTTATAAACTTTTATATTATTTTTGGGACTAACCTATTAACCCAAAGGCCCAGTCCAGATTACAGTTTTTTTTGCCTATTTCAGGGTTTTACAGAAAAGGAATATCAAACGGAGTCCAAACGGAATGAAACCTTCGGGAGAGATATTTTTCGAGCAAAATACGGACGGGAGACTTGAGAACCACGGAGTAGGGCACACGTGGCATCCACGAGGGTTGGGGGCGCCCCCCTCCCCCCTATATGGCGCGCCCCCCTGCCTCGTGGGCCCCATGTCTGGCCCCCGGTGCCCTCCTTCTTCCTATATATGTCTACATACCCCAAAACCATAAGAACAACAAAGAAAACCCTAGTTCCACCGCCGCAACCTTCTGTTCCCATGAGATCCCATCTTGGGGCCTGTTCCGAAGCTCCGCCGGAGGGGAGATCTTCCACGGAGTGCTTCTACATCATCATCATCGTATCACCATGAGTTGTGAGTAGTTTACTACAGACCTTCGGGTCCATAGCTAGTATCTAGATGGCTTCTTCTCTCTCTTTGGATCTCAATACCAAGTTCTCCTCGGTCTTCGAGGAGATCTATTCGATGTAATCTCTTTTCGCGGTGTGTTTGTCGAGATTCGATGAATTGTGAGTTTATGATCAAGATTATCTATGAGAAATATTTGGTTCTTTTCTGAACTCTTTATGTATGATTATCATATCCTTCCAAGTCTCCTCAAATTATTGGTTTGGTTTGGCCTACTAGATCTATAGTTCTTGCAACGGGAGAAGTGCTTGGCTTTGGGTTCAATCTTGCGGTGTCCTTTCCCAGTGACAGTAGGGGCAGCAAGGCACGTACTGTATTATTGCCATTGAGGATAAAAAGATGGGGTTTATATCACTATGTTTGAGTTTATCCCTCCACATCATGTCGTCTTGCTTAAGGTGTTACTCTATTCTTATGAACTTAATACTCTAGATGCATGCTGGATAGCGGTCGAGGTGTGGAGTAATAGTAGTAGATGCAGAATCGTTTCGGTCTACTTGTCTCGGACGTGATGCCTATATATAATGATCATGCCTAGATAGTCTCATAATTATTCGCCTTTCTATCAATTGCTTCACAGTAATTTGATTACCCGCCGTAGAATACCGCTATCATGAGAGAAGCCACTAGAAAAAACTATGGCCCCGGGGTCTATTCTCAACTTATCAATCTACAATCTACTTTAATTTTACGCTTTTACTTTCTGTTCTTATATCCAAAAATACCAAAAATATCAAACTATCATCTCTATCAGATCTCACTTTCGTAAGTGACCGTAAAGGGATTGACAACCCCTTATCGCGTTGGTTGCGAAGTTCTTATTTGTTGGTGCAGGTGCAAGGGACTCAAGCGTGGTCTCCTACTGGATTGATACCTTGGTTCTCAAAAACTGAGGGAAATACTTATGCTACTGTGCTGCATCACCCTTTCCTCTTCGAGGGAATACAACGCAAGCTTGAGAAGTAGCAAGAATAATTTATGGCGCTGTTGCCAGGGAGGCTTACACAAAACTCATATACCAAGTACCTATCACAAACCCTTATCCTTCGCATTACATTTTTTGCCTCTCGTTTTCCTCTCCCCCACTTCACCCTTGCCGTTTTATTTGCCCTTCTTTTTGTCGTGTGTTTATCGTTCGCTTGCTTCTTGTTTGCTTGTGTGTTGGATTGCTTGCTTGTCACTATGGCTCAGAATAATAGCAAATTATGTGACTTCTCCAATACCAACAATAATGATTTTATTAGCACTCCGATTGCTCCTATTACCGATGCTGAATCTTGTGAGATCAATGCTGCTCCGTTGAATCTTGTCATGAAAGATCAATTTTCCGGCCTTCCTAGTGAAGATGCCGCTACCCATCTAAACAACTTTGTTGATTTGTGTGATATGCAAAAGAAAAGGGACATGGATAACGATATTGTTAAATTGAAGTTATTTCCGTTTTCACTTAGAGATCGTGCTAAAACTTGGTTTTCCTCTTTGCCTAGAAATAGTATTGATTTGTGGAATAAATGCAAAGATGCTTTTATCTCTAAGTATTTCCCTCCTTCTAAGATCATCTCTCTTAGAAACGATATTATGAATTTTAAGCAACTAGATCATAAGCATGTTGCACAAGCTTGGGAGAGAATGAAATTAATGATATGTAATTGCCCTACACATGGTTTGAACTTATGGATGATTATTCAAAACTTTTATGCTGGCTTGAATTTTGCTTCTAGAAATCGTTTAGATTTGGCCACCGGAGGCACTTTCATGCAAACTACCTTAGGAGAAGCTACCAAACTCCTAGATAATATTATGGTTAATTATTCTCAATGGCACACCGAAAGATCTACTAGTAAAAAAGTACATGCTATTGAAGGGATTAGTGTTTTGAGTAGAAAGATGGATGAACTTATCAAATTATTTGCTGCTAAGAGTGCTTCTTCTGATCCTAATGATATACCTTTATCCACGTTGATTGAAAATAATAATGAATCTTTGGATGTGAATTTTGTTGGTAGGAATAATTTTGGTAACAATGCTTATAGAGGAAACTTTTATCCTAGGCCTTTTCCTAGTAATTCCTCTAATAATTATGGTAATTCCTACAACTCCTCTTATGGAAAGATGCCTTCTGAATTTGAAACTAGTGTTAAGGAGTTTATGAATTCGCAAAAGAATTTCAATGCTTTGCTTGAAGAAAAATTGCTTAAGATTGATGAATTGGCTAGAAGTGTGGATTGAATTACTCTTGATATTGATTGTTTGAAACTTAGATTTATCCCACCTAAGCATGATATCAATGAGTCTCTCAAAGCTATGAGAATTTGCATTGATGAATGCAAAGAAAGGACCGCTAGGATGCGTGCTAAAAGAGAGAATTATATAAAAGTGTGTGCTTCTAGTTATCATGAAAATAAAGTTGAAGATCTGAAAGTTATTGATGTGTCTCCTATTAGATCCTTGTTTTCTAGTATGAATCTTGATAAAGATGGGATTGGAGATGAGTCTACTTTAATTAAAAGGTGTCCCAATGATTTGGAGTTTTTAGATCTTGATGCTAAAATTGTTAAAAGTGGTAGTGAAGAGATTAAAACTTTGCATAGTGATGAACCCACTACTTTGGATTTCAAGGGATTCAATTATGATAATTTCTCTTTGATTGATTGTATTTCCTTGTTGCAATCCATACTAAACTCTCTGCATGCTTATAGTCAAAATAAAGCTTTTACCAAACACATAGTTGATGCTTTGATGCAATCTTATGAAGAAAAACTTGAATTGGAAGTTTCTATCCCTAGAAAGCTTTATTATGAGTGGGAACCTACTATTAAAATTAAAATAAAAGATCATGAGTGCTTTGCTTTGTGTGATTTGGGTGCAAGTGTCTCCACTATCCCAAAAACTTTGTGTGATTTGCTAGGTTTCCATGAGCTTGATGATTGTTCTTCAAATTTGCATCTTGCGGATTCCACTATTAACTATTAAGAAACATATGGGAAGGATTAATGATGTTCTTATTGTTGCCAATAGGAATTATGTGCCTGTAGATTTCATTGTTCTTGATATAGATGACCTTTCCTTAGAATGATTGGTGCAATTATTGATATGAAGGAAGGAAATATTAGATTCCAATTTCCGTTAAGGAAAGGCATGGAACACTTTCCTAGAAAGAAAATCAAATTGCCATATGAATCTATTATGAGAGCCACTTATGGATTGCCTTCCAAAGATGGCAATACCTAGATCTATCCATGTATCATGCCCAGCTAGGGGCGTAAAACGATAGCGCTTGTTGGGAGGCAACCCATTTTTTTTGGTTCTGTTTAGGAATAAATATTGCATCTAGCTTCTGTTTAGATGTGGTTTTGTGTTTTAATTAGTGTTTGTGCCAAGTAGAACCTTCGGGAAGACTTGTGTAAAGTTTATATGATCGTGCTGTGAAAAACAGAATCGTTAGCGCTCGCTAGAATGGTCACCAGATTTTACTGGAGCATGCTGTTTAGTTTATTCTTTTTGCAGATGATTAATAGACAAATTCCTCACGTTTACCAATTTATTTCAATTTTTTTGGAGTTACAGAAGTACGCGAAAGTTACAGATTACTACAGACTGTTCTGTTTTTTACAGATTCTATTTTCGTGTGTTGTTTGCTTATTTTGATGAATCTATGAGTAGTATTGGAGGATATGAATCATAGAGAAGTTGGAATACAGTAGGTTTAACACCAATAAAAACAAAGAATGAGTTCATTACAGTACCTTTGAGTGGTGGTTTGTTTTCTTATACTAACGGAGCTCGCGAGATTTTTGTCTAAGTTTTGTGTTGTGAAGTTTTCAAGTTTTGAGTATTGCTTTGATGGACTATGGAACAAAGAGTGGCAAGAGCCTAAGCTTGGGGATTACCAAGGGACCCCAAGGTAAAATTCAAGGATAACCAAAAGCCTAAGCTTGGGGATGCCCCGGGAAGGCATCCCCTCTTTCGTCTTCATCTATCGGTAACTATACTCGGAGCTATATTTTCATTAACCACATGATATGTGTTTTACTTGGAGCGTCGTGTGTTATTTGAGTCTTTGCTTGTTAGTTTTCCACAATCATCCTTGCTGGACACACCTTTTTGAGAGAGTTAAATATGGCCTTGGAATTGTTAGAACACTCTATGTGCCTCACTTATATCTTTTGAGTTGAATAGTTTTTGCTCTAGTGCTTCACTTATATCTTTTAGAGCATGGTGGTGATTATATTTTGTAGAAATTATTGATCTCTCATGCTTCACTTATATCCTTTTGAGAGTCTATTAAAATAGCATGGTAATGTGCTTTGGCTATAAAACTAGCCTTCACATGATAGGCACCCAAGATCAATGTAGTAAAAACTTTCATACTAAGAGCATTGAATATGATGAGAAGTTGGATGCTTGATAATTGTTTTGAGATATGAGGATAGTGATATTAGAGTCATGCTAGTAGAGTTATTGTGAAACTGAGAAATACTTGTGTTAAAGTTAGTGATTCATGTAGCATGCACGTATGGTGAACCGATATGTGACGAAGTTAGAGCATGAGGTATTCGTAGAGTGTCATCCTTTGTGTGGAGGTGGGGGGCGCGCGATGGTTAACTCCTACGAACCTCACCCCTAGGAGCATGCGTTGATTGCTTTGTTTTGATGACTCATAAATTTTTGCAATAAGTATATGAGTTCTTATGACTAATGTTGAGTCCATGGATTATACACACTCTCACCCTTCCACCATTGCTAGCCTTTCTTGTACCGCACAACTTTCGCTAGTACCATACACCCACTATATATCCTTGCTCAAAACAGCCACCATACCTACCTATCATGGCATTTCCATAGCCATTCCGAGATATATTGCCATGCAACATTCCACCGTCTCGTTCATATGACATGCTTCATATTGTCATATTGCCATGCATGATCATGTAGTTGACATCGTATTTGTGGCAAAGCCACCATGCATAATTTTTCATACATGTCACTCTTGATTCATTGAACATCTCGGTACACCACCGGAGGCATTCATATAGAGTCATACTTTGTTCTAGTATCGAGTTGTAAATCAATAAAAGTGTGATGATCATCATTATTAGAGCATTGTCCCATGTGAGGAAAGGCCAAAAAAGAGATGGCCCAAAAAAATAGTGAGGGGCTAAATAAAAAAAAGAGAAAGCCCCTCCAAAAATAAAAAAATGAGAGAAAAGAGAGAAGGGACAATTGCTACTATCTTTTTTCCACACTTGTGCTTCAAAGTAGCACCATGTTCTTCATGATAGAGAGTCTCATGTTTAGTCACTTTCATATACTAGTGGGAATTTCGATTATAGAACTTGGCTTGCATATTTCAACGATGGGCTTCCTCAAATGCCCTAAGTCTTTGTGAGCAAGCAAGTTGGATGCACACCCACTTAGTTTCTTTTGTTGAGCTTTCATACATTTTTAGCCCTAGTGCATCCGTTGCATGGCAGTCCCTACTCACTCACATTGATATCTATTGATGGGCATCTCCATAGCCCATTAATATGCCTAGTCTATGTGAGACTATCTCCCTCCTTTTTGTCTTCTCCACAACCACCACTCTATTCCACCCATAGTGATATGTCCATGGCTCACGCTCATGTATTGTGTGAAAGTTGAAAGGTTTGAAAGAACAGAGTATGAAAACAAGTGGTTGGCTGAAACCAGGGTTGTGCATGATATGAATATTTTGTGCGATGAAGAGGGAGCATAGCCAGACTATATGATTTTGTAGGGATAACTTCCTTTAGACATAGTATTTTGAGAAGACATGCTTGCTTTGTTAGTATGCTTGAAGTACTATTATTTCTTATGTCAATGTAGACTTTTGTCTTGAATCTTTCGGATCTGAACATTCATGTCACAATTAAGAGAACTACATTGAAAATTATGTTGGTTAGCATTCCACATCAAAAATTCTGTTTTTTTCATTTACCTACTCGTGGACGAGCAGGAATTAAGCTTGGGGATGCTTGATATATCTCCAACGTATCTATAATTTTTTATTGTTCCATGCTATTATTTATGTTGTTTTGGATGTTTAATGGGCTTTGTTATACACTTTTATATTATTTTTGGGACTACCCTATTAACCCAAAGGCCCAGTCCAGATTGCTGTTGTTTTGCCTATTTCAGGGTTTTACAGGAAAGGAATATCAAACGGAGTCCAAACAGAATGAAACCTTCGGGAGAGATATTTTTGGAGCAAAATACGCACGGGACACATGAGAACCACGGAGTAGGGCACACGTGGCGTCCACGAGGGTGGGGGCGCCCCCCCCCTACAGGGCGCGCCCCCCTGCCTCATGGGCCCCAAGTCTGGCCCCCGGTGCCCTCCTTCTTCCTATATATATATATATATATATATATATATATATATATATATATATATATATATATATATAT
>LR738710.1:699916091-699930242 GCA_902687465.1 Secale cereale | reverse complement strand
AGTAAAATAAATAAAGCAACTCTAAATACAGCAAAAAACAACTTAGAAATAAACAAAGAAAATAAAATAAATAAAGCAACTCTAAATACAGCAAAAAACAACTTAGAAATAAATAGCAACAATAAGTATTTTTTTTTGTAAGTATAAAAAAAATAAAAAAAATAAAGCAACAAAGAAAATAAATAAAGGAAGTAAAATAAATAAAGCAACTCTAAATACAGCAAAAAACAACTTAGAAATAAACAAAGAAAATAAAATAAATAAAGCAACTCTAAATACAGCAAAAAACAACTTAGAAATAAATAAAGCAAAAAAGGAAAAAAAAAATGGGCGCTGCCCAGTGAGCCTGCAAGGCCTATAGCACAGGATCCACCTGTAATATAAGGCCCAGCAAGCTCACAGGGCAGCGCGCAGAGTTAGGCCCAGAAGCCTGCATTTGAGAGGAGCTCGAGAGGGTGGGAGCAGCAGCCCTTATAAACCACTCTCGAGCTCCCACAGCTAGCGAGGTGGGACTAAACATCCCACCGCACCCGCGCCAGCACAGGGCCTTTGGTCCCGGTTGGTGGCACCAACCGGGACTAAAAGGAGGCATTAGTCCCGGTTGGTGGCTGAAACCGGGACTAATGACCCCCTTTAGTCCCGGTTGCTGCCACCAACCGGGACTAAAGGCCCCTCCTTCCCGCCCTTTGGGCTGCTGAAAAGGGACCTTTAGTCCCGGTTGGTGGCAGCAACCGGGACTAAAGGGTGGCATTAGTCCCGGTTTCAGCCACCAACCGGAACTAATGCCCCTCCTATATAACCAACACTTGCCAAAATTTGGGCAGTTTTCTTCTTCCCCGCCCCGACGCCTCCCTCGATCTGCTCCTTCCCCGTCGCCGTCGCCGTCGCTGTAATGCCCAGGATGGAGTTATACCTCCTACGTGTCGAGGCACGGCTTAAAGGCATAAATCCATCCTAGAATGATCTCAAGTTTGGTATCTTTGCACAACTCATGTAAAAGAGGGATTAAATTGCAAAAGGAGATAGTTGGCTTACACTCGCCACTTCACACAATACATTACATAAGCAATCATCATACAGAACATCACAACCCGACTACGGGTGAAGAACCAAAAGAAAGATACCAAAACAACATAAAGCCACAGGACAGGATCGAATCCTAGTAGAAACCACTACTGAACATCGAAACGTCACAAGCAAACGGCCACACTCTTCAACGAACTCCTGGTGAAGAACTGAACCAGCTCCTGCATCGAGCTCGGCTGAACCTGCATCTGGTGTGGTGAAGTAACTGTGAGCCACAGAGGACTCAGCAATCCCGTTCCCGGGTAACAAGACTATTTAAGCCTTGGGTGAGGATAAGGCTGAAGAAAGAACGAGAGGTGAAGGAAACAAAACAAGAGTCTGCAGCAGCAACTAGCACTAACTTACGTAATAGAGAGCGAGAAGAGAAGAGCATCGGTCGAAAGATGATCACGAAGTGATCCTAGCTAAAGCCGGTCAAACATAACCCCACCGTGTTCAACTCCCGAATCCCTATTCGGAAATTGACAGTCACGGAACACACGCTGGTAGTGTATTGAAACATTGTGTCAAGTTATCTACAACCGGAATTAACAAGCTCCCATCTGCCACATAACCGCGGGCACGGCTTTCGAAAGTTCAAACCCTGCAGGGGTGTTCCAACTTGACCCATTACAAGCCCACGATCCGCGAAGTCGCAACTCCATAGGTGGGAAGACCCGAGTATTCTCGGAATCCCGTGCTCAAGTTAAACCGAACTAAGGTAAGGCTAATCCAGCAAATCCTCCCGGCGTGCCGACACCCTGATAGTAGCCGCGCGTATCTAGGTCTCAGGACACGACCGGATGGGCGATGCTACAGGACCCAAACCTCGAGTTTCCCCGTGGTGGTTCCCGCAGGCTCCCCGTTTGGGACCAACACCATCGGCACTGGCCCCCCCTGCTATGTAGAAATAAAGGATCCTCGAGGGAGCGACCCTCTATGCAAATTTAATTAATTAATTAAGTTGTTATTATGAGGCAAATAGTACCAAATGTTGGGACTTGCTGGAAAAGACTTAGCACTTAGCGGTTTATCAAGGGGGTCCCATACACCCCAACCGTGTTAGGAACGCATAATCAAGGAACATAACACCGGTTTATACGGTTCCTAACGGCATGAGTGGAACAAAACACCAAGCAAAAGGCTTAGCCTTCCACCCTGCCAGTATATAGATGATTTCATTTTTAAGCATTTATATAGTGTGATATAACCCAACCAAAAACTTCAACATGAAGCAAGCATCTTCAATCTTCACCTGCAACTAACAATGCTATAAGAGGGGCTGAGCGAAGCGTACTTAGCCAAGCAACGGTTTGCGTAGGTAGGGTGGTTAAACATGGCAAGGGTTACAAGTAGGAGGCTGACAAGAAAGACATGGACATCGAGGCAAAACTATAGAGCGGAACTACTAGCAAAAGGCAAAGATAGTAATGGTATCCGGGTTCGGTCATCTTGCCTGGGATTCCACAAGGGAGAAGAACAGATCCAAGAAGAAGATGGAGCAACAGTCGAGCGGATCCTCACAACTCCGGAACGAAACCGAAGCTAACAAGAGAAACAACCGGAAAGAAAGAACAACACGGTAAACACACACATCATAAACATGGCATACGATGCACAAGCAAGCATGATGCATGTCCGGTTTAATTATGCATGGCATGGCAAAGTGCACAAACAAATACTACAAGTTAAGTGGAGATCAATATGCAACGAGTTGCATATTGACGAAACACCACATATTAATTATTTAGTTGTCTCTTGTTATTTACAAGAAAAGATTAAATGTTTTTAACATGGCAAGAGGTGAAGCATAATAAAACTACACTATTAAGACATTTTAAATGAGGCCGGAGAATAACAACAACATATCCGGAAAATCCTCATGAGCATGTTTAATAATTATTAAAGCAACAACAATTAAGCATTTTAGTGTTGTTAACATGATGCGGATGACATGATCAAGTTTATGCAAGTTTTATTAAAAGGTTGACTTAAAAGAGATGTGAAGCATTGCCACCGTGGTGGAAAGAAAAGAGTGCCACGGCAACGATTCCGAAAATGATGCCACGGCAACATATCGGTACCGGTATCTCGTTGAGAGACCGGTGCAAAAGATAGACGGCGTGAGCGAGTCAAACGAGATGAAAGGTGGGCGATCCCGTTGCCGGGTTCCCACGAGTCGGTGACGAGGCAACCGAGGAACAAGACAAAAGGTGAAACGGGCACGGAGCACACACGGGAAACATTTCATACAACACAAGCATGCATCACACGGTTCATCGACGGGGTTATACCTTCGAAGCGTGCGTTTCGGGCGGTTCGGGATCGTAGAGGGACGTAGTGGAAGTAGAGGAAGTAGCCGCTCTCGTGAGTCGTAGAGGAAGTAGTGGTTCTCGGCGACGGTAGACGTTCGGGCGACGGTAGTGGTACTTGGGTCTCCGAGTAGTCGTTCTCGAGCTCGTAGCCGTTCGGTGGTCGAGGTACTTGTACATGTAGTGGTACTTGTCGGGTCAGTCGCGGTACTTGTTCTCGGAGGCATTTTCGTTCGTAGTTGTTCACGGTGTCGTCGTCGAGTAGTCGTTCCGGGTCATCTGTCAAGTTAACCGAACAAGGCAGCACACAACAACAACCAAAAACAGCAAGGGCGACGCGGCCACCGGAGGCGGCAGCAACAGCAAGGGGGATGGAGGGGCCGCGGAGGGAGGCCGTCGGGCGCGGGCCAGGGAGGCACGTCGGGCTCCTGGCCTGCTGCAGAGGCGAGGCGAGGCGGCTCCACGGCGAAAGAAGATGGAGGAGGGGCGCTCCGGCTCGGGCGCCGCGGAGGGAGGCCGTCGCTCGGGGTGGCTGGCAGCAGGACGGCGCTGCTGAGGAGGATGGGGCCGAGGGAGCAGAGGCGGGGGCCTGGCCGACCCGGCCTCGGGGCGCGCAGGCGCGGAGGGCGAGGGAGGCCACGGGCCAGGGAGGAAGGCCTGGCCGCGGCGCTGGATCCTGGCCGGCTTCTGGCCGCTGGGCGACGGGGAAAAGGCGGAGGAGGCCGGAGGGGCCACGGAGGGACGAGGCCGGGCTGGAGGAGGAAGAAGGGCGCCGGCGCCGCGTCCTTGGTGCTGGCGAGGAGGCCCGATGCGGCCGGAAGCGTCGGCTCGGGCGGCCGCTCGCGGGGCAGGAGGGGATCGAGGGCACGCGCGAGATGCGGGACTGGGCGAGCGAGAGGAAGAGGTGGCGGCGGCGACAGAAGAGAAGGAGGAGGAGCGGTCGGGACTGGGTGCGAGCGCTCGGGGGTTAGGGTTTGGACTGGGGGGTTGGGCTGGGCTGAAAGGGAGGTGGAAAGCGGTTGGCCAGGAGAGAATGGGCCCAAGGGGGAGGAGAGAGGCCTGGGAGAAAAAGGAGGAGATGCGGCCTGGAGTTGGCTGCCTTCTTTTTATTTCTTTTAGCAGAAACAAAAGACAAGAAAAAGAGGAGGTGGTTAGGGCAAGAAATAGGTCAAAGGAGTATTTTTCTCGGGCACATAAAAAATAAGCACGACCGGAGAAAAATATAAAAGGTTAGAACGGAAAAATAATTCAAACATATTTGAATATAATTCAAATAGGTTTGAACTAAGACGAGATTATTGAAGTGTCCAAAAATGTCCGGAATTTTGGAGGAGCCTCGAAACAACGGAAAAGAATTATTGGCAAGGTTTTGAAGGTGAACTTGAAGTGAAATAAACATGGGGAATTAATGCAAGTGTGTTATGATGAATTCCAACGAATGGAATATTTATTATAGCTCTCTAAAATAATGAGAGACTTTTATATGTTATAAAGAGAAGTCATCTTCCCTCGATTTAAGTGAACCGAAGGTCCACACAATTTATTTAGGTTAAGATGCAAAAATTAATGAGATGATGGCATGATGACATGATGCAATGCAAAAATAAATAACACAAGCAAAAGAAACACACGGGCAACCCGGAACATCTGGAATCTTCGGGAAGCTTCTGGAATCTTCTGGGACGTCGGTCTCGGGCGTCACAACTCTCCCACACTAACAGAGGATCTCGACCCGAGATCCTAGAGATATCACCGGGTAAAACAGAAGAGGAAGAGGTAAAACAAAGTTGCTTCTTTGACAGACGAGTGAAACCAAGGAACCTTGAGAGGTTGAACAAGTTGAAAGAAGAATACCACGGAGATGAACGAATTTAGGAGCACTCCGGTAAAAGGAGGAACATGGAACATTATGAGAACCTTGAAGGTTGAATACATGAAACAAGAGCTCACGGATCAAAAGAATATGAAACTGCAAGGGTATAGCCAAGGAATAAGAATGACAGAATTTGGACAGCACTCCGTTTGAAAATGGAAGGAATTAGCAAGAACTAGCCAAGTTGAGATGATACTTGATGAAAACAACAACACACAGCCTCCGGAACAATTAAAAGAATGGCACAAGGTAAGAAAGACTCAGACAGCACTCCGGTTAAAAGACAGGCAAAACTAGATAAGATGACGGAACTAGAATGAAGAATACAACAGTCCGGTTAATGGACTAGAAAAGAAAAGAACATGATCTTGAAAAGAAAACAAGATGATGGTTTGAAGAGAGCAACATCACAAAGCCTCCGGAATGAAAGAATAGCATATAACTCAATGAAGAATGAATGGAGAAGAAAAAGACAACTTCTCTCAAAATAAATTTTGAAAGAGCATCCTTACGAAGAAGGGTTGAACAGAGTTGAAGGAAAATCAACAACGAAAGGAATAAGCTTCATGTGGGCTTATGGAAAACATCTCAAAATTATGAGGTGACAACCAGCCACTAACGAAAACAATTGATTGGATTGAGATCAACAAGGAGACGATAAGCTTATTTCACCGGACTGATAAATGAAGAACTTGGGTCATTCGTAAGCACCATAATATCAACAATCCTTAGGGAAAGCTTTTAGGTGAAATACAACCCAAGATAACTCCACAAATACAAATGAGGGGTTGAAAGGATCTCCTGAACAAAGAAAAATGATGGTTTTAAATATCTCATTCTCGATAACTCGTGAATCATGAAACATGAAGGAATTGCCAAAAATGACATAACACCACCTGAAAGATAAAGTAGAAAGAATTGCAAATGGAAACATGATGAAGAATGCTTGAGCTCCAACAAGAATCTTGATGAAGACTCCAAGGATGAATTAAATGATGATGAACCACCATGAAGAACTCCGGTAATGAAGGCAAGAGAATTTAAAGATGAAAAGAATAAGATTCAAGGCCTGCGGTGAATTAGATGGAGCTTGAAATGATAAAAATGAAAATAACTTGGAGCTCCGGAAGACAAGATGAACAACTTAGAACTGAGAATATGATATGATGAACAAGCTCCGGAAAAAGAGATTAAATCACCGTGAAGGAATAAGAATAAGAATTATGTCATGCATCTCCTTCACCAATTTAAATTGATGACAACCAAAGGATTTGGCAAACTACTTATTCTCGTTGGAAAGAAATAAAGAGAGATCTAGCACAAGCTCGGATTCAACGAACCACCGGTAGGATTGTGAAAAGAACAAATGAATTAAAATGATAACAACGGAAGAGTAACTTGAATGAACCACCGTAAGAATATGAAGACGAACGAAGAGACATCAATGAAGAATATTTGGAGGACGAAGTTGAAAACTGAGAACGAAGAGATATTCTGAAAAGGTGGCCTTCGGTGGAACACAAAGAAAGAATTATGAAAAGCTTCGGACGGTTATAAACAGAATTCCTCACAATCGGAATAATAATGAGGATGGCATGAAGCTAGAACCACAACTCATCAAGAGAACGGGCCAAGATTTAAGAGAAACTCTTCTCCGGTCTCCAAATGTTGAGAATGAAGACGAGAATGGCATGAAGAATTGTTGAGGCACTCCGGTATGAAGAATTAAAGGTTGAACCAATGATGAACAAGAATTGAAAGCGATCTTGGAGAAGGCATGTGACTGATGGAAATCATTCTTACGTCACACATGAAAAGAATTTCATAATACTCCGGAAAATAGAAGAGGCAGGTAAGATCCTGGGAAAAGACCTGTGGGTTAGGGCCCACTAAAGAAACCACCGTTGGAAACGATAGCTTAAGAGATATGGCACCGGTTGAATTAAATGGCTTGAAAGATAGCAACCTCAAAATAGCTTGAACGGATAAGAATGGAATTATGAATCTTCAGTACTCCGGATAAGAATAACAAGAGGAGAATGATTAATTGGTGCACCGGAATAAGAAAACATTGTGAAATGAGAAAAAGGATAAGATCAACACCAAAATCTTGAATTACATCCACCGGAAGAATATGAGAACAAAAGAATGATGAACTTGAAGCTCTTGAGCATCTTCACGATAAATCGCCGGATAAGAACATTGAAGGAAAAGAATGAAGAAATATCACATGAATAAAATGGATATTTCGTTTGAGAATTTCTTGCTCCGAGAAGAAGAAGGGTGGGAGGGTGGGGAAAACAAAGACAACTTGAGATGAACAAGATGGACACCGGTTGAAAAGAATTTAATATGACCATCTTGATGATCAAGAAGGACCTGCATTCCCATAGAAATATGAGAATACCGATTAGTAAAGGTATGGAATCAACACTTGACATCGAAGCAACTCGAATACCAGAATCAAAACAAGAACAAAGGATAGATGTGCAACATGATCTTCACAAGCATCATTCGAACAGAGAATTGAACGAATGAATTCTGCAGGTACATCAACTCGACTTGAAGCCACTTGGAGAACAAAAGTAAATAAAAAGGAACAAGGATCAGATAGAACAAATACAAGATAGAAGCTTCATTCCACATATTCGTGCTGAAAGCTCATGGAACGTGTTACAAAAGGGTTTTGCAATCCCCGGATCAGCATAGCCAAGGACCCTTTAAGATGCAACTCCCGATCAGAACAAGTCCATAAAACCACTTCACTCAATGTAGAACTCCGAACTTCATATCGTGCATTCGTTGGAAGAATGCCTAGAACTACTAGATGAACCCACCTATAGATTTCCGAAAGTTTCCAGTTATGCAATCAGGTGTTGGGGATACATGGGAAGCACCGCGCAATCAACTCTAAACCTACATCCAGGTGTATCCATCCTTCAACACATAACCAGTCTTTCTCGGAAACTGTGTACCTCGGACCTTCGAAAAGCATCCACTATAACAAGCTATGGCAATACTCTCGAACTACCTCCCCAGTACTGGGTGATGTCGGGGTTATCTTGCCACTGGCCGTATGGGAGAGATTTTCGATGTCGGCCGTCTTAAGTATTTAGTACTGCCGCGATATGCTTGTTACAATGATACCTCGAAGCTCAACTCCTCGGTAACAGGAGGCATCGAGAACAATATCCTTGTCACAAGAACATCGAAACAATCCCAGAATACTCGCGGGATCCTAAAAAAAAATTTGTGCAAATTTTGAAGATAGGAGAGACAAGAGTAGACGTCAGGAGTCCTCACCAGAGAGAAAGGGGATGAGAAGCAAAGAAATCCTACTCTCCGATATAATATAGGACTCAAAAAGTTTTCAGTGTGTGCCTAGACTCAACCGTCAATGATTGGATCAATCAGTGGGGGCTTCTAGGTCGGAGAAGGCTCTGATTACCAACTTGTAATGCCCAGGATGGAGTTATACCTCCTACGTGTCGAGGCACGGCTTAAAGGCATAAATCCATCCTAGAATGATCTCAAGTTTGGTATCTTTGCACAACTCATGTAAAAGAGGGATTAAATTGCAAAAGGAGATAGTTGGCTTACACTCGCCACTTCACACAATACATTACATAAGCAATCATCATACAGAACATCACAACCCGACTACGGGTGAAGAACCAAAAGAAAGATACCAAAACAACATAAAGCCACAGGACAGGATCGAATCCTAGTAGAAACCACTACTGAACATCGAAACGTCACAAGCAAACGGCCACACTCTTCAACGAACTCCTGGTGAAGAACTGAACCAGCTCCTGCATCGAGCTCGGCTGAACCTGCATCTGGTGTGGTGAAGTAACTGTGAGCCACAGAGGACTCAGCAATCCCGTTCCCGGGTAACAAGACTATTTAAGCCTTGGGTGAGGATAAGGCTGAAGAAAGAACGAGAGGTGAAGGAAACAAAACAAGAGTCTGCAGCAGCAACTAGCACTAACTTACGTAATAGAGAGCGAGAAGAGAAGAGCATCGGTCGAAAGATGATCACGAAGTGATCCTAGCTAAAGCCGGTCAAACATAACCCCACCGTGTTCAACTCCCGAATCCCTATTCGGAAATTGACAGTCACGGAACACACGCTGGTAGTGTATTGAAACATTGTGTCAAGTTATCTACAACCGGAATTAACAAGCTCCCATCTGCCACATAACCGCGGGCACGGCTTTCGAATGTTCAAACCCTGCAGGGGTGTTCCAACTTGACCCATTACAAGCCCACGATCCGCGAAGTCGCAACTCCATAGGTGGGAAGACCCGAGTATTCTCGGAATCCCGTGCTCAAGTTAAACCGAACTAAGGTAAGGCTAATCCAGCAAATCCTCCCGGCGTGCCGACACCCTGATAGTAGCCGCGCGTATCTAGGTCTCAGGACACGACCGGATGGGCGATGCTACAGGACCCAAACCTCGAGTTTCCCCGTGGTGGTTCCCGCAGGCTCCCCGTTTGGGACCAACACCATCGGCACTGGCCCCCCCTGCTATGTAGAAATAAAGGATCCTCGAGGGAGCGACCCTCTATGCAAATTTAATTAATTAATTAAGTTGTTATTATGAGGCAAATAGTACCAAATGTTGGGACTTGCTGGAAAAGACTTAGCACTTAGCGGTTTATCAAGGGGGTCCCATACACCCCAACCGTGTTAGGAACGCATAATCAAGGAACATAACACCGGTTTATACGGTTCCTAACGGCATGAGTGGAACAAAACACCAAGCAAAAGGCTTAGCCTTCCACCCTGCCAGTATATAGATGATTTCATTTTTAAGCATTTATATAGTGTGATATAACCCAACCAAAAACTTCAACATGAAGCAAGCATCTTCAATCTTCACCTGCAACTAACAATGCTATAAGAGGGGCTGAGTGAAGCGTACTTAGCCAAGCAACGGTTTGCGTAGGTAGGGTGGTTAAACATGGCAAGGGTTACAAGTAGGAGGCTGACAAGAAAGACATGGGCATCGAGGCAAAACTATAGAGCGGAACTACTAGCAAAAGGCAAAGATAGTAATGGTATCCGGGTTCGGTCATCTTGCCTGGGATTCCACAAGGGAGAAGAACAGATCCAAGAAGAAGACGGAGCAACAGTCGAGCGGATCCTCACAACTCCGGAACGAAACCGAAGCTAACAAGAGAAACAACCGGAAAGAAAGAACAACACGGTAAACACACACATCATAAACATGGCATACGATGCACAAGCAAGCATGATGCATGTCCGGTTTAATTATGCATGGCATGGCAAAGTGCACAAACAAATACTACAAGTTAAGTGGAGATCAATATGCAACGAGTTGCATATTGACGAAACACCACATATTAATTATTTAGTTGTCTCTTGTTATTTACAAGAAAAGATTAAATGTTTTTAACATGGCAAGAGGTGAAGCATAATAAAACTACACTATTAAGACATTTTAAATGAGGCCGGAGAATAACAACAACATATCCGGAAAATCCTCATGAGCATGTTTAATAATTATTAAAGCAACAACAATTAAGCATTTTAGTGTTGTTAACATGATGCGGATGACATGATCAAGTTTATGCAAGTTTTATTAAAAGGTTGACTTAAAAGAGATGTGAAGCATTGCCACCGTGGTGGAAAGAAAAGAGTGCCACGGCAACGATTCCGAAAATGATGCCACGGCAACATATCGGTACCGGTATCTCGTTGAGAGACCGGTGCAAAAGATAGACGGCGTGAGCGAGTCAAACGAGATGAAAGGTGGGCGATCCCGTTGCCGGGTTCCCACGAGTCGGTGACGAGGCAACCGAGGAACAAGACAAAAGGTGAAACGGGCACGGAGCACACACGGGAAACATTTCATACAACACAAGCATGCATCACACGGTTCATCGACGGGGTTATACCTTCGAAGCGTGCGTTTCGGGCGGTTCGGGATCGTAGAGGGACGTAGTGGAAGTAGAGGAAGTAGCCGCTCTCGTGAGTCGTAGAGGAAGTAGTGGTTCTCGGCGACTGTAGACGTTCGGGCGACGGTAGTGGTACTTGGGTCTCCGAGTAGTCGTTCTCGAGCTCGTAGCCGTTCGGTCGTCGAGGTACTTGTACATGTAGTGGTACTTGTCGGGTCAGTCGCGGTACTTGTTCTCGGAGGCATTTTCGTTCGTAGTTGTTCACGGTGTCGTCGTCGAGTAGTCGTTCCGGGTCATCTGTCAAGTTAACCGAACAAGGCAGCACACAACAACAACCAAAAACAGCAAGGGCGACGCGGCCACCGGAGGCGGCAGCAACAGCAAGGGGGATGGAGGGGCCACGGAGGGAGGCCGTCGGGCGCGGGCCAGGGAGGCACGTCGGGCTCCTGGCCTGCTGCAGAGGCGAGGCAAGGCGGCTCCACGGCGAAAGAAGATGGAGGAGGGGCGCTCCGGCTCGGGCGCCGCGGAGGGAGGCCGTCGCTCGGGGTGGCTGGCAGCAGGACGGCGCTGCTGAGGAGGACGGGGCCGAGGGAGCAGAGGCGGGGGCCTGGCCGACCCGGCCTCGGGGCGTGCAGGCGCGGAGGGCGAGGGAGGCCACGGGCCAGGGAGGAAGGCCTGGCCGCGGCGCTGGATCCTGGCCGGCTTCTGGCCGCTGGGCGACGGGGAAAAGGCGGAGGAGGCCGGAGGGGCCACGGAGGGACGAGGCCGGGCTGGAGGAGGAAGAAGGGCGCCGGCGCCGCGTCCTTGGTGCTGGCGAGGAGGCCCGATGCGGCCGGAAGCATCGGCTCGGGCGGCCGCTCGCGGGGCAGGAGGGGATCGAGGGCACGCGCGAGATGCAGGACTGGGCGAGCGAGAGGAAGAGGTGGCGGCGGCGACAGAAGAGAAGGAGGAGGAGCGGTCGGGACTGGGTGCGAGCGCTCGGGGGTTAGGGTTTGGACTGGGGGGTTGGGCTGGGCCGAAAGGGAGGTGGAAAGCGGTTGGCCAGGAGAGAATGGGCCCAAGGGGGAGGAGAGAGGCCTGGGAGAAAAAGGAGGAGATGCGGCCTGGAGTTGGCTGCCTTCTTTTTATTTCTTTTAGCAGAAACAAAAGACAAGAAAAAGAGGAGGTGGTTAGGGCAAGAAATAGGTCAAAGGAGTATTTTTCTCGGGCACATAAAAAATAAGCACGACCGGAGAAAAATATAAAAGGTTAGAACGGAAAAATAATTCAAACATATTTGAATATAATTCAAATAGGTTTGAACTAAGACGAGATTATTGAAGTGTCCAAAAATGTCCGGAATTTTGGAGGAGCCTCGAAACAACGGAAAAGAATTATTGGCAAGGTTTTGAAGGTGAACTTGAAGTGAAATAAACATGGGGAATTAATGCAAGTGTGTTACGATGAATTCCAACGAATGGAATATTTATTATAGCTCTCTAAAATAATGAGAGACTTTTATATGTTATAAAGAGAAGTCATCTTCCCTCGATTTAAGTGAACCGAAGGTCCACACAATTTATTTAGGTTAAGATGCAAAAATTAATGAGATGATGGCATGATGACATGATGCAATGCAAAAATAAATAACACAAGCAAAAGAAACACACGGGCAACCCGGAACATCTGGAATCTTCGGGAAGCTTCTGGAATCTTCTGGGACGTCGGTCTCGGGCGTCACAGTCGCCCCCGTCGCCCCGTCGCCGTCGCCGTCGCCCCCGTCGCCCCGTCGCCGTCGTCGTCGCCCCCGACGCCGCCTCGTCGCCCCGCCCCGCGCCGTCGCCGCGCCCCGGCCGGCCCGTCGCCCCGCCCCGCCGCCGTCGCGCCGCCGCGCCCCGACGCCGTCGCGCCGCCCAGCCCTGCCGATGTGAGGGGCTCCCTTTTTTTTATGTTTAATATTGCTGTATATATATATAGTTGCAGTTTATATATGTATATATGTGTATATTTTTTTATGTTTATATAAATTGCAGTATATATAGTTGTTGTATATATAGTTGCTGTATTTATATGTATGTGTATATCTTTTTTTTCTTAGGAATTTGCTAAATATATATGTTAAATATATATTTATGTGTATATAAATATATTTTTTCTTAGGAAAAATTTGATGTATATATGTGATGTGTGTATATGTGATGTATATATATGTGTATGTGGCTATATAGTTTTTTGTTTATATATGCTAAATATATATAGAAAGTTTTATATATGCAAAAGTTACAAATTTAGAAAAAGAAGGATAGGAAAGAAGAAAATAAGAAAGAGGAAAGAAAGAAGAAGAGGAGAGGAAGAAGAGGAGAAATAAATAAGAAGAAGAAAAAAAGAAAAAAAGAGGAGAAGAAGAAAGGAATAGAGGAGAAGAAGAGAAATTTTCTCTTCTTCTCCTCTATTCCTTTCTTCTTCTCCTTTTTTTTTCTTTTTTTTTCTTCGATCTTCTCCTGTAGCGGTTCCTTTTTTCTTCTTCTTCCTCTTTTTCTATCGGATATGTCTATGTCGATATACACCCTCCCCGATAACTTCGACATTAGGGGGGGCCGGGGTCAAAGGGTCGTCGAGGGACCGAGAGGCCGAAGGTCGAGGGGTCGAGGGTCGTCGAGGGACCGAGAGGCCGAAGGGCGAGGGGTCGAGAGGTTGCCTAGCAGTCGGGGGTCTAGGGTTGTGGATCGCCGAGCAGTCGGGGGTCAAAGTATTGAAGAATTCCATGACTTCATCATTTGCCAGAAGTAACCGGGGCATTTTGGTACAAAGTTATGCAAAGATATTTTGGAACGGAGTTCCTGATAGAATAATCCGTCTTTTGTTACGAATTATCCTATCTGAGACTCCGTTCCAAAATAACTTTGGAGAGCTTCGTACCATCATGCTACTGTTACTTTCGCCTAATGATGAAGTATTGGTTTTGTTGAATCCTTTGACACTCGACAAAATGTGACAT
>LR738710.1:699861039-699915567 GCA_902687465.1 Secale cereale | reverse complement strand
TACTTTCGCCTAATGATGAAGTATTGGTTTTGTTGAATCATTTGACACTAGACAAAAGGTGACATGAGGGGGACTAGGGTTGTGGATCGCCGAGAAGTCGGGGGTCGAGGGGTCGAGAGAGGTTGCCTAGCTAGTGTCAAAGTATTGAAGAATTCCATGACTTCATCATTTGCCAGAAGTAACCGGGGCATCTTGGTACGAAGTTATGCAAAGATGTTCTAGAACGGAGTTCCTGATAGGATAATCCGTCTTTTGTTACGGATTATCTTATCTGGGACTTCGTTCCAAAACAACTTTGGAGAGCTTCGTACCATCATGCTACTGTTACTTTCGCCTAATGATGAAGTATTGGTTTTGTTGAATCCTTTGACACTAGCTAGACAAAGTGTGACATGAGGGGGTCTAGGGTTTGTGGATCGCCGAGCAGTCGAGGGTTGAAGCTAGTTCTACGTTTGCCATTAATATATCCATCTGTCATGTTTGAATAATAATTGGCATGTTGTAAATATTTGTAGAAACAATGGACGACAACACCCGAGACCTAGCACAAGAAGCGATGTTGATGGACATAATCGCACACGGACAAAATGCCGTCAGGTCGTATCTCAACGACACCGATGAGCAGGTCGAACAAGAGCTGCGGCTGGAAGATCTAGGCTATGATATTGATGAATTCGGTGACCCAATGCACATGGAAGAAGTAGACCGTGAGGACGGCTCCGGTGACCCAATGCCGGTGCAAGAAGGAGACCGTGATGCTGGCTCCGGTGACCGAACCGAGTCCGGCCAGGAGGTATATATGTTAGTTAAGCATGTGCTGACTAGTTAATTGATTCATTCATTAACTCTCGTCTTTGTTCCTTTTCTAGCCCTCCGGATCGAGCAAATCTTCGGTAAAGAGACGAGGAGCGAAGAAAAAGTTGAGGCCGGATGAAAAGTTTGAGATCTCAGAAATCTCGCGCTCCGGCGAGCCGATTGCACCCATCCGCACAAAGCCGGCTGCAAACGACGCTCAGGTGACTTATGTCACTGATATGCAGAAA
Organism: Secale cereale; assembly: GCA_902687465.1. Taxonomy (NCBI): domain Eukaryota; kingdom Viridiplantae; phylum Streptophyta; class Magnoliopsida; order Poales; family Poaceae; genus Secale; species Secale cereale. The sequence continues at coordinate 699,914,524 of LR738710.1, read as the reverse complement.
GAAGATCTTTGGACTGAGCTGAAGTCAAACTTCGTCCTACTGCGAGAGGTTGATCCGGCGAAGCCAGTTAAAGAGGAGTTAATCAAGTCTGCTGCACTTTCGAAGATGGCAGACCAATTCAGGGCATGGAAGAAAAAACTGAATACGTTTGTCAAAGATAAAACGACTCCAGAATTCGTGGGCATATATGAGAAGATCAAAGATGACTGGCCCGCATTTGTGGCCCATAAGAAGTCGGAAAAGAGTCAGAAGATGTCGGAGACAAACCGGATAAATGCTGCGAAGAAGAAGCATCACCATCGCACGGGGTCGGGCGGCTACCTCGTAGCCCGGCCTAAGTGGGCCAAGGCTGAGAATGATCTGCTTCAGAAAGGGATCGAACCAGAGACAATGCACTGGCCAGAACGTTGCCGGACTTGGTTCTTCGGGGCTGGCGGAACCTTGGACCCTGTAACAGGGTGGTGCATTTGGACGGACAAGCAATTGGAAACACCACTCAGGAAGATGTGGCAGTATATCAAAGCAGCGCATGAAGGGACGTTCATCCCCGACAGAGAGAACGACGAGCTGACAATGGCCCTCGGGAATCCTGAGCACCCTGGACGGACACGAGGCACGCCAGGCTCCCTTCCGTGGCATGCTGGGTTTCCGGACGCAGGAGGCTACAAATGCCACGACAGGAGGAAGAAAATGGAGATGACCGAAATCCAGGCGTTGCGGGCCAGAATACAAGCGATAGAGGAACGGGAAGCAGATCGGCAGGAAAGAATTGCCGAAGCTTCCCCCGAAGCTACCCCGCCATCTCAGCGGAGAAGCAGCGTGGCTTCCACCGAGCTGCTTCAGCCAGAGCTTGCCTTGACGGCTACTGCCAGGAATCCTGTGGATGCTATCACGCAGGCACAAAATTGCCACCTTATGGCACAGTGGATGAATCTGAAGTTCAAGGCGGCTGCTGGCTCTGTTTATCCTTCTGGACCAGACGACACTTTTCACTGCCGGCCGATTCCAGAAGGATATGCTAGGGTGATGGTCGACGAAATAACGGAGGGATTTGAGGAGCTCCAGCTTGACCACCCTACCGGTGAAGGGGAGACTCGGCTGGGTTCTTCACTGAAGACTCCATGCCTATGGCGGAAGGACCTAATCAACATTCTGAACTGGACGCCTCCGCCTCCTCCTCCGACGACGACGAGTCAGGGCACTCCGCCTCCTCCACCGCCTCCTCCTCCGGCGAGTGACCATCAGGGCACTCCGGCTCCTTCTCCGGCGAGTGACCATCAGGGCACTCCGGCTCCTTCTCCGGCGCGTGGCGGCACACCGCCTCCTTCGCCGCCGGCGCGCCCGAGCAGACAACCTGCTCCTGCTTCTCCGCCTAATCAGCAAGGGCGGAAGAGACCTGCCGCCGCTCCGGCTGCTGCTGCTCCGGCGCCTAAGCAAGTAAAAAAGACAGCCGCTTCGTCTGGTCCGGCGACGTCTACCAGTACAGCCAGAGGCGGGAGGCGATGCAGATTCGGTCCTTCTCTCACGCCTCTAGAGAAGTTACCGTACGAGAGGTCCGACGAGGAAAACACGAAGATCGCTGAAGGCGAAGTGAAGGACTTTTTTGAAGGGTTGAAAGCACAGAGACATCCACCTCCGGAGGAGAAGATAGATGCGGTGAAAGCAAAGCGCACTCTTGCTGCCCTGAAGCAACCAGCGAAAAGTAAGCCGAAGGGCAACTATGACCGCATTATTCAAAAGACATTTCAAGATGCCAAGCGGTCCGGAAGTACAAAAAGTGATCAGAGGTTAGCAGAAGGGCGAGCTGGGAAACAAATTGCCCAGCTCGGCGAACAAGCGAACCAATCGTGCCCCCCGCTCAAGGTTTCTAGCGACATGGTCGCTAATGATCCGAGGATGGTGCCCGGTTATACCAATCTTGCAGATTACGCGTCCGACGATGTACACTATGATTTCATGGACGTGCAGATAGAAAGATACGAGTACAAAAAGCCTCTCGTCAAAAATGAAAGATCTCTATCAACGAATATGCGAAGATTGCATGATTGGTACATGAAAATCTGCAGAGAGTCTGGGGGGAGGAATAACTTGTATTTGAGAGTTAAACCGGAGCATGACCTCGTTGGAATTGACCTGTTGCCTGTTCCATTTGAGGAGTTCTATCAATTTTTCAATCAATTGGCCCTCGATAAAGCAACGGTCACCTGCTACTGTCTGTAAGTAGTACTACTTCTGTCATTAAGTCTCTCTATATAGCTGATCTTCATTGCATGTATTTATAATTATCCTCACTATATTATGCAGATTGAAGATCGTCGAATTGAAGAAAAGACAAGTAGGTGATATTGGGTTTATTAACACATACCTCATAGATGCAACCGAGGTTAAATTGCGTCCCGACGATACCGAGAACAACTTGCTACGATCGTTGGTGGTAAATGAAAACAAAGATATAATACTCTTTCCTTACAACTTCAAGTGAGTGTTAATGTCTTGTGCATATTTGGTTTCCCTTATATATCCAGTCAAGTTTATAGTGATGTAATTGATGATCTCATGCATTCGTGCGCAGCTTCCACTATATTCTCTTAGAGATTAAGCTTGAGAAGGGAATAGTAACTGTCTTCGACTCTAAACGTAAAGATCCCGAGGAGTATGCGGACATGACTCAAATGCTAGCCAGGTAAGTTAAATCGATCAATATTATCCACCATGCATATATATCAGCAACTTCATTTCTGATATCAACTAATTGTTTCCTTTGTCTGGCAGGGCTTGGAAAAAATTCACCAAAAAAGCTCCGGGACTGCCGAAGAAGCTACAATTTAGATACCCGAAAGTAAGTACTATATAGTAGCATGTTCCGCGCGCGCATCTCCTATATCTTGATTCAAGCGCTAGTTTCATCAATACCAATTTGGCATTCTTGCTTATCAGTTTGATTGACCTCTATTTCTTGTAAAGTGGTTGTGGCAGGAACCCGGGAATGATTATTGTGGATACTACATTTGCGAGTCCATCCGCCACACGACCTGTGAGCGGGGCTACACTGATGAACAATTTGAAGTGCGTACGCAATCAATAATATTCACAAATTTATAGCATCATTTCATGTATTGACCCCCTACTTCAAATTAGATGTTTCGGATGCGGGATGAACTCCTAACACCAGATCGTCTGCGAGCAATTCAAGAGGAATTGGCGGCATTCTTCCTTGAACACGTGATCGCTGAAGACGGAGAATACTATGTGGACCATGCATCCATGTGTTAGGAGATTATTTTTGTAAGAGATAATTATTGTATATATGTGCCCGGTAGTGTCGGATAGATATACGAGAACTTGTTGTTCGACCAATCTCTCGGAGAAGGAGAGGTGGTCGATATTACTTCTCTTTGTATGCATATATATATATGTTCATTATACGAGATCTTATGTTCCTTCGTTTGCTTAGTAGCTAGCAACTAGCAAGCTAGCTAGCGTGACTCTAGTCCTCTCTATATACGTATGTGTAGTATGTAGCGTCGACCAAGCACGGACATAAGAGAGAACACTTCTCTCTATTAATTAGCTAGCTAACACAATATATGAAACACCTAAATTAACCCCCAAAACCTAAAACCCCCCTCCCCTTTCAAAAAAAAACAAAACAAAAACCACAACCACAGAAATGCTGACGCGTGGATGCCTTTTGGTCCCGGTTGGTACCACCAACGGGGACTAAAGCCCCTCCTGCCTGGACTCGGTGCACAGGCCACGTGGACACCCTTTTGCCCCGGTTCTGGATTGAACCGGGACTAAAGGGTCAGAGCATTAGTACCGACCCTCTTGTCCCGGTTCCAGAACCGGGGCTAAAAGGCCCAAATGAACCGGGGCTAAAGACCCTTTATCTACTAGTGTATGTTCAGCGGCTTCATGCTTCGTGCCAACAGTGAAGGCCACCTTGAGCAGGTTGAGAGCTACGCCGCTGGCCATCAAGTCAGGTTTGGAAGCTTAAATCACGTTGCTAACATCCGCGGAGATTTGATCTTCGACGGATTCGAGCCCACGGTGACCTCTGCCTGCCATCATGATGAACACGACCTAACTCTGTCATTGGATCAGGAAATAGCACCTGCAACAGTTCTGGCCCTAGATCTGGAACAGATCGCATCACCCGAGGACGGGAAGCTCAACCCCGTCGCGGAAGGCACAGACTCAACAGCGTTGGAGCCGCACACGGACCCAACTTCAAGCTCGATATGTGTTACCGGAACTACAGACTCGACTCTGCCCTTAGGTTCCGAATCATGCGCATCTGCACCCTTCAAGCTCGATCAGGCGTTTATCGACGAATTCAGTGTTGCGGATATCTTCCAGCACTCACCCTTTGGCGACATGTTAAACTCATTAAAATCCCTCTCCTTAGCAGGGGATGAACAGCCGAATTATATCCGGTTCAAACTAGAGGCTGATGGAGAATTTTGCTCCCCACCCACCACCCACTTGGTAGCCACGGTCAAAGATCTAACCGATCTACTTGACTACGCTTCTGAAGATTTTGAAGGGTTGGACCTCGAAGCCGAAGCAGATCCAGATCAACACCGGCACGTAACCGGGCGGTGGACAGCTACGTCTTCATACGACATGTATATGGTCGATACACCTAAGGAGAAGGAGGGCGCCGGCGAAAACGATCCCTTAAAGGACAAGCATGTTGAAGAACCTCCCAAACGCCGGCGTCCAAAACGCCGAACTAAATCTCTTAAAGGAAAAGATAGCAACACTGTCTCCATCGACGGTGACAGTCCGGAGCAAGTCGAAGACCCCGCAGACCCAGCGATGGAGCAGGACGAGCGAGAGGATGGCGAACATAGTCTGAAACAGCTATCCAATTACAGCGATGCCGAAGACAGTAATTATGAACCTGTCTCCGAAGAGGATGTTAGCCTAGGCGACGACGAATACGTCGTCCCACAAGAACCCTTAGAACAAAAGTGCTTCAATCGGAGGCTTTTTGCCACCGCAAGGAGCCTAAAAAGGCAGCAGAGACAGCTTCAAGCCGCACAGGACACGCTCAATGATAGATGGAACAAAGTGCTAGACACTGAGCAAAAACATGTCTACAATCACCATACCAAAGGCTATCCTAAGCGTAAACTGCTGCCCAAATTCCACGACGAGGCCACTGCACCCATACCGCCGAAAAATAACACGGCTGATAAGCCGGACCGACCACATCGTGGATGGGACAAAGTGGCTAGCAACGGCGTGCACAAGCCCGCATCCCTACCCCATAAAGGAAAGGAGGATGCCGCTCAAGTCCGGAAACACGATTTGCGTGAGGACCTAAACAAAAAGGCTAGCAAGACCAGATCCATCTACGGATCTAGGGACCGTGCTCCCGCACGGGACGGCAGCTATCAAGCCAATCACGCCAGTGATATACCAGTTCGGGGTCAATACCGAACATCACAACCATCGGACATACGCCATGATATAGCAAAATACACAGGCACCACACATCCTCTGTGCTTCACCGATGAGGTGCTGGATCACGGTTTTCTAGAAGGATTTAAACCCGTGAACATCGAGCCGTACGATGGAACGACGGATCCTGCCGTCTGGATAGAAGACTTCATCCTTCACATCCACATGGCTCGCGGAGATGATCTCCATGCCATTAAATACCTACCCCTCAAGCTGAAAGGACCAGCTAGGCACTGGCTAAACAGCCTCCCAAAGAACTCCATTGGGAGTTGGGAAGAACTTGAGGATGCTTTTCGTGCCAATTTTCAAGGGACCTGTGTCCGGCCCCCAGATGTTGACGATCTAAGTCACATCATACAACAACCCGAGGAGTCAGCCCGCAAGCTTTGGAATTGGTTTCTCATTAAGAAGAAACAAATCGTCGATTGTCCGGACGCCGAAGCCTTAGCGGCCTTCAAGCATAGTGTCCGGGACGAATGGCTAGCCAGACACCTTGGACAAGAAAAGCCGAGGACAATGGCAGCCCTAACTACACTCATGAACCGCTTTTGTGCGGGCAAGGACAATCGATTAGCTCGTAGCAGCACCAGTGACCCTGGAACATCTGAAGTCAAGGACGGCAATGGAAAGCCACGACGTAACAAAAACAAACGTCAAAATAATGCTGGAAACCCAGATGATACATCGGTAAACGCCGGATTCAGCGGCTCCAGACCCGTTCAATCGAAGAGGCCATTTAAAGGAAACAAAGACGGTCCATCTAGCCTGGACAAAATATTAGATAGGCCCTGCCAAATCGATGGCATCCCAGAAAAACCTACAAACCATACCAATCGTAATTGTCGGGTTTTCAAGCAGGCCGACAAGCTCAATGCCGAACACAAGGGTAATGGACCTCAGAGCAAAGACGATGATGAACCTCGCAAGCCGAATACAGGGGGGCAGAAGAAATTTCCACCGGAGATCAAAACAGTGGACATGATATATGCCACTCATATCCCAAAGAGGGAGCGCAAGTGCGCACTCCGAGATGTCTACGCCGTCGAGCCTGTTGCCCCCAAATTCAACCCATGGTCGGCATGTCCAATCACTTTCGATCGCAGGGATCACCCGACTAGTATCTATCATGGGGGTTTGGCTGCCCTAGTGCTCGACCCAATAATCCATGGATACCATCTCACCCGAGTCCTTATGGACGGCGGCAGAAGTCTCAATCTGATATATCAGGACACTGTCCGCAAGATGGGGACTGACCCATCAAAAATAAAGCCAAGCAGCACGACCCTTAAAGGAGTGATGCAGGGCATAGAAGCCCGCTGCCCGGGCTCTTTAACATTGCAGGTCGTATTTGGCTCTCCTGATAACTTTCGAAGCGAAGAGTTAATCTTCGACATAGCTCCGTTCCTAAGTGGCTATCATGCACTACTCGGAAGAACGGCCTTCGCCCGCTTTGATGCAATCCCGCATTATGCTTATCTAAAGCTTAAAATGCCCGGTCCACGTGGCATCATCATGGTCAATGGAAATATGGAGCGCTCTCTCCGTACGGAGGAGGACACTACAGCCTTAGCAGTCGAAGTCCAAAACGGCCTATTCAAGCCGGATCACCTATCGGTCGCGGACATAGCTAAACGTGTCCGGCATACGCCTTAGTGCGGTAGCTTAGATGAATCTAAGGTAGATTAGCAGCTACGCCCCCGTCGACTGCCCCATAAGGTGATAGCATATGTTCCTCGGGTACATAATTATGCCCTAAAAATCCCATGGGCGACGTTGGGGGCACACTGCATACATATAGTCCATAGTTCGGCTCGACCCTATTCGGACTCTAAAATTATCTTTTAAGGTTCACTAAACGAACCAGTATTGTTTATGGCCACACTGGATCTCTTTTTTCCAGGTTTCTTTCTTTTCTTTTTTACAGATGGCCATCACACTCCCCCCTTCAAGGACACATTACAGAGGAGGAAACGACGCAGACGTGCAGCAGGGACCCGTGCTAAGGTTTATTTTTAGATTAAGACCTTGTGTAAACCTTTTTTCTCTTTCTTGCTTTATACCTTTCTGGCATGTAAAATGTCCAAGAAAGTCATCAGCATTATCTGTAAGCTTACGGCTCACCGTACTATAAAGGGATATTAATAGAGCAGCTTGATTCACATTATGTTCGGAGTTCTATTCACTCACCATAAATGTTCTCTCCCCACGTCATATTTCCACATGTGCCTTGTCAACAGGGTCTATTACGAGGGGCTGTATTCAACCCGGTAAATGTCAAAAAGTCCGAACACCTATAAGGAGTGTTTGGCGTCCTGGATATTTGCCTTATATGCATCATTTCCGAATCATGTCTTGGGTCAATAGTTGGGTTGCCCGGCTCCTGTGTTTACCCCTACGTTCTCGATTGTTCGGCTAGCGTGTAAAGGGAGAACTGCTGCGATTGTACTGCTGGCTCATCCGGTCAAGTACCTCAGTAGAGAAAGCCAAAAAATGACTATCATGACAGGCGAGAACCTGGTCCGCAATCCGGTGACTTGGTTTTATACCATGATCAATAAAGATCTACCCCGTGTTATACGAAGGGTTGGTTTTTCGCCCAGTCGGGTGCAATTGGATACCTTAATTTGGAAATATCATATCCGCACCAGGGGCTAGTACATAGCCCCACTTGTCAAATTCATATGGCTAAGTGAAAGCAATAACACCACATAGTCTGATTGCCTTGTTCGATCCGCATACACCTCCTACACGGACCAAGACGTTGGAAAGAGTGTACATGCATATGACCGAACACCCCAGTACTATGTACATGGGGCCTGAAGCCGACGACCGGAAACTTTCATATTTATATAAACAGCCACACAGGAGACAAACGTCGCTCATAATATAATAGCGCAAAAGTTATATACATTGGTTCATAAGCTTAAATCTTTACAACCGGATACAATTACTCAAAGATAACATCTTTTGAGCACTGGCCTTCTACAAGGCGGGTGCCTTCTATGACGTCCTCGAAGTATTTCTCCGGCTTGCGGTGCTCCTTGCCTATGGGCGGGCCAGCAGTAGCTATCTCCTGCGCCCTCATCTTCGCCTAGTGCACCTTCACACGAGCGAAGGCCATCCGAGCACCTTCTATGCAGGCTGAATGCTTCAATGCGTCAACCCACGGACTCGCCTCAACGAGCCGCTTCACCAATCCGAAGTAGCTACTTAGGATTGGATCAGCGGGGCATAGCCGGACTATCACGTCCTTCATGGCCGAACCCGCCATATTGTGCAGCTCGACCAACTGCTTCATCTGGTTGTTGAGGGGCACCGGATGTTTTGGCGCATAGAATTGCGACCAAAACAACTTCTCTGTGTCATTCCCCTCCTGGGCTCGGAAGTATTGGGCGGCGTCAGCACTGCTCCTCGGAAGATCAGCAAACAGGCCTGGAGAACTCCATAACCGTGTCAGCCCAAGATACTTCTGCCCTCCGAAGATGCTCTATAAGAGAAAGGTCTTACCAGATGCTATCTGTCGTGCCTTCTTGATTTTTTGTCAGGCGATGCACACCTCGCTTAGCGCATCCTGGGCAGCCTTAACTGCCGCAGTAAGCTCGGATGCTTGTTCCAAAGTCTTCTCTTCCGATGCCTCACATTTGAGAATGGCATCTTTGAGCTCAACCTCGACTTCGGACACCCAAGCCTGGCGCTTCTCGCACGCGGCCTTTTCGGCCTCTAGTTCGGCAACCGCCTTATCAGCAATTTCCTTGCTCGCTTCGGCCTCCTACTTGGCCTTCGCGAGCTCGCCAATAAGGGCCTCAAGCTCAGTGGCGCCAACTGTGTAATATAGAATATCACCAAAGAGTTTATACCAATACTCAATTACCATTATTAGTCTTCTTGACATTTTAATCCGCATACCTTGCATTTCATCTAAACGCTGGTTGACAAGGTCGAGGTCCGCGTTGGCCAGCAAGAGCTTACGATTTAGTTCTGCAACTTCTGCATCTCGTGCAGTTGCCGCAACTAGTGAAGCCTGCTCAAATACAAAAAACATACAGTCCAGCTCTAGAATATGCTATGCTATGGATACTTCGTCCGATTCTGTTCATAATCACACAAAGCATCAGGGGCTACTAGCTATATATGTGTACTTAAAACAACTAAAGTTCCATGAAGAACATTACATTGCTTACATCAAAGCCTGTTAACAGGCTATTGAAAGCTTCATTCAGTCCACCTTTGACGGGCTGAATCTTCTTCATCACTGCACCCATTACCATGCGGTGCTCCTCCACGATGGAAGCACTTTGCAGTGCTCCCTCCATAGGGTCCGGCGCCTCCGGATTGACTCCGGGTGCCGCCGTATCCACCCCCGCCTGGGGAGTTTGGTCTTCGGACCCCGGAGCCGCACCAGGCTCCGGGTCAGTATTCGGGAGGGCCCCGAATTGTTTGGGTCCCTCGTCTTTGGTCTCCATGGGGACTGTTTCCCCATGGTCAGTGGCGGTCGAGGTGTTACCCTCGATCTCCCTATCACTTGCCCCGCCCCCATCTCCTTGAGCAGAAGACACCCGCTGGGAGGACACTTTGGCGTCCCCGCCGATCACGAGCGATGGAGCTCGGACCAGTGGGTCACTCTCCGTCTCTCCAGGCGCTAGAGAGTTCCCCTATGATAAGGAGGCGCCGGGGTGTCCTCGGGGAGGGCTGTAGGTCAGCGGGTGAGAAATACTAAATAAATATCAAAATGCTAAACAAACAAGGTGCAGCAATCAATATATCCTGACAAACTTACGTTTCGGTTGACGGCTTCTCCCTGGGCTTCACCACAAAGCTCTATTCCGATGATGAATCCGAATGAGTAGTGAGGTTCAGCCTCCTCCGGGGTGCGGATGTGCCTGCGCCAGCGGCGGCCCCTCTCTTTGTCCCCCTGCCTTACGCGGGGGGCTCCTCTTCTTCTTCTTCGTCATCATCCTCCTCTTCGCAGGAGACGATGTTGATCTTCTCGGACTTCTCATCCGTGGGGCGGGGGCCGTCTTCGGCCTCCTTGCCCTTCTTCTTGGGCTACTTGACCGGCGCCTTGTACGGCGTCGGGGCCAGCATCGCCGTCGGTCGAGGAGATTCTGGGTCTTCGGGCAAAGGCGCCGAACACTTCATCCGGATTGCCTTCTTCGTCCAGCCATGTATATCACGCAAGAACTCCAATTCCTGTTATCGTTAAATAAGAAAGGGGATGTATGTTCGGTGGAGTTTTCTATTACCTCTGGGGCAGATAACACAGTACTATAGCCCGCGTCCTCGGTTTCCTTTGGCCACTCCTTCTGGCTCTTGAAGAGATGCTTCCAGATCTCTTTGTGCGTAAAGCCAAAGAGATGCTTCAGAGGCCAATATCCTGTCAGAACGAACTCCCATAGGGAGGAGTCCCGCCTTTGGCAAGGAAGGACAAGTCGGGCCACCATTACCTGGACCACGGTCGGGAGCTGATAGCCCTTGGAAATCACGCCGGACACACGGTTTTGGAGTGTCGTCACCCCAACTTGAGACCCCAAGTTCGGACTCTTATCAGTCCAGGAGGTCAACCTCTCCGGGGGTCCAGATCTGAAAGCAGGTTCCGCCGCCCATTTAGTGCCGCGGGGTTCAGTGATATAAAACCACTCCTACTGCCAGACCTTGTTCGTCTCTACGAATGACCCTTTGTCCAAGTCGCATTCAGGAGCTTTCTTATCATAGTGCCCCTCACTCCGTGTGCTACCCGTGCCCCACCTTCGGCTTCACGTTAAAGGTTTTAAGCCATAGGCCGAAGTGTGGAGGGGTGCGTAGGAAAGCCTCACACACCACTATAAAAGTGAAGATGTGAAGGATTGAGTTTGGGGCTAGATCAGGGAAATCTAGCCCGTAGAAAAATAGCAAACCCCAAACAAAGGGGTGGAGCAAGAATCCTAGCCCCCTAAAAAAGTGCGAAAGGAACACGACTCTATCACAATCTGGGACTGGAATCACCTGGCCCTTGACGGGGACTCGGTGCGCGATGTCGGCAGTGAGATAGCCAGCGCTCCGAAGATCCTCCACGGTTTTCTCAGTGACCTTGGAGGCCTCCCACTTTCCCCTGGCACCAGATCCAGCCATTGCTGGGGAAGGAAGTAGTGGTTGAGGAACGAAGAGCGGTGGGCGCAAGGGATGAGGATGTTGGGGCTAGGGAGATTGGAGACCTTCATCTTGAGGAAAGAGTGGAGCTGATGAAAGGGATGTATATCCTTCTATAACGCCGTGAATACAGAACGTCCCCCCACTTTAGCCATGAACCTCGCTGGTTCCCTGTAATGCCCAAGATGGGACTATACCTCCTACGTGTCGAGGCACGACTTAAAGGTATAAGCCCATCCTAGAATGATCTCAAGTTTGGTATCTTTGCACGACTCATGTAAAAGAGGGATTAAATTGCAAAAGGAGATAGTTGGCTTACACTCGCCACTTCACACAATACATTACATAAGCAATCATCATTCAAAACATCACAACCCGACTACGGGTAAGATCCAAAAGAAAGATACAAAAACAACATAAAGCCACAGGTCAGGATCGAATCCTAGTAGAAACCACTACTGATCGTCGAAACATCACAAGCAAACGGCCAAACTCTTCAACGAGCTCCTGGTGAAGCACTGAACCAGCTCCTGCATCGTACACGGCTGAACCTGCATCTGGTGTGGTGAAGTAACTGTGAGCCACAGAGGACTCAGCAATCCCGTTCCCGGGTAACAAGACTATTTAAGCCTTGGGTGAGGACAAGGCTGAAGAAAGAACGAGAGGTGAAGGAACAACAAGAGTCTGCAGCAGCAACTAGCACTAACTTACGTAATAGAGAGCGAGAAGAGAAGGGCATCGGTCGAAAGATGATCACGAAGTGATCCTAACTAAAGCCGGTCAAACATAACCCCACCGTGTTCAACTCCCGAATCCCTATTCGGAAATTGACAGTCACGGTACACACGCTGGTAGTGTATTGGAAACATTGTGTCAAGTTATCTACAACCGGATATTAACAAGCTCCCATCTGCCACATAACCGCGGGCACGGCTTTCGAAAGTTCAAACCCTGCAGGGGTGTTCCAACTTGACCCATTACAAGCCCACGATCCGCGGAGTCGCAACTCCAAAGTGGGAAGACCCGAGTATTCTCGGAATCCCGTGCTCAAGTTAAACCGAACTAAGGTAAGGCTAATCCAGCAAATCCTCCCGGCGTGTCGACACCCTGATAGTAGCCGCGCGTATCTAAGTCTCAGGACACGACCGGATGGGCGAAGCTACGGGTTTTTACCAAACCTCGAGTTTCCTCGAGGTGGCCCCGCAGGCTCCCCGTTTCGGACCAACACTCATGTGGAGCACTGGCCCGGGGTTGTTGAATTAAATAAAAGGGATAGCTAGTCCACATGCAAGTTTTTTATTAGTTCGTTATTAGGCAAATAGTACCAATGTTGGGACTTGCTGGAAAAGACTTAGCACTTAGCGGTTTATCAAGGGGGTCCCATACACCCCAACCGTGTTAGGAACGCAAAATCAAGGAACATAACACCGGTTTATACGGTTCCTAACGGCATGAGTGGAACAAATCACCAAGCAAAAGGCTTAGCCTTCCACCCTTGCCAGTATATAGATGATTTCATTTAAGCATTTATATAGTGTGATATAACCCAACCAAACTTCAACATGAAGCAAGCATCTTCGATCTTCACCTGCAACTAGCAATGCTATAAGAAGGGCTGAGCGAAGCGTACTTAGCCAAGCAACGGTTTGCGTAGGTAGGGCGGTTAAACATGGTAGTGGTTACAAGTAGGAGGCTGACAAGAAGAACATGGGCATCGAGGCAAAACTAAAGAACGATACTCTAGCAATAGGCAAAGATAGTAATGGTATCTGGGTTCGGTCATCTTGCCTGGGATTCCACAAGGGAGAAGAACGGATCCATGAAGAAGACGGAGCAACAGTCGAGCAAAACCTCACAACTCCGAAACGAAACCTAAGCTATCAAGAAAGCAACCGGAAAGAAAGAAACAACACGGTAAACATACAAGCATAAGCATGGCATACGATGCACACTCAAGTATGATGCATGTCCGGTTTAATATGCATGGCAAGAGGTGAAGCGTAATAAAACTACACTATTAGGCATTCTAAATGAGGCCGGAGAATAACAACAACAAGTCCGGAAAAATCCCCATGAGCATGTTTAATAATTATAAGCAACAACAATTAAACATTTTAGTGTTGTTAACATGATGCGGATGACATGATCAAGTTTTATGCAATTTTTTATTAAAAGGTTAACAAGAGAGATATGAAGTATTGTCACCGTGGTGGAATGAAAAAGAGTGCCACGGCAACGATCCGAAAATGATGCAACGGCATCATATCGGTACCGGTAGCTCGTTGAGGAACCGGTGAAAAAGAAAGATGGCGTGGGTGAGTCAAACGAGATGAAAGGTGGGGCGATTCCGTTACCGGGTTCCCACGAGTCGGTGACGAGGCAACCGAGGAACATGACAAACGGACGAAACGGCACGAAGCACACACGGGAGACATTTCATACAACACAACAAGCATTCCATGAGTCATCCACGGGGTCGTCTCGTTATACCTTTGAAGCGTGCGTTTCGGGGCGGTTCGAGACGTAGAGGAAGGAGTCGTTCACGCGATTCGTAGAGGAAGTAGATGTTCCGTTCGGAGAGGAAGTAGTCGTTCTCATTTCTTCACCGAAGGTAGTCGTTCTCGTAGCGGTAGTTGTACTCGGGCGACGGTAGTGGTACTCGCGGTCATCGAGCGACGGTAGTGGTACACGCCGTAGAGGGAAGTAGTTGTTCTCATTCATCGGAGAGGAAGTAGTTGTACACGAGGTCGCCAACGAGTAGTCGTTCCGTTCGTAGAGGTACTTGAGGGTCTCGTTCGGTCGTCGTGGTACTTGTCGGTCATGTAGAGGTACTTGGCGTTTCCGGGTGTCGGTAGTCGTACTTGACGAAAAACCGTAGTTGTACTCGGGTCGTTGCGGTCTTTGGCGGTAGACATTCCCGGTTCTCTGTTAAGGTTAACAACACAACACACAAAACAAAAACAAAACTACTGCAGCACGGGACAGTCCACGGAGGCAAGGGCAGCAGCGGTCTTGGCGACGGAAGGAAGGACGGGGCCTTGCTGCTGGAGTCGTCCACGGACGGAGGAAGGCGCAGCCGCTGCGGCTCTGGCCTTGGGCGAAGCGGAGAGGAAGAGCAGCGGCTTCGGCCGGCTTGGCAGGGCGGCTGAGGGAGACCACGGCGACGGAGGCAGGGCCCTGGGAGGCCAACGGGGCGAGGCGGCAGGGCCTCTGGCCGCGACGAGGACGGGACGGGCGCCGGCCTGTGGCACTCGAAGGCAGGAGGACGTCGAGCTTGGGGCGCCGCTCGCGATCGCTGAGGAGAAGGGCGTCGGGGTCGCGGCTTCGAGGAGAAGCAGCGGCCTGCGCGCGCTGGACTGGCGCCCTGGCGCGGTCGAAGCTGGAGGGGCCATGGCGCTCGGGGTGGCCGGGCGTCGAGGCGAGCGCTGGCTGGGGCCAGGGCGATGGAGGGAGAGGGATCCCCGCGGCGAAGGAGGATGGGCTCCTGGCGACCGGGCCAGAGGAGGGGGATGGCGACGGGAAGCGCTCGAGGGAGAGGCAGAGGGGCTCGAGGGAGAGGGTTCGAGAGCGACAGAGGGAGAAGGGGATCGGGGGAATCGGGCCAGAGAGCGAGAGAGACGAGCGGGTTCGATCGAGCGAGGAACGGGACGAGTGGTGCGGCGGCGCTCTGAGGGAAAACGAGTGGAAAGAAGCTGCGGGTCGGGAGTTAGGGTTTGCAAGGGAATGGGCCTGGCCAGATGGGCCTAAGGGGGGGGGCCGAGGCGCCCTGGGCCAAGGAGGGGGCCGCGGCTGGGATGAATAGTGGCCTGGAAAGGCTGGCTGCACTTCTTTTATTAAACTCTAAGCAGAAAACAACTAAGAGAAAAAAAAAAGAGGAGGTTTTAGGGAAAAGTTGCACAAAGGAGTATTTTTCTCGGGCAGCATAAAAAGAGCACGGTCCGAGAAAAATAGAAAAGGCATGATCGGAAAATAATTCAAACATATTTGAATTTAATTCAAATAGGTTTGAACTAAGACGAGATTATTGAAGTGACCAAAAATGCTCCAATTTTTGGAGGAACCTAGAAACAACGGAAAGAATTATTGGCAAGGTTTTTGGAAGAAACTTGAAGTGGAAAAGACATGGGGAAATTATTGTAAGTGTGTTACGGTGATCCCAACCAATTAGAATATTTTAAATATAGCTCCCTAAATATTGAGAGGCTTTTATATGTTTTAAAGAGAAGACATTCTTCCCTCGATTTAAATGGACCGAAGGTCCACACGATTTATTTAGGTTGAGATGCAAAAAAAATTGACATGATGGCATGATGACATGATGCAATGCAAAAATAAAAAACACAAGCAAAATAAAACACACGGGCAACCCAGAACATCTGGAACTTCGAGAATCTTCTGGAATCTTCTGGGACGTCGGTCTTGGGGCGTCACATTCCCAAAGCGGTTGTGCGTAATGCGCGGTTTAGATGCTTACGTCACGTTGATAAGGATCCCACATAAAGAGGGCACGATCTCTGCTCTGATAAGATATGTCGATGAGGTTGTACCTCGAAACGCGAAACTAGGACCAAGTAAAACGGTTCGATATGTTAATGGGGTGGACGTGACGCTTCACCAAAAGGTCGTCAGTAAAGACACAATATTCATTTTCTTTCAAGACCTTGCCTTCGAAGCTAAGGGTTGTACTAACCATCCAGAGCCAAACACAATACACCTTTTTGTAGAAGACATATTCGGAAGAAGGAACCCTCCTTGCAATGCCGAAGACAATATGGAAGCCAAACTCATCGTCATTGAAGACAGGTTCAGGGGCTACTGACGGAGTCCTGGATTGAGGGGTCCTCATGTGGCCGGATAACTCGTGGTGGCCCGTACTGGTGGGCCGCAAAGATCATCTCTCGTATCCGGATAGGACTCGTGTAATATTTCCTTCCTCTGCAATATGGTTATGTACAAACCCTATGTGGGGACCCCGACTTAGAAGTCGAGATCACCGAATGCACGTGTACAGTGATCCCAGAGATCAATGCTCACTGAACACACAGAAGCTGAATAAGAAGAGTCTTACATCCATACATATCGTCTTACACAAATTAAGGCCATTATGGCCAAGTCTTACATAGATAAAGCCTCAAGGGCTGAATAGCAAATAACACAAATAGCGGAAGTCTTCGATGATAGGTAGAACCCATGCCATCTGCCTTAACCCTACAGGCATTCTGACTGGGATAGCGTCCTAGTTCGCATGTTCGTATCCAAAGAACTCTTCTTCATATTCCTGTTCCTCCATGCCTGGCCAATTAAATAACCAGTGGCAAGCCAATGAGTACTTTGAATGTACTCGCAAGCAACCCATGATTTGGTTTAAAGTAACAATGCAATTCGAACGGTAATGAGCAATCTAGCTATGAGCTATAATAAATATTCTACCATCAAGTATATGCATCAATAACTTCACGTAACCTCGAAGACAGGATACCGATATCTACATGAACACGATTCAACTCATCGAGTCAAGTCACCACCTTGACTTACACATACTTTCACCGATGCGGTAAAATTCTAGACATAGTTTAAGTAGCACCACCCAACTGTCCATGACCGTGGACACGGCTATTCGAATAGTTTTACACTCTGCAGAGGTTGCGCACTTTACCCACAAGATCCGGCAAGCTTTCGTGTCACCCACGATCCCGCAGTACCTCAAGTACTCGGGGGAAGCACCCGGTCATTATCTTTCCTTAGACGACACTAACATAGAGTCCACTCGTTGGTACACGGCCCTCGAGTACAAACAATAGATCACGGGACTTGCCCTAATTTCAATGTCACGCGTACCCGAAGGGACCAACAGTGTGTCCAGTACCCTGTAAAAACAGTCATGGTCGTCTATCCAAGCACGACCCCGTCCCGGGAAAGACCTCAAGTCTTCCCGTCTCTAGTAATGCGGGCACCATGCTAGTATCGACCTAAGTAATCAATAAAGCCCCGTCCCATAAGGGGTAGAGTGGTTGCACATGTTTGGTTGGGACGGTAGACACACATAAATCTAATCCATTATTTCACCCATGCACAAGATTTTACCAGCACATCACTTCTTCCTCAAGTGATGACCTAACACAACATCACCCTCGGGCATTAGGGGCACCCGATGGGGTTTATGCAAAGATTTCAACCACAAAGGTTTAATGTCACACATGCATCACTAAGTATCACTACTAACCATTTGCATGACATCTAGCACATAGCAAGGTGATGAGTAAGCATGTATCATGTGGTGGTTTCAACTAGGTCACCACCGTCATCCTTATCACTATGCATTCGGAAACAAACGGGTTCCGAAGAACACAAGTGTATCATGGTCAAGGGGCTGCTTGCCTGGATTGGCTTGGTCTTAAAAGTCTTCAAATCCTTCTCCCTCTCCTTCTTCGGCAACTTCGTCAAATACGGGATCTAATCGTCGCAAAATAACAACGGAAAAATAAGACCACAATGAAAACAGAAAAATCAAAGTGCTCAGAAAATGTCAACTTATTTTTGTTAAATACTAGGGGAAAAACTAAGATGGAAAAAATTCTTAGTTGGAGTTTTGGAGTTGCAGAATGGCATCTAAGGATTTTAGAACAGGAGTTTTATTGCTCAAATTTGAATTTAAATTTGAACAGAACAGAAAAGTTTCATGGATTTGTGTGAAAGTGACACCATTAAATAGGTTGGAATATTACAAGATTTTTGGAGTTGGAATTAATTTATTTGGACAATTATTCATTTCTGTAAAGTTATTTGAAGTATTTACAGAAAAGAATTAAAAGAAACAGCCCTGTGCCACTGGGCCAGAATGGCCACAGTGCACGGCCCAGGGCGAAGAGCCCAGCCGCTCGGGCGCTAGCGCGTGCACGTCAGGATTTCAAACCTGACGGGCGGGGCTCGGCGGTCAGCGGCTGCGAGGGGAGAGAGAGGGCGGTGAGGATGACATGCGGGGCCCGCCTGTCATCTTCAACCTTGCGGCCACGGCGACGGCGAGCTCACCGGCGGCGAATCCGGGCACGTCGGGGCAAACGGAGGGCAGGGATGGACTCAGCAGCGAGTCGCGGATGTAGTGGTGGTGGTGCGGCTCGCCGGGGAGGCCTGGCTCGACGGCGGCGAGGTGGGACGGCGGAGGGTCGTCGGGAAGTTGCTGGCTAGCTCGTTTCCGGCAGCTGCAGGGGGGAAAAGTGAGGGGAAAGCATCAGTGGTGCACGGCGGTTCCGAATCGAACGAGAGAAAGGGCGGAGGGGGCCTGTACCTTGAGATCCCCGACTGCCCGAGGCGGTGGAGCTCCGGTCGATCCCGAGCACAGGGGCTCTCTGGGGATGAGCGAGTGGTGCTGGAGGGCTAAAGGAGATGAGGGGAGGTTGTTGGTGCCGAGTGGAGGGCTCGAGGGTGCTTATATAGCCGAGCCCACGGTCCACCATGGACTCGTGCGCCGGCGAGGTTGCAGACGAGGCCACAGGCCGTGCTGGTGCTTGTGTTTGAGTCGGGGAGGTTCGTGGACGAGTCCTACGCCTAGTAGAGGGGAGAGGAGGAGTGGGGAAAGCTCCAGACAGCGCGCGCGTGTGAGGCCGACGAGTGGAGGCTCCGGGTGGCCAGCGCGCGTGTGAAGACGGCCACTGGAGGGTGGAGGAGGAGGGGGATAGCGCCGGGGGAGGTCGCGGACGTCGAGGGGCATCGACTGGCGCGAGGGGAGAGCTCGAGGTGGTCGGGGGCAGGCGATTGGGCGAAGCTACAGTGCGGGGGCGCACTGTAGCACGCTCTGGAGCGGCCTTATCGCATGCCATGGCATGCCATTGGCCCTCTGGGCACGTCCGCCGTGTCTGGGGGGTCTAGGGTGATGCAAGCAACACGGATGAGGCCTTGGATGCTCTGGAGAATCAAGGAGAGAGAAGGGAAGCTGGTAACTTGGTGAATTTTGGCTGTCCAGCAATGTGAACTAGGGTTTTCACCCCTCAATCATGGAGCTGTGGACACGGGGGAGTTACTGGGGGTAGATAGTAACTAGATGAAGTTGTGGTAGAAAGTTGAGGCCAAGGTAAATAGTAAAAGTGATCAAGAAGAGGGTTTTGGTAAAAAGGCAGAAGGTGTTTGATCATGTTTTGGTCAAGCAAATGATCTCCACTTGCCATGACACTTAACAGGATTGAATTTTATGTGAAAATAGGGTGTTTCACCAAATTTGGGCTCATTTGAAGAAACTAGCCAATGTAACTTTGGTGAACCCTAGAAATCAACAGAAATGGCTTCATCTTGTTTAAGTCAATCTATTCATCTCCCCTTGATGCACCACTTGGTGTAGTTTCATCATTTGGGGTTATGATCATGCCCACAAAGTTTGAAGCTCCAGGTAAAAAGTTGGTAATGTGAAGTTGTTCAAATTTGCATTTGAACAGAAAGGGTTTTAGGGTATTCTGATCAAGTTACCCTACTCCAAATCTTATGCCATTTGGTCTAGATGCCTTATTAGGCCATTCTAGTATGTGCACCAAGTTTGAGAGCATTTGGATAAGTTTGGCAATGTAAAGTTGCTCAAACTTCAAATATGGACAGAATGGTTTTGAAGGGTTTTGAGGATGATATCTTGCTTCCCAAGGCGTGAGGCTTGGCAAGATCATCAAATATGTCATATATGAGATGATAGAATTTCCCTGGAATTTTTGGAGAATATTTCCTTTGTAAATATTTCAAAAGCTTGAAATATCCATAAAGGGTTTTAGAGGGATTAGCCCATTATTTTGAACATGACCAAGTGTTGAAACTCTTATATATGGACAATATATGTCCTATGAGTCTCCCTGAATTTTGGCAAATATTTTTAAAATACTTAAATAATTTTTTCCCATTAAAGACCATTTCTGGCCTTAAGAAAAAGCTTTTAATTAAAATGGGAAAATAACTTTTAAAATTATACTTTTGTGGTTTCTGGGAGTCCTATGACTACTAGGTCTCAAATATACTTTTTGAAATAATTTTCTCACCCTAAATCAAGTACTTGCAGTGCAAACCTCAATTCAGGGGTTTTTGGAATACTAAATTTATAAAATATATTTTGGCCAAATTAATTTTGTAGGAAAATACTATACTGTTATATAACACTTGGCATGATCATTGGGCAGAAGTTTTGGGTATGGAGATGAATTCTACAAGAGGTAATAGTTGACTTTAATGAGCACATGAAAAGCACATGAAGAAAAACTCAATTCCAAATAAAAGCCAAATGATGCCAAAAAAATTTGCTGGTCCAAATTTTCATGCTTCATTGATGCAAATAACATGTTTACAAAATGTAGGGTGTGACAGACCTACCCCCCTTACAAGAATCTTGTCCCCGAGATTCCTAAACTAGGTCTTAAAAGAGATCGGGAAACTCGGATCTAAGATAGTCTTCACGTTCCCAGGTTGCTTCTGCTTCGGTGTGGTTGCTCCACTGGACCTTGAAGTACTTGATGGTGCGGCTTCGCGTCCGTCGTTCTGCTTCATCCAGAATACGAATGGGCTTCTCGCGGTAGGTCAAATCAGGCTGCCTATCAATGGCTTGGTGATCAACATCCTTGTAGAGATCAGGCTTGTTCGGAACTTGGAGGCACTTCCGGAGTTGTGACACGTGGAATACGTTGTGCACATCGGATAGCTCAGGTGGTAGTTCCAGCTGGTAAGCCACTTCTCCTCGTCGTGCAGTGATCTCAAAGGGTCCAATGAACCTTGGTGCAAGCTTCCCCTTGACGTGCAAACGCTTGGTTCCCTTTAGAGGAGTTACCCGCAGGTACACATGGTCCCCGACATGGAAACTCATGTCCCGACGGTGAGTGTCAGCATAAATCTTCTGCCTTGACTTGGCTGCCTTCAAACGTTCTCTGACTAGTTGGACTTGCTCTTCTACTGCGCGGAGAATATCCGGTCCAAAGACTAGTCCTTCTCCAGTCTCCGACCAGTTGAGGGGTGTGCGACATCTGCGTCCGTACAACACCTCAAATGGTGCCATCTGAAGGCTTGACTGATAATTGTTGTTATAGGAGAACTCGGCGAAAGGGAGACAATCTTCCCACTTGGCTCCATATGTCAAGACACAGGCTCGGAGCATATCTTCGAGAATTTGATTTACTCGTTCAGTCTGACCTTCGGTCTGTGGGTGAAAAGCCATGCTGAAAGATAACTTGGTTCCCAAGGCTTCTTGGAACTTCTTCCAGAACCTTGAGGTGAACTGGGTTCCTCGATCTGACACAATCTCCCTGGGAACGCCGTGAAGGCTTACGATTCTGTCGATGTAGAGAGCTGCCAGCCGGTTGCCATCATAAGTGGTCTTGACCGGAATGATATGGGCCACCTTGGTCAAATGGTCGACTATGACCCAGATGGAGTCATGTCCTCTATTTGACCTCGATAATCTAGTGATGAAGTCCATTCCGACTTTATCCCACTTCCACTCAGGAACCTTGAGTGGTTGAAGCAATCCAGCGGGTCGCTGATATTCAGCCTTGACCCTTTGGCACACATCACACTTTGCAACATAGGTTGCAATCTCTCTTTTCATCCCGTGCCACCAGAATCTTGCCTTCAAGTCTTGATACATCTTGGTTCCTCCGGGGTGGATGGAATACGGAGTGTCGTGGGCTTCTTGCAGGATCAGGTTCTTTAGCTCCATCTTGTTTGGTACGCAGATGCGGCCTTTGTACCAAACAATCCCGTGCTCGTCTTCGGAGAATCCGGGGGCCTTGCCTAGCTTCATCTTCTTCTTGATGCCTTCAATGCTTGAGTGTCCACCTTGTGCCTTCTTGACTTCGTCCATCAGGGTCGGTCTGACTTCCAAATGATCCAGAAATCCGGGGGTGACCAATTCCAAACTGAATTGTTCGAGTTCCTTAAACAAGGTTGTCTGCCTTTCTTGAATAATGGCATTCAAAGAGCAAGCCTTCCTGCTTAAGGCATCGGCCACCATGTTAGCCTTCCCGGGGTGATATTGAACACTGAGGTCATAGTCTTTGATGAGTTCCAACCATCTTCGCTGCCTCATGTTCAATTCCTTTTGAGTGAAAATGTACTTCAGACTTTTGTGGTCTGTGTATATCTCACACTGTTTCCCTAGGAGGTAATGCCGCCACGTCTTCAAGGCATGAACCACTGTCACTAACTCAAGATCGTGAGTAGCGTAGTTCTCCTCATGAGGTCGTAGCTGCCTGGAGAGGTAGGCTATGACTCGGCCTTCTTGCATCAGAACGCTTCCCAATCCGGTTCGAGAGGCATCACAATATATCATGAACTCCTTGTGAATATCGGGTGTTGCCAGAACTGGGGCGGTGCTCAATCTCTTCTTGAGCTCTTGGAAGCTCTCTTCGCATTTTGGCGTCCACTCGAACTTCTTGTCCTTCTTGAGGAGCTGAGTCATTGGCCGGGCAATGCTAGAGAATCCTTCCATGAATTTGCGGTAATAGCCCGCAAGTCCGAGGAAGCTTATGACTTCCTTGACGGTCGTTGGAGATTGCCATTGGGTCACAGCTTCGATCTTCGCGGGATCAACTGATAATCCTTCTTCGGTCAAGACATGACCTAAGAATCCAACTTTATGCAGCCAGAACTCACACTTGCTGAATTTGGCATATAGTTGGTGCTCCCGAAGCTTGTCTAGGACCATCCTCAAATGTTGCTCGTGCTCTTCCTCCGTCTTCGAGAAGACAAGAATGTCATCGATGAAGACAACAACGAACTTGTCCAAATATTCCATGAAGACTTTATTCATGAGATACATGAAGTAAGCTAGGGCATTGGTTAACCCAAAGGACATGACCGTGCACTCGTACATGACATATCTGGTTACGAATGCCGTCTTCGGAATATCTTGGGGTCTGATCATCAGTTGGTAGTACCCAGATCTGAGGTCGATCTTGGAGAACACCTTGGCTCCGCTGAGCTGATCAAACAGGTCTTCGATCTTGGGAAGTGGGTATTTGTTCTTGATTGTAACTTCATTGAGGGAACGGTAGTCAATGCATAAGCGGATGGTACCGTCTCTCTTTGCCACAAACAGAACAGGTGATCCCCAAGGGGAGGCACTTGGGCGGATAAATCCCTTCCTCAGCTGCTCTTCCAGCTGCTTCTTCAACTCGGCTAATTCTTTCGTCCCCATTCTATAAGGCTTCTTATAGATGGGTCCTGCTCCAAGCACGAGCTCGATGATGAACTCAATGTCACGGTCAGGAGGCATTCCCGGTAGTTCATCCGGAAAGACATCAGGATACTCGCATACCACCGGTACTTGCTCTAGCCCAACTTCAGACAGACAGTTGACTTGAGCGGCTTGAGCGGAAGAGGAGTTGGAAGCAAACTTGACTTCGACTCCTTGGTCATTGGTCACAGTGACTGTCCGATTGGCACAGCCTAACAAGCCTTGGTGCTTGCTGAGCCAATTCATGCCTAGGATCACATCCAAGCCTTGTGATCTCAGGACGATGAGGTCTGCTAGGAAATCTACACCGTTAATGGTAATACTGACTCCCTTACAGCCTATCTTGGCTCTCATCCCTGCTCCGGGGGTTTGTACCACCATAGGGTTACTTAGGGGTGTAGGGGTCATGCCACTTTTTAATGCAAATCTTTGAGTGACAAATGAATGCGTTGCTCCAGAATCAAACAAGACAGTTGCAGGTGCTGAGTTGACAAGGAACGTACCCAGCACGACGTCCGGGTCTTCCTGGGCTTCTTCAGTAGTGACGTGATTCACTCGCCCCTTCCCATGGTTAGGCGAGTTGCGAGGAGCTGGGTTCCTTGGTGGCATCCCACGGCCTTGTCCTGGGTTCTGTGCATTGGGGCGCGGGGCATCAGGCTTCTTGTTGGGGCACACCCTTGAGATGTGTCCAGACTGACCACATCCAAAGCAAGTGACTTGGTTTGGATTGTTGATCTTGTTGCCACCACTGTTATTGGGGTTGAAAGCTGGCCTTGGGTTGGCATACTGCTGAGGCTGATAGTTGGTGCGGGGTGCAGGAGCTCTTGGTTGCTGATAGGTTGGCTTGGCCGGGGCTGACTGCCACGGACGAGGCTTCTGGTTGCTGGAACTTCCCTTGCTGACCATCTTGCGATTGTGAGTGTCTTCCAAAGCAAGCTGCTTGTCTTCAAGCATAAGTGCTTTGTTCACCAGGTCAGGGAAGGTTGGGCAGTCGCACACGACAAGCGAGTATTGCAAAGTCTGATTGAGGCCTTCCATGAAGCGCTCCCTTTTTGCAGCATCAGTGCTGACATCTTCAGGGGCATACCTTGACAGAACACTGAACTTCTGCATGTACTCCTTGACAGTGCCACTTCCTTGCTTCAGGGCTCGGAACTCACGCTTTTTGATAGCCATGATTCCGGAAGGAATGTGGGCCTTGCGGAATTCTGCCTTGAAGTTGACCCAAGTGATGTCTTGTTCAGCATGCATGACCTTGAATCCATCCCAAAAAGCTCTAGCAGTCACCCCGAGGCAGTGGGCTGCATAAGCCACCTTCTCGCGGTCTTCGGTGCATCCGACTAGTTCCAGCAAGTCCTCAATGGTGCGGACCCAGTCATCTGCATCCAGGGGTTCAGCAGTCTCGATGAAAGTTGGCGGTGCATGCTTCTTGAACTCTGCCAACGTGGAACGTCCATTGCCATTCCCCGCCGGCTGGCGGTTGTTGGTGACAGCTTGAGCAATCAGCTGAAGGGCTGCGTGTTGGCTTGGCGTTCCTCTCAGAAAGCTTGGAGAAGCTGAGCCATGTCCATGTTCAGAGGAGGTGGTGGTGGTGGAGCTTGGTTGTTTGTTTGGTCGTGGCCTGCCTTTGACTGAGCGGATGCTCCGGCTTCAGGCTGCTGGGTAGAGGTACCAGTACGAGTTACAACAGGCATCCTGTTGGAGCGATAAAAGGTCTCATGACTTGGAAGAGGGAAAGCAAGATAGATGGGTGCCTAGTAAGGGGGTGGGTGTGACACTAATCAAATCATGCAAGGGCCGAAAGGCCAAAACACATTCATTAAAATCCAAATGGGTGATGCAGTCGTTTACATATTCCCGAAGGGAGAATACGACATGCATTCAAACACAACAAAAGCAAACACTAGATGGTTTCATATGAACCATACAAGGACTCGACTGCGCATAGGGGTTTCACGACCTATCCTACCGTAGGGGTCACGATCTGGCATATCCGAGTAGCGAATAATGCCTAAGCGGCGGAATGCTCGGTCGCGTATTCTGGCTCTTCGGGGTCTTCCTCCTTGTCTTCATTTGTATGGGCCCCCTTGTCACTTGAGGGTGTGGGGGAGTGGAGGAGTTGGATACGACGGTGCTTCGTCGGTGGTGCAGGGAAAAGCTTGCGATATTCCCTTGCCGTCATCCGGCGTCGCCGAGGTGGTTCTTCATCCTTGGAAGATACATCTTCGGAGGGCCTTCCGCCTCGGTATGCGATAGCGGACTGTCCGGAAGGTGCTCCTTCCTTCTTGATCCTATTTGTCTTCTCTTGTGCTCGACGAAGAAGTGCCTTAGTCTTGTGAAGTTCTTCTCGGAGCTTCATCGATTCCGAGGCCAAGTCTTGTGCCAAGCTGTCGGCACATAGACTAAAGTAGGTATGGAACCGAAGCGAGAGTCCTTCCTTCAGTGGAGGGGCTAGTGCGCTGCTTTCATCTTCACCTTCCTTCCGGTAAGGCAAGAAGCGAGTGGTCATCTTGGCTGCCATCTCCGGAAGAAGCTCGCGGAGACGGGTTAGTGCCTTGAGTGCAGCAGCCTCGACAGCGAGAGGTAATGTTGCCATCTGGGGTCCCTCAAAGAACCAACTTGTGGGAGGATCGTTTGCCTTCACGATCACTTCCATGTGGTATTCCACCTCAGTGTCGCTAACCCAATGCTCAAGGTAGGTGAGGATGGGCGCTCGGTGGAACTGACACTCCTGGAGGCTATCCTCGAGAAGCAAAGGAACCCCAGTGGTCAGGTGCTCTTCGGGTACAGCGGCCATCTACAAAGGTGGAATAGGAGAGGATAATAAGCTGATGAAATCTGAGGTATAGAAAAGTAGAGATGTTCAGAAGGTTTTTGAAAAGGGGTCTCATCTAACTAACGCCCATGCTAACTAAGGCTTCCTACAGTCAGGATGGCTCTGATACCAGCTCTGTGGGGACCCCGACTTAGAAGTCGAGATCACAGAATGCACGTGTATAGTGATCCCAGAGATCAATGCTCACTGAACACACAGAAGCTGAATAACAAGAGTCTTACATCCATACATATCGTCTTACACAAATTAAGGCCATTATGGCCAAGTCTTACATAGATAAAGCCTCAAGGGCTGAATATCAAATAACACAAATAGCGGAAGTCTTCGATGATAGGTAGAACCCATGCCATCTGCCTTAACCCTACAGGCATTCCGACTGGGATAGCGTCCTAGTTCGCATGTTCGTATCCAAAGAACTCTTCTTCATATTCCTGTTCCTCCATGCCTGGCCAATTAAATAACCAGTGGCAAGCCAATGAGTACTTTGAATGTACTCGCAAGCAACCCATGATTTGGTTTAAAGTAACAATGCAATTCGAACGATAATGAGCAATCTAGCTATGAGCTAGAATAAATATTCTACCATCAAGTATATGCATCAATAACTTCACGTAACCTCGAAGACAGGATACCGATATCAACATGAACACGATTCAACTCATCGAGTCAAGTCACCACCTTGACTCACACATACTTTCACCGATGCGGTAAAATTCTGGACATAGTTTAAGTAGCACCACCCAACTGTCCATGACCGTGGACACGGCTATTCGAATAGTTTTACACTCTGCAGAGGTTGCACACTTTACCCACAAGATCCGGGAAGCTTTCGTGTCACCCACGATCCCGTAGTACCTCAAGTACTCGGGGGAAGCACCCGGTCATTATCTTTCCTTAGAGGACACTAACATAGAGTCCACTCGTTGGTACACGGCCCTCGAGTACAAACAATAGATCACGGGACTTGCCCTAATTTCAATGTCACGCGTACCCGAAGGGACCAACGGTGTGTCCAGTACCCTGTAAAAACAGTCATGGTCGTCTATCCAAGCACGACCCCATCCCGGGAAAGACCTCAAGTCTTCCCGTCACTAGTAATGCGGGCACCATGCTAGTATCGACCTAAGCAATCAATAAAGCCCTGTCACATAAGGGGTAGAGTGGTTGCACATGTTTGGTTGGGACGGTAGACACACATAAATCTAATCCATTATTTCACCCATGCACAAGATTTTACCGGCACATCACTTCTTCCTCAAGTGATGACCTAACTCAACATCACCCTCGGGCATTAGGGGCACCCGATGGGGTTTATGCAAAGATTTCAACCACAAAGTTTTCATGTCACACATGCATCACTAAGTATCACTACTAACCATTTGCATGACATCTAGCACATAGCAAGGTCATGAGTAAGCATGCATCATGTGGTGGTTTCAACTAGGTCACCACCGTCATCCTTATCACTATGCATTCGGAAACAAACGTGTTCCGAAGAACACAAGTGTATCATGGTCAAAGGGCTGCTTGCCTGGATTGGCTTGGTCTTCAAAGTCTTCAAATCCTTCTCATTCTCCTTCTTCAGCAACTTCGTCAAATACGGGATCTAATCGTCGCAAAATAACAACGGAAAAATAAGACCACAATGAAAACAGAAAAATCAAAGTGCTCAGAAAATGTCAACTTATTTTTGTTAAATACTAGGGGAAAAAATAAGATGGCAAAAATTCTTAGTTGGAGTTTTTGGAGTTGCAGAATGGCATCTAAGGATTTTAGAACAGGAGTTTTATTGCTCAAATTTGAATTTAAATTTGAACAGAACAGAAAAGTTTCATGGATATGTGTGAAAGTGACACCATTAAATAGGTTGGAATATTACAAGATTTTAGGAGTTCGAATTAATTTATTTGGACAATTATTCATTTCTATAAAATTATTTGAATTATTTACAGAAAAGAATAAAATGAAACAGCCCTGTGCCACTGGGCCAGAATGGCCACAGTGCACGGCCCAGGGCGAAGAGCCCAGCCGCTCGGGCGCCAGCGCGCGCACGTCAGGATTTAAAACCTGACGGGCGGGGCTCGGCGGTCAGCGGCTACGAGGGGAGAGAGAGGGCGATGAGGATGACAGGCGGGGCCCGCCTATCATCTTCAACCTTGCGGCCACGGCGACGGCGAGCTCACCGACGGCGAATCCGGGCACGGTGGGGCAAACGGAGGGCAGGGATGGACTCAGCAGCGAGTCGCGGATGTAGTGGTGGTGGTGCGGCTCGCCGGGGAGGCCTGGCTCGACGGCGGCGAGGTGGGACGGCGGAGGGTCGTCGGGAAGTTGCTGGCTAGCTCGTTTCCGGAAGCTGCAGAGGGGGAAAAGTGAGGGGAAAGCATCAGTGGTGCACGGCGGTTCCGAATCGAACGAGAGAAAGGGTGGAGGGGGCCTGTACCTCGAGATCCCCGGCTGCCCGATGCGGCGGAGCTCCGGTCGATCCCGAGCATAGGGGCTCTTTGGGGATGAGCGAGTGGTGCTGGAGGGCTAAAGGAGGTGAGGGGAGGCTGTTGGTGCTGGGGGTGCTTATATAGCCGAGCCCACGGTCCACCGTGGACTCGTGCGCCGGCGATGTTGCAGACGAGGCCACAGGCCGTGCTGGTGCTTGTGTTTGAGTTGGGGAGGTTCGTGGACGAGTCCTACGCCTAGTAGAGGGGAGAGGAGGAGCGGGAAGAGCTCCAGACAGCGCGCGCGTGTGAGGCCGACGAGTGGAGGCTGCGGGTGGCCAGCGCGCGTGTGAAGACGGCCACTGGAGGGCGGAGGAGGAGGGGGACAGCACCGGGGGAGGTCGCGGACATCGAGGGGCATCGACTGGCGCGAGGGGAGTGCTCGAGGTGGTCGGGGGCAGGCGATTGGGCGAAGCTACAGTGCGGGGGCGCACTGTAGCATGCTCTGGAGCGGCCTTATCGCATGCCATGGCATGCCATTGGCCCTCTGGGCGCGTCCGCCGTGTCTGGGGGGTCCAGGGTGATGCAAGCAACACGGATGAGGCCTTGGATGCTCTGGAGAATCAAGGAGAGAGAAGGGAAGCTGGTAACTTGGTGAATTTTGGCTGTCCAGCAAG
This sequence comes from Secale cereale, assembly GCA_902687465.1. Classification (NCBI taxonomy): domain Eukaryota; kingdom Viridiplantae; phylum Streptophyta; class Magnoliopsida; order Poales; family Poaceae; genus Secale; species Secale cereale. Next base: position 699,884,794 of record LR738710.1, on the reverse strand, counting down.
GTGAACTAGGGTTTTCACCCCTCAATCATGGAGTTGTGGACATGGGGGAGTTACTGGGGGTAGATAGTAACTAGATGAAGCTGTGGTAGAAAGTTGAGGCCAAGGTAAATAGTAAAAGTGATCAAGAAGAGGGTTTTGGCAAAAAGGCAGAAGGTGTTTGATCATGTTTTGGTCAAGCAAATGATCTCCACTTGCCATGACACTTAACAGGATTGAATGTTATGTGAAAATAGGGTGTTTCACCAAATTTGGGCTCATTTGAAGAAACTAGCCAATGTAACTTTGGTGAACCCTAGAAATCAACAGAAATGGCTTCATCTTGTTTAAGTCAATCTAATCATCTCCCCTTGATGCACCACTTGGTGTAGTTTCATCATTTGGGGTTATGATCATGCCCACAAAGTTTGAAGCTCCAGGTAAAAAGTTGGTAATGTAAAGTTGTTCAAATTTGCATTTGAAAAAGAAAAGGGTTTTAGGGTATTCTGATCAAGTTACCCTACTCCAAATCTTGTGCCATTTGTTCTAGATGCCTTATTAGGCCATTCTAGCATGTGCACCAAGTTTGAGAGCATTTGGATAAGTTTGGCAATGTAAAGTTGCTCAAACTTCAAATATGGACAGAATTGTTTTGAAGGGTTTTGAGGATGATATCTTGCTTCCCAAGGCATGAGGCTTGGCAATATCATCAAATATGTCATATATGACATGATAGAATTTCCCTGGAATTTTTGGAGAATATTTCCTTTGTAAATATTTCAAAAGCTAGAGGGATTAGCCCATTATTTTGAACATGACCAAGTGTTGAAACTCTTATATATAGACAATATATGTCCTATGAGTCTCCCTGAATTTTGGCAAATATTTTTCAAATACTTAAATAATTTTTCCCCATTAAAGACCATTTCTGGCCTTACGAAAAAGCTTTTAAATAAAATGGGAAAATAACTTTTAAAATTATACTTTTGTGGTTTCTGGGAGTCCTATGACTACTAGGTCTCAAATATACTTTTTGAAATAATTTTCTCACCCTAAATCAAGCACTTGCAGTGCAAACCTCAATTCAGGGGTTTTTGGAATACTAAATTTATAAAATATATTTTGGCCAAATTAATTTTGTAGGAAAATACTATATTGTTATATAACACTTGGCATGATCATTGGGCAGAAGTTTTGGGTATGGAGATGAATTCTACAAGAGGTAATAGTTGACTTTAATGAGCACATGAAAAGCACATGAAGAAAAACTCAATTCCAAATAAAAGCCAAATGATGCCAAAAAAATTGCTGGTCCAAATTTTCATGCTTCATTGATGCAAATAACATGTTTACAAAATGTAGGGTGTGACACCCTAGGCCCCTCCGGCGCATATATAAATTGGAGGGTTTAGTCCGTAGAGGCTAATAGAGAATCACAAAATCCTCATAGGCTAGACTCTAGGGCTTAGCTGTTACGATCTCGAGGTGGATCAACTCTTGTAATTATATTCATCCATATTAATATAGAAGGAAGTTGGGTATTACCTCGATGGAGAGGGCCTGAACCTGGGTAAACATCGTGTCCCCAGCCTCCTGTTACCATCAACCCTCATACGTATAGTTCGGGACCCCTACCCGAGATCCGCTGGTTTTGACACCGACACCAACGCTATGACAAACGGTTTAACGGGGAAAATTGTGTGTGATGTACCTGTGAACGGAAATGTTTTCCTTGAAGCGACTGTGTGGGATGTACATACGAACGGAAAAGTTTAGTTGGGACTGACTGTGTGGGATGTACTTGCGACCGGAAATGATTTCGCTTGTATAATTGTATTTTTTTAGCTCTACTATATGTATTACCGTATTTGAGCGCTCGTCGGTCGCACACGACCTCATTTTGCCGAGCGTGTGTGCTAGGAGGGCGTATCCCCGACGGTTTCTGGGTCGTGTGGGATGGACCCCCCTTTCGCCCACACTCACTTGGCGACGGTTCGAAATTCCATCGCGGAAAGGGGTTAAAAACTATTTGTATAGCACCGACATGTACCAGTGAATATGATGAAAACCCCATCTTGTTATCCTCGATGGCAACAATACAATACTTGTCTCGTCCCCTTCTCTCACTGTGTGGGATGACCGCAAGATTGAACCAAAAGCAAAGCACTTCACCCATTGCATGAAAAACCAATCTACTTGGCCAAACCAAACCGATAGTTCGAAGAGAATTACTAAGATATCAAATCATGCATATAAGAATTCAGAGAAGATTCAAAAAATATTCATAGATAAGATGATCATAAATCCACAATTCAACGAATCTTGGCAAACACACCGCAAAAGAAGATTACATCAAATAGATCTCCAATAAAATCGAGGAGGACGTGGTATTGAGAATGAAAGAGAGAGAAGAAGACATCTAGCTACTAGCTATGGACCCATAGGTCTGTGCTAAACTACTCACGCTTCATCGTAAGGGCAATAGGGTTGATGTAGATGCCCTCCGTGGCCGAATCCCCCTCTGGTAGAGTACTAAAAAGGCTTCTGATACGTCTCCAACGTATCTTCTTTTCCAAACCCTTTTGCCATTGTTTTGGACTCTAACTTGCATGATTTGAATGGAACTAACCCGGACTGACGTTGTTTTCAGCAGAACTGCCATGGTGTTGTTTTTGTGCAGAATAAGAAGTTCTCAGAATCGCCTGAAAATCAATGGAGAATTATTTCAGAAAATATAAAAAATATATGCAAGAAGATCCTCACCGGGGGGCCCGCACCCCCCTACCTCGCGGGCCCCCCGATGCTCCACCGACATACCCCCAGATCCTATATCTTCCGTTTCAGGGAGAAAAAAATAGGAGAGAAGGAATTATCGCGTTTTACGAGACGGAGCCGCCACCAAGCCCTAATCTCTCTCGGGAGGGCTGATCTGGAGTCCGTTCGGGGCTCCGAAGAGTGGAGATCGTCGCCATCGTCATCATCAACCTTCCTCCATCACCAATTCCATGATGCTCACCACCGTGTGTGAGTAATTCCATTGTAGGCTTGCTGGATGGTGATGGGTTTGATGGGATCTATCATGTAATCGAGTTAGTTTTGTTAGGGTTTGATCCCTAGTATCCACTATGTTCTGAGATTGATGTTGCTATGACTTTGATATGCTTAATGCTTGTCACTAGGGCCCGAGTACCATGATTTTAGATCTGAACCTATTATGTTTCCATGAATATATGTGTGTTCTTGATCCTATCTTTCAAGTCTATAGTCACCTACTATGTGTTATGATCCGGCAACCCCGAAGTGACAATAATCGGAACCATTCCCGGTGATGACCATGGTTTGAGGAGTTCATGTATTCACTATGTGTTAATGCTTTGGTCTGATACTCTATTAAAAGGAGGCCTTAATATCCCTTAGTTTCCAATAGGTCCCGCTGCCACGGGAGGGTAGGACAAAAGATGTCATGCAAGTTCTTTTCCATAAGCACGTATGACTATATTCGGAATACCTGCTTACATTGCACTGATGAACTCGAGCTAGTTCTGTGTCACCCTAGGTTATAACTTCTACATGATGAATTGCATGCGACGTAATTTCCCATCACCGATCCAATGCCTACGAGCTTTACCTATATTGCTAGTTGATATTTACTTTTCCGTTGCTACTATCACAAAAACTACAAAAACACTATCGTTACATTTATTGCTGCTACCGCCACTATCATATTACTTTGCTACTAAACTATCTTGCTGCAGATACTAAGTTTCCAGGTGTGGTTGAATTGACAACTCAGCTGCTAATACTTAAGAGTATTCTTTGTCTCCCCTTGTGTCGAATCGATAAATTTGGGTTGAATACTTTACCCTCGAAAACTATTGCGATCCCCTACACTTGTGGATTATCAAGAATATTTTCTGGCGCCGTTGTCGGGGAGCATAGCTCTATTCTTTAAGTCACTTGGGATTTATATCTGTTGATCACTATGAAGAATTTGAAGGACTCAAAAACCAAGATCTTACCCTCAACTACGAGGGGAGGTAAGGAACTGCCATCTAGGTCTGCACTTGATTCTCCTTCTGTTATGAGTAAACTTGCGACACCTACTCCTGCTATTGAATCTGATATGTCGTATGTTCTTGATGATGCTACTTCTGCTATGTATGATGAAACTGCCTCTACGCCTGATACTTTGCCACTAGGTGAATTTCTGGAAGCAACAAATTGCTAAGGTTAGGGAGAGTGCAAATGTTGATGATATTTATGAAAGTGATGATGAAACTACTCCCAATAGATATGAATTGCCTATTGTGCCCGAGGGTTATGTTATGGATGAAGAAACTGCTAGAGACTTTCTTGCTTGCAATGATAGATATGATCTTAAGAAGTTATTAGCTAAGCTGAAAGAAAAGTCCTTGAATGCTAGAATGAAACATGACCCTGCTTTTGCTTCTTCACCTATTTGTGTCACTGATAAGGATTATGAATTCTCTGTTGATCCTGAGTTAATTACTTTGGTTGAATCTGATCCTTTCCATGGCTATGAGTCTGAAACTGTTGTGGCGCACCTCAACAAGTTGAATGATATAGCCACCTTGTTTGCCAATGATGAAAAGATTCGTTATTACTATATCCTTAAGTTGTTTCCGTTTTCATTAATGGGTGATGCTAAGACTTGGTTTAATTCTCTTGATCCTGGTTGTGTGCGTAGTCCCCAGGATATGATCTATTACTTCTCTGCTAAATATTTTCCCACTCATAAGAAACAAGTTGCCTTACGCGAAATATATAACTTTGCTCAAACTGAAGAAGAGAGTCTCCCACAAGCTTGGGGGAGGCTTCTACAGTTACTTAATGCTTTGCCTGATCATCCTCTTGAGATGCATGATATACTTGATGTCTTTTATAATGGACTAACCGATGCTTCTAGAGACCACCTGGATAGTTGTGTTGGTTGTGTTTTCAGGGAAAGAACGGTTGAACAAGCTGAATTACTATTGAATAATATGCTGGCCAATGAAAATAATTGGACACTTCCTGAACCAGCCCCTAAGCCAACTCCGAAGAAAAGAGGTGTTCTATGTCTCAGTCCTGAAGACATGCAAGAGGCAAAGAAATCTATGAAAGAAAAGGGTATTAAAGCTGAAGATGTTAAGAATTTACCGCCTATTGAAGAAATACATGGTCTTGATAACCCGACACAGGTAGTAAAGATAAATTCTCTTTATAGATTTGATGAAGGTGATATTCCTCATTATAAGTCTGCTAGCCAATGCTTAGATGAGTTTGACAATTTCATTGTGAAACAAGAAAACTTCAATGCTTATGTTGGTAGACAATTACAACACAATGCTTATATGATTGAACGCTTGAGTGATTATCTATCTAGTGCTAAAGGTGAACTGAAACTTATTAGTAAACATGCTTCTATGGTCACCACTCAAGTAGAACAAGTACTTAAGGCTCAGAATGATTTGCTCAATGAGTTAAATAGTAAGGATAATGACTATGATGTTAGAGTTGCAACTAGAGGTGGTAAAATGACTCAGGAACCTCTGTATCCTGAAGGCCACCCTAAGAGAATTGAGCAAGATTCTCAAAGAGCTAATTTAGATGCACCTAGTTCTTCTAAGAAGAAGAAAAAGAAAAATGATGGAACTTTGCATGCTTCTAGTGAACTTGTAGCTGACAAACCTGAGAATCCCAATGATATATCTGTTTCTGATGCTGAGACACAATCTGGTAATGAACATGAACCTAGTGATAATGTTAATGATGATGTTCATGTTGATGCTCAACCTAGCAATGATAATGATGTAGAGATTGAATCAACGTTATGATAAGAGAGACTTTGTTGCTAGGAAGCACGGTAGGGAGAGAGAATCATGGGTTCAGAAACCCATGCCTTTTCCTCCGAAACCATCCAAGAAAAATGATGATGAGGATTTTGAGCGCTTTGCTGAAATGATTAGACCTATCTTTTTGCGTATGCGTTTGACTGATGTGCTTAAAACAAATCCTTATCCTAAGTATATGAAAGATATTATTACCAACAAAAGAAAGATACCTGAAGTAGAAATCTCCACCATGCTTGCCAATTACACTTTTGAGGGTGGAATGCCTAAGAAATTAGGAGATCCAGGAGTACCTCCTATACCTTGCTCCATTAAGAGAAACTATGTTAAAACTGCTTTGTGTGATCTTGGAGCCGGTGTTAGTGTTATGCCTCTCTCTTTATATCGTAGACTTTACTTGAGTAAGTTGACACCTACTGAAATATCCTTGCAAATGGCTGATAAATCAACTGCTATACATGTCGGTATTTGTGAGGATGTGCCTGTTGTAGTTGCAAATGTTACTATTCTAGCGGACTTTGTTATACTTGATATTCCCGAGGACGATAGTATGTCTATTATTCTTGGAAGACCCTTTTTGAATACTGCAGGGGCTGTTATTGATTGCAACAAAGGCAATGTCACTTTTCATGTCAATGATAATGAGCATGCGGTACACTTTCTGAGGAAACAACCTCAGGTCTACAGTATCAATTATATTGTAAAAACTTTGACTATTACTATTGGAGGTTTTGAGTTTCCTATTCCTACTATCAAGAAGACATATGACATACTTATTGTTGGGGACATACATATCCCCATTGAGGTAACCTAGTGTTATTCGAAAATTCTCCTATTTCATGTTACTCGGAAAACGTTTATTAACAAGACCTGATCAACCTTGTTATTGGATTCCTTTTGATGAGCATGGGATAGGTGAATCAAGATAGGAAAACCTTCTGCACCATCCTTTTACTTTTTGTTAATTAGGTTAAATAAAAGAAAATTAGCATTTTCTGTCTGTTTCTAGACTTATCCGTGCAATAAAAAATATCCCGAAAATAAAGTTCTCCAAATGCCATGAAAATGAAATATGATTTTTTCTAGAATATTTAAGAAAATATGGCACCGAACACACAGCGAGGGGAGCCAGCACATGGCCACGAGGGTGCAGGGCGTGCCCACCTGCCCAGGGCGCGCCCCCTACCTCATGGGCCCCGCGTGGCCCCCCTCCACTTATCCTTTCACCCATGCTCTTCTTCTTCCTCCCAAAAAAATCCCCAACCAGCTCAAACCCGAGTTCTAGCTCTTCTTGCTGCCATTTTCGATCTCCTTACTCAAAGCACCATTCACCATACTGTTTGGGGAGATTGTTCCTTGGTATGTGACTCCTCCATTGGTCCAATTAGTTTTTGTTCTAGTGCTTTATTTGTTGCAAATTTATGTTGCTGTGGTGACCTTGTTCTTGAGCTTGCATGTCAAATTTTCTTGGTCCCAAGTAGTTCTAATGCATTATATAGCCTCTAGGCACTTATAGGAGTTGTTGCTATCAATCTTGTTGAGTTTGGTTAACTTTTATTTTGAAGTTACTAAAAAAATTAGAAATTTTCAGAAAAGGAAAATGTTAAAAAGATTATTGCGGGGCTCTTCCAGCAAGAGCTCAGAGGAGAAGAAGAAAGAAGAAAATAAGATGCCCAAGTATAATCTTCCTCGCATGGTGGAAGTTCGACCGTGCGAATGGCCGTGTAATAATTTCATGACGTCCACCGGTATTTACAAAGACTTTTATTGGTTGGCAAGTAATGCAGGCCTCACCGACTTCCTCAATGACCAGAAAGAACAGTATCTTTTACTCACCAATATTTTCACGCAAAGATTTCATTTTCATTCTAGGAAAACACCACCTACGGTGGAGTTTCGCTTATATGATGTGGTTAAGGAGATATGACTTTTAGATTTTTGTGAAATATGCAAAGTACCCTTCGGAGGTAGACTTGATGAACCACGTCGTGAAGACGTTGAAGGGTTTATTGATATGATAGCTGTAGGGGAAACTAGACAAGTTTCAGGGGCAAGAATCACTAGTATACACTTCCCTGTTCTGCGCTACTTTGCTTTATTTGCTAGTAGATGTTTAATTGATCGCGGGAATAGTGGAAATCTCAGTGCCCCTGATATTATCATTTTACGCCATGCCATGCTTCAAGACATAACTTTTAGCTTGGGCGCCGTCGTTGCCAAACGATTGAGTCTGAACCGCTCAAAGGGGCCCGTCTTTGGAGGCATCTTTGCTTCTCGCCTTGCTGAATATTTTAATATACCTATTAGGCATCATGAGAAGGAAGAAAAATTTCTTGCCCCTGTTTATCTAGACTACAAGAGCATGGTAGCTCATGACTTTATTGTTAAAGACAAGAATATGCAGCTCAATTATAAATTAAGATTTGATGAAATATACTGTGAAATTGTTACCTTGCCTGCACCATCTTTGTTTTATCTGTCCACGGGCAAGTATCTCATTACATCAGATGCCTTCTACAAGTACCAGGGCCAGGCACAAGCTTCAGAGCCTGAGCCAGAACCACCACTTGATCCTTCCCGTCAATCTGTTTATGGGTGGGAGTTGGATGAGATCGCCAACCAGTGGCATCCAGAGGACACATCTCAGTACACTGGAGGTAGCGGCTTCGATCCGTGGCCATAGACAAACTTAGGCCAAAAGCCTAAGCTTGGGGGAGTACGTGTTTCTCACCGACTTACATTCATGTTCACACTTATTCTAGTTATCGGTGCTCACACTCTTTCACTCTACCATCCATGCTTAGTTTAAATTTCTTTTTCTTAGTCTTTTTCTTGTGTGCTAGAAAAAACCCAGAAAAATAAAAAAATATTAGTTGTAGCTTCTAGCTAGTTTACTTTCTTTGCCTGTAGTAGTAACTAAAAATGAAAACCCAAAAAGATTTCCCATTCTTCTTTTGCTTGTTGGGAGCTTTCCCGTGTAAATAGTTTCTTTTCTTTAGGGGTTGAGAGTAGAAGACCATGATTGAAAATGCTTAGTGGCTCTCATATGATCTATTGTTGATTTAACCTTGAGCCATATTACCTTGTCTTCTCTCTTGTATTAAATGTATGTAGATTTCAGCTTAGTCCAATGCATGTGCACTATTATTATTATTCACACCATTCGGTCGTGCGAGTGAAAGGCAATAAGGATAATATATGATGAACTAATTGAGATGAGAAAAGCTGGTATGAACTCGACCTCTCTAGTTTTTGTAAATATGATTGCTCATCGTTCCTGATTCAGCTTGTTATGAATGAAACATGCTTGCAATGACAATTAGAGATCATAGCTGCTTATGCCATGCTTAATGAGCTGAGAGTTTATAATGGTCTATCTTGCATGCCAACATGATATTAAAATGGTTGTGATGTGGTATGATGGGTGGTATCCTCCTTTGAACGATTTAAGTGACTTGCCTTGGCACATGTTCACGCATGTAGTTGAAACAAATCAACATAGCCTTCACGATATTTATGTTCATGGTGATTTATATCCTACTCATGCTTGCATTCATTGATGATTAATTTTAATGCATGTTCATGACCGTTGTTGCTCTCTAGCTGGTCGCTTCCCAGTCTGTTTCTAGCCTTCACTTGTACTAAGCGGGAATAATGCTTGTGCATCCACTTCCATAAACCCCAAAGTTATTTCATGTGAGTCCACAATACCTTCCTATATGTGGTATTTACCTGCCATTCCAAGTAAATTTGTATGTGCCAAACTCTAAACCTTCAAATGAAATCATGTTTTGTATGCTCGAACAGCTCATGTGTCAACTAGGGTTGTCTATATCTTCCATGCTAGGTGGGTTATTCTCTCGATGAGTGGACTCCGCTCATCATTCATGAGAAAATGGCTGGTAACCGGGATGCCCAGTCCTATGCTCAAATCATAATAATTAAACAAAACTTCCCCAGGGCTGTTGCTGGTTTGGACGGTGCCTGTTGTTTCGGGCTAGCCGTGGAGTGTGCTTGTTGGTGGTTGGGGAGTATAAACTTTACTATTCTATTTGGGAACCGCCTATAATGTGCGTAGCATGGGAGATATCGAGATTCTTGGTTGTTATGTTGACAATGAAAGTATACCGCTCAAAATGTTATTCATCTCTATTTAAAAATCGAGCTCTGGCACCTCTACAAATCCCTGCTTCCCTCTGCAAAGGGCCTATCCATTTACTTTTATGCAAAGTCATCATCCTCTTATCAAAGAGCACCAGTAGAAGAGCACCTCTGTCGTTGCATGTATTACTATTGATTTGCATTGAGTATGATCATGACTGGATCACTTTTACCATGAATTACAATGTCTAGTCAGTCCTTGATCTTTAAAGGTGCTCTGCATTTATGTTTTGCGGTCTCAGAAAGGGCTAGCGAGATACCATCTTGTTATATCATATCATGATTGTTTTGAGAAAGTGTTGTCATCCGAGGTTTATTATTATTGCTCGCTAGTTGATTATGCCAATGATGTGAGTAGTCTTGAGACCTGAAAGTTATTGTGAATGTGGTTAGTTCATGATCTTGTTGAAAACCTGAATGCTAGCTTACATATTTACAACAACAAGAGCAAACAGAGTTTGTCAAAGTTTTTCTTTATCACTTTCAGTTTATCAACTGAATTGCTTGAGGACAAGCAAAGGTTTAAGCTTGGGGGAGTTGATACGTCTCCAACGTATCTACTTTTCCAAACCCTTTTGCCCTTGTTTTGGACTCTAACTTGCATGATTTAAATGGAACTAACCCGGACTGACGCTGTTTTCAGCAGAACTGCCATGGTGTTGTTTTTGTGCAGAATAAAAAGTTCTCGGAATCGCCTGAAAATCTACGGAGAATTATTTCAGAAAATATAAAAAATATCTAAAAGAAGATCCTCGCTGGGGGGCCCACACCCTGTCCACGAGGGTGGGGGGCACGCCCCCCTGCCCAGGGCGCGCCCCCTACCTCGTGGGCCCCCACATGCTCCACCGATGTACCCCCAGATCATATATCTTCCGTTTCGGGGAGAAAATAAATAGGAGAGAAGGAATTATCGCGTTTTACGAGACGGAGCCGCCGCCAAGCCCTAATCTCTCTTGGGAGGGCTGATCTGGAGTCCATTCGGGGCTTCGGAGAGCGGAGATCGTCGCCATCATCATCATCAACCTTCCTCCATCACCAATTACGTGATGGACACCGCCGTGTGTGAGTAATTTCGTCGTAGGCTTGCTGGACGGTGATGGTTTGGATGGGATCTATCATGTAATCGAGTTAGTTTTGTTAGGGTTTGATCCCTAGTATCCACTATGTTCTGAGATTGATGTTGCTATGACTTTGCTATGCTTAATGCTTGTCACTAGGGCCCGAGTGCCATGATTTCATATCTGAACCTATTATGTTTCCATGAATATATGTGTGTTCTTGATCCTATCTTGCAAGTCTATAGTCACCTACTATGTGTTATGATCCGGCAACCCTGAAGTGACAATAATCGGGACCACTCCCGGTGATGACCATAGTTTGAGGAGTTCATGTATTCACTATGTGTTAATGCTTTGGTCTGGTACTCTATTAAAAGGAGGCCTTAATATCCCTTAGTTTCCAATAGGACCCCGCTGCCACGGGAGGGTAGGACAAAAGATGTCATGCAAGTTCTTTTCCATAAGCACGTATGACTATATTCGGAATACATGCCTACATTGCATTGATGAACTGGAGCTAGTTCTGTGTCACCCTAGGTTATAACTTCTACATGATGAATTGCATCCGACGTAATTTCCCATCACCGATCCAATGCCTACGAGCTTTGCCTATATTGCTAGTTGCTATTTACTTTTCCGTTGCTACTATCACAAAAACTACAAAAACACTATCGTTACTTTTATTGCTGCTACCGCCACTATCATATTACTTTGCTACTAAACTATCTTGCTGCACATACTAAGTTTCCAGGTGTGGTTGAATTGACAACTCAGCTGCTAATACTTAAGAGTATTCTTTAGCTCCCCTTGTGTCGAATCAATAAATTTGGGTTGAATACTTTACCCTCGAAAACTGTTGCGATCCCCTACACTTGTGGGTTATCAGCCTCCAGATGGGATCTCGCGGATACGAAACGTTATGATGATGGAAAAGTGGTTTCGATGCCTCCTCTAGGGTTTCTGGAATATATGTGAATATATAGGTGGAAGAAATAGGTCGGTGGAGTCACGAGGGGCCCACAAGGGTGGGGGCGTGCCCTCCCCCCTTGTGGCCACCTCGTGGCTCTTCTGAATTGGTTCTCAAGCTTCTGGGGTGTCTCGGGTCCAAGAAAAATCATCGCGAAGGTTTCATTCTGTTTGGACTCCGTTTGATATTCCTTTTCTACGGAACTCAAAAACAAGGAAAAACTAAAGCTGGCACTAGATTCTAGGTTAATAGGTTAGTCCCAAAAATAATATAAAATAGCATAATAATACATATAAAACATCCAAAAGAGATAATATAATTGCATGGAACGATTAAAAATTATAGATACATTGGAGATGTATCAATGGTGTGGGCGTCGAAGATGGCATGTGGTGCAAGGTCGGAGGTGTCAATAGGATGGATGGACGGAGAGTATCCCTCGACCTACATGACATTCCACACAGAGTGGAGCGTATGGAGAGAAGTGGACGAAAACATTGTCCAGGGGGCTTGGCGTTGGTGAAGAACATGAAAGGAAGTGCGAGAAAGATGGGCAATGGAGGACGCGGATGGAAGAGGTGCGCCGGTGCGTCCGAGACGTCAATGTTGTGCGCCCAAGAGATGTCGGCCATCTCCACCGGTTGCAGCCAATATTTGATGCTGATGATAGCGACGTGAGGATGCCCACCACGGAGGGTACAGGGACGTCGAACACGGCGATGGCTCAATGGTGTAGCGACAAAAGAAGTATGGTAGTAGTGGGGAAGAAGCAGGGCTATGATGGATCTTTTTTATCGGCACACATAGCGTTGGAGCGGCTTAGACGGCTTAGGGAAACTCCAACACATGACCCCAAATGAACGTCCATTTTGTCCGCTTGGGGGTCGCAATGGAGTTCCGTCCGCCTAGAATTGTGGATGCGGTGGTCGTGCGCCCAACGTGCGGTCGCATTTCGGTCGCATCTCTCCTACTCTGCATGCAAACAGAAAGACATAGCTAAATAGCAGCGGCCATAGTTCATGTCAGTGGCCACGTTCCCGCTAGATCACGCCGGCCGGCAATAAAGCCAGCGGTCTACAGAATGGTCACCCAAGGTTTGCGTTGGCAACAAAGCCAGCGGCCGACACACTCGCCAGCCTTTAGAATGGACAAGTTTTTGTGGCCGGCAACAAAACCAATGGCCGGCACACGAGCTAGCATTCAAAATGTACAAGTTTTGTCACCGGCAAGAAAAACCAGCGGCCGGCACACCAGCCAGCCTTCAAAATAGACGACCATCATGGCCTAAGTATCACCTAGTTGAGGCCATCACAGGCAAACATCTCTTTCTGCCGGTTCGCGAACCAAGCCTTCCTCTTCGGTGACATGTTGTTCTTGTCGACGATCATGAATGCGAGTGCCACCTCATTGGATTTTGTCTCAACATTGGTGGCCTCGATCTCGAGCTTCTTGAGTTGAGCGGCCTCCTCGATGTCAAGCTTCCTCCTCTTCATGGCCTCCTCCATGTCAAGCTTCTTCGTTTGGAGATCTAGATATATCTTCATTTTCTCCTCCTTCCCTTTGGTCTTCCTCTCCTCCCTCACATCCTTTTTTTCATCATTTCCTCCAAAGTTCCTTGCAAGGCAATGGATTACGCGTCACGCTTCTCGTCGGCCTTCGAGTTTTTGGTTCCCCTCAACCTCTTGAGCAAGTCTACCTCATCAGCCACGACCGCCTTCCCTCATTTCTTCTTCTTAAGAGCGGCATATTGGTCTTTGAACTTCGGCAATCTTTGATGAGCAGCCAACAATGCGTGAGCGTGAATGGATTGATCTTGTTCTTGTGTCGGGCCTTGAATGCTTCCAAAGATTGAAATGCCTACACAATCAAACATGCGGCCACAATTGTAACCTGGAAGGACACACAATGCATGAAACTTAAATGGTATGCCAACATGAATGGGCACATGATGAAAAAATGAGAGGTTCATGCCAAGTCACCAAGGCCTAGGCTGCTCACAGGACGGGCTTTGAATCTCTCAAGCGCAGCACAATATTTGTTACACTCTTGTTAAATTAATCCCCACATCTTTTGGAATGAATTGATGCCGAAGTTGCTTGCAAATTGGTTGGGGAAACTTTATTCGCTCATGAAAGTTCTTGTGAATTTTTGTCCAGAAGACGGATCCTTTTTGCTTGGCACCATTTGTTGGATCTTGGCCGATTTCCTTCCAAATCTCACAATTCAAATTGTCCTCGACTTGGGTGTATGATCCCGTGTGAATGCTTTTACTACTAGGGGAAAGCCTAGCGGTAGCGCAGGCATCGGAGCTACAACTAACATGTAGTAATAGCGTTGGTTGTACCGCGGTATTGCTATACCTGCTTAGCAGTAGCGCGGTCTAGACAAGCGCTACTACTAAGCAGTTTAGCAGTAGGGTTTGTCCATCCAGCGCTACTGTTAATTAGCTGTAGTGCTTGTGTACTGCGCTACTGCTTCCTGAAGAACAGCACTACTACTATAGTTTCACATTTTTTGCTACGTATTTATGATGTTTTGTACTTGTTTTATACAGTATTCTAATCATATCATAACCATGCAATACGCTCATCATATCATATACATAATAGGGTCATCATATCATTTGACACAAATCACGTCGTCTCATCATAATCACGATATAGCGATACAAGTTAACTGCCATGTCTTGAATACAAGCTACAGCATGACATCCTCTCTCGTGCTAGCGCCAACCTCAAGTAAATAATTTCCACTTCGTCTCTTCTATCTAACCCTCTGTGGCTGCCGCCCGAAAACCGGTGCACCTGGGCCTGACACCCAGGCCACTCGTCGTACACTTCTTCACCATCGATGATCTATGTACCAGCATCGTCACATGAGTCGATAATATGCAACATATATAGTTGAGCAACAGGAAAAGATAGAGTTGGCAAAAATAGAAGCAACATATCATAAGCATATATAAATAAACTGCCCTAACTAGAGTGATCTTCGCTAGTTGAGGAGGACGGTTTAATTACATCACAAAGTTTCATCATAGACACATTGTCATATATCGTTAATCACTCCAACATGTCGTGGCATCCTTACAAATCAGGGAGGTAGTCCCCGAGCAAAGTGAAAGGCTTCATGTCAAGACTCTGAGCTGCTCTTTCTGCAAAAGGAATGTGGATCGTTTACAAATGTGACTAAATGTGCACTCGAACTAATCAGAGGCTAAATTAGGGGGTAAATAAAAAATTACCAGTAGTCTCATGGACTCCTTCATGACCGCGTCCGTTTCAAAAACCTTGCTGACTAGGTCCCAATGGCACCGGGCCCTGATGACGTCACGCTCATGCGGGACGGTGAACTCCGCCAAGGGGTCTGGGATCCCCAAACATTCGCGTTCTGTGTCCTCCTTGGCCCATATGGGCCTCTTCCCCGCGTAACCATGACTTCCGAGGCGGTGGCATCACATGTTCCTTTCTTGAAGCCCCTTCATGTACTTCGACTTTTCTTTGGCCGCTTCGGCAATGCAAGCCTTTTTGAATATTTCAACCTACTCCTCCGTAATTGTCAGATTATCCTTTACAATCTTAGAGTATGGTTCCTTTTTGATGATGATCCGATGTTTCACCCTTAATTTTCTGGCGGAAAACGCGCTGCTAAACTTGCCCATGGCACGTTTGTTAATCTTCTTCATTGCCGGGTCTTCCCACGGTTGAGGTTAGTTGATTTCATCATAGCCCGGGAACAAGAATCTCTGGTGCAGCTTCTTTAGGAGGGAGTGCTTCATTTTTCTATCTTCTTTAATTTTTCATCGTTGATGGTGGCGGCTTCATGTAGGATGCAGCCTACTTGATTGACATAGCACATGCGCGCTTCTGCAGGCTCTGCTGGCTCTAAATTGGCGGGGTCCACTGCCGCAACCGCCAGTCTAGTAGTCCAAGCTGGTTTGGGCGCCATATCCTCTTCGGTTTTGGTTCTATACCAGCTAATTTGCTAGCATCGGTGTCGGTCGCGGTCTCAGTCTCGGATGTGACATCGGGGTACTGCAACAACCATTGCTCGTCCATATAGTTCAAATAGTCGTCTGTCGCCTCGTAGACATTGCAATTACCAGAACCTTCTCCTTCATCGTTGCTAGCCATGTTTCCTATGATTAAGTCTAGTCAATTAATTCTAGACCTAATAAAATGAATAATGACATAAAAACGCCTATGTTTTGCCAGAATGTTGATTCATTCCCGTTGTGGGAAATCCCGTGCACTCGATATGTCCTAGTTTCTAGCACAAATCATGCCTAAATTCACGGAAACTTTCGACATGACCTTTCCTAAAAACTAGAAAAATCGAGCGCCTAAAATTTGTTGGAACGGAAATGAATCAACATTCCAACAAAACATAGGCCACTCATAATCATTTCCTACAAACCATGTTAAAATATCCATCTTTGACACCGCAACACATGTCCAAATATACACGAGCAACCACATATCCAAATTTTGCAAGCTAATTCAAAAACTAAATGTAGAAGAAAATTCAGTGAACTACTAACAAAACAAAATGCAGTTAATTTTAGTGCTCTATATGATGAAAGGGAAAAATTCAGCTAACTACTAATTTCATTCATTTAGGTCATTCATTTAACTTCACCTAATTAACCTACTGTACCACTACTACTAGCAGCACTACAAACCTAATTAACCTAGAAAAACCCTACTACCCTAACTAAAAAACATCTAATTAACATCTACTAGTACCACTACTGCCCTAACCTAATTAACATCTACAAGTACCACAATATACTACTAGCATCACTGCTACAAAATTTTATTCATTTTGTTCTTTAAAAAAATCTATGAAAACAAAAACCGTAATTAAACCCTACTGTCCTAACTAAATTTTTGCTCTAAACCCTACTACCCTAGTTAAACCTACTGCCCTAACTAAACTTTTACTCTAAACTAATTTCTTGCTCTAACCGGCAACCTAGTTAACGTAGCTAGTTAACCTAATGAACCTAATTAACCTAGCTAGTTAACTTAGTTAGTTAACCTAGTTAACCTAGCTCATTTCTAGAATAATATTTCTGTCCTAATTTGATACCTAGCTAAATTCATATATATCAAAATAGCTACCTAGGGTTTATACCAAAACCAAGGGTTCATACTTAAACCTAGGGTACATACCTGAATTCACCTAAGTAAATTAACCTCCCGCCCTCTTACAAAGTATTCACCTACCATACCAATACTAATCTGCTTAAACCTAGGGTTCATAACTAAATTCACCTAAGTAAATTAACCTAGAGAGGAGGGGTGGGGGCTTACAGAGACAGTGCTCGGGAGAGACGGTGGCGGGGAGGTGCTCGGGGGAGATGGTGGCTGGGAGGGTGGCTCCGGTGGCGTCTACGGCGGCTCCGATGACGGCGAGGGAGGCAGGGGCATCGACGGAGGCAGGGCGGCGAGGATCAAACAAGGGTGGCTCTAGGGCGTCGAGTGCGCGCGGCTCCGATGATAGCGGCGAGGGAGCAGGGGCGAGACGTGAGAAGAATTGGGGAATTGGGGAAGGAGGGACGCCCCCGCAGGGGCAAGTCAAAGTTAGCGGTAGCACGTTTTCTACTAAATTGCTATAGCTACTTAGCTACATCGCTTGTTTTGGGAACACGCTACTGCTATAGCTAAGTTAGCTATAGCGCGTTTACATAAAACGTGCTATAGCTAATATAGCTATAGCGCTTTCGATAACAATCGCTACTGCTATTGCTTTCATTTTTTTTCTTTAATTTTCCATTTCTTTTTTCTTTTTTTTTCTTTTTTCTTTTTTTTCTTTTCCTTTTTTTAGTTGCAGTGCTGTCACCTTAAAACCCGTTACTACTATTTTCTTAGCAGTAGTGCGGTTGTTTTACAGGCGCTACTACTATACCTAGCCAGTTGGCAACGTTGTGGTAGTTATAGTAATAGTGTTTTTTACCCATGAAGCGCTACTTCTATTTGTATAGCAGTACCGGACATTTTGTCCCGCGCTACTGTTATATAGCAGTAGCGCCTTTTTTGACAAACGCTAGTGATAAGCTTCTGTGTATAAGGTTTTCCCTAGTAGTGTTTGCCTCTTCTTTTGTGCTTCGGTCCTTTGGGTGAGCTCATCGATAAATTGGCTCCGCGGAAATGTCTGCCTCTTCTTCTTCATCTTCACAATACAAGTCATCATCTTCATGCCGTGAGTTGCCATGGTCGTCCTCATCATCATCATGATGGCCGACGAACTGAGTGTCATCATAGGTACCGCGACCGTCCTGGCTTTGGGTCGCGTTAGGTTCAAAAGCTTGGTCTTGGCCATCGACGTGGAACTCCTCACCACGGCCCTCGAAGATGACGTTCTGCATGAACGAGGCGTAGTCAAGGTCGTCGATCGTCGCCGTCGGCGTCCGCAGTGGAATTTCATCGAACAGCCTGCGGGCGCCAGGCATGTGAGAAGAAGTGAACGACCGAGGCTGCTTCCTTTGTGCCCTGTTGGATGGCTGGCCAGCGCCACTGTACCCCAGCATGATGTTGAGGTCGTTGACGCCCGCGGGGGTGGCCCGATCGACCACGCCGCAGTCCGGCAACATAGAGAATCGCGTCAGCCCATGCCCATGCGGCAGCGGAGCAGGACCATCTAGCATGTTGTGTGTAATGGATGAGCTCAGGGAATTGTGCTGCGGACGATGGGCCGAGGAGCCTGTGCTGGCGGTGGCCATGGTAGCGGCCGAGAGAATGGCCGGCGGGGGGAAGCACATACCCAACATGAGTAGGGCGTGCGCCTTGGCGACGATGGACTCCTTGTCGTCAATGTCGGCCTGGTGCTGCGCCGCTCGCCGCATGGCACACTCGTGGCGGACATCTTCTCCGCCGAGACAGTTCGCCGATTCCTCTTCTTGGCCGATTCGGCGTCGAGCTTGGTGAGCTCTGCCGGCGTGAGCTCCGGCTGAGGCATCTTAAGAGGCTTGTTCTTCGCTGCGGGGCGGGCGGTAGCCGACAGGTCGATGGGATTCGCCTCGTCGGCCATGGTGGATGGAGGAAGGGAGGAAGCACATACCCAACATGAGGAGGGTGTGCGCCTTGGCGATGATGGACTCCTTGTCGTCGACGTCGGCCTGGTGCTGCGCCACACGCCGCACGGCACACTCGGCGGCGGACTTCTTCTCCGCCGAGACAGTTTGCCGATTCCTCTTTTTGGCCGCTTCGGCGTCGAGCTTGGCGAGCTCCGCCGGCGTGAGCTCCGACCGAGGCTTCTTCAGAGGCTTGTTCTTTGCCGCGGGGCGGGCGGTAGCCGGCGGGTCGACGGGATTCGCCTCGTCGGCCATGGTGGATGGAGGAAGGTGGAGGGCAGGGCGCAGGACGGTGAAGGGTGGGGCACAAGAGCGTTTTGGAGGAAAGGAGGAAAGTGATCGTCTGTACCACCGACGGGTTGGCCAGGGAGAAAAAGGGCGCGTGTCTCGCTCGTCCGCGCGCTGTCCGTTCGGCCGCAAAATTGGCTCATACTTGGGTCGGGAATGGGTCGAAAGCAAACAGAAAATTGACGATGATCCATTTGCTTCCGTGTGTTGGAGGGCATGCTCTTTCCATTTAGCCCTAAAAGATGCGAGCGACTATTTGGGGTCATGCGTTACAGTTGCTCTTAAACTTCATGGGAGCCTTTAAGAGAATACAGGATACACGTACAAATTGTGGCAACAACCGTGCGTGCATGATAGAATTAAAGGACGACGCGTCAACAAAAGTCATAGAAACACAAAATCCAGAAGCACTACACATACACATAAACTGCGAACTAACCAGACCGTTGAACAACAAAAACCGGCAGCGAACTACCATGTAAAACCATGAATGAACCTAAGGTAAAAAAGAACGCAGGTCAATCCTTTAGAAATCACGTATATGCCCCCAAATTTAGAGGGACACGTGACTTACTTCAAGTGGTTACGGCCTAAATAAATATGTGTTAAACATGTGACGTTTTAACGTAAATCACTGATGGGCGAAAAAGGAAAAAAAAAGCAAGCTAACTGAGCCTGATTTTTGTTAACCGGGCTTCTTGGATGGGCACCGATAGGCGCCGGCGCGCCGGCCGAAACGTTTCGGCCTGACGCACCATTGGATATGACGCGTCATATTCATTGAATCTCATAAAAATACGTTTGCCCATGGCTTCTTCTTCCTTCCTCATCCTGCACATCTAGCCGCAATGGATGAGTGAGGCCCCCGGCCTCAAAGCACCACCGAGCTTCGCCGCCCACGACACCGGTCACTGCCCTCGCCGCGGGTCACCGTCCTCGCTGGCTCGCCGCTGCTCGCCGTCCTCGTTCCTGGAAAGCCGCAGTTCGAGGAGCCCACCCATGGTTGCAGCAAAAATCCCACGCTGGTGAAAACTCCCATGGTTGCCCGTTGCAGCAAAAAAATGTGCGATGTCGTCATCGCAACCCTCGCCATCATCGCCGACGCCTGGTTGCAGCGAAAATAAATCGTGTGTCATCCCCGCCGGCCACACTTCATTGTCGTGGTTGTAGCAAATTTGAGTGCCGGTTGTAGCTTTCCTGCTGCCAGTTGAAGCAAAAAATGCAGCTTCATTGGACCGCGGTCACCGATGCAACAAAAATGATCGCCGGTAGTAGCAAAACCAACAACGGTTGTAACAAAAATCGTTGTTCGTCGTCTCGCCATGATTGTTTGTAGCAAAAAAAGATGCAGGTTGTAGCATCGATGCTCGTCGGTTGTAGCAAAAAAACCATGGTCGTAACCTCGACGTCTGCTGGTTCCAACAATTTTGCGCCAAGAGGTTGTAGCACCGAGGCTCGTCGGTTGTAGCAAAAAATCACCATGGTTGTAACCTCGACGTCCACCGGTTCCAGCAAAATTGCCCCGAGGGGTGTAGTCCGGTCATGGACGGTTGCAGCTCCGGCGTGGCCGGGTCCGGTGAGGCAGGTAGAGCTGCGGTGGCGCGAATCCAAAGCGGATCTGGCCAAGGGTGGCCGGATCGGCTCATTCCTGTGGCGACGGCGCCCTGGGAGGCCTCCGGGCAGCGATGGTTGACCATGGGAGCGGGGCTGAGAAGGAGACGGAGAAAGAAGAGGGGGAGATGAGTGATGAGAGAACAGAAAAAGGAGGAAGAAGACGCACATGGGCGGGCCCCCCATCCTACGTGTCGCTGGCCAAGTCGCTGGCTATGTTCACGCGTGGAAACGACCGGCCGAAAGGTTCAGCCGGCGTGTCCTTCCTAAACGTTTACCTTCTCGGATGCCAGTTTAACGAGAAAATTCCATAAACCTACAAGGGTCTTTTGTCTTCGATAGTTCGATGTGTAAAATCTCAGTTTTAAAAAAAATGTTTGCATTTTTTTCTAAAAATAATGTTCGTATGGAACTATGTTAACAGATAATTACTATATGCACCAATTTATTTAAGTGGGTTCACATTTTGTTAGAAACACTGTTCAAGCAAAGTACTAATGTACCAAATATTATTCACCCGGGAATTACAATTGGAATCCAATAACTCCCGAACGTTCGGATTTTGAGCATTTCGTCCCGAACGTTTTTACATGGCAACTTTAGTTCATAGGGGATGGCAACTTTGTCCTTTTTAGTTTGTTTGTCAGAAAATTGCCATGTTTTTCTAATCTCACGCAAACTAAACTTGCCATCTAAAACGTTCGGATTGCCATGTTTAAATCCCGAACGTTCGGCAGTTTATCATTACCGTTATAGTTTAACTATTCAGGCGAAGAACTCGATGCACCAAATATTGCTCACCCGTAATCACAGTTTACCCCTCATTACTGAGTAGAATTACCACGCACCATTAATCAATGACTACAATCACTGTTCATGACATTATTCACCAATTGCCATGTGTCAAATTCACAAAGCTCTTGTAAAAAATCAAAAAAAAAGGGGGGCTTCTAGGTCAGCCGATTAAATATAGTAGTATATTACCCGCCAAAAAAATATACATTATCCTTTCAGTGGAAGCCATGTTTTTGTCAATAATGATTCGACCGTAGGAACTTCATCAATCTTTAAGCTCCACAACTTCAACATGGTCTTCGGTAGGCGTTGTATGATTGCGTGTGTGTAATGAGGTGAGTGTGTGAACGTCTGTGTTATAATCGATGTTTCAAGATATGAGCATGTGGTGACCTTCTTAATCCAGTGTCGTGATCACGACACTAAGGTAGAACATAGGATATTAGGATGGACGATGATTCAACATGGCAATGGGTACCCGCAACCCGCAAATCCGACGGGTAAAAATCCTATTTGGGTAAGGGTTTGGGAAAAATAAATATCCATGAGTTTATAAATGGAAACAAATTGTACCCGTCGGGTAAGCTGGGTATGGGTACGAGAATGCAATACCTATACTTGCGTACAAAAATGCAACCGCTAGCCTCTTGACCCAAAAAAATCCTCCTCTTAGCCTTGTGCATGATCTTGTTTAAATGCGTTGATCTTGTTTTGTAAACTCGTGATTTTATCTCTGATTTTGTTGATCTAATTATAGTATTCTTCATTTGATCATTTTAAAGTAGGGGATGCATAAATAACTTCAACAAAAGAAAAGTATAGAAAATTGTGTCCCTTTTGTTTGTCTTGAATTTGGAAAAAAAAGAACACATGTGAATGTTTCTCTAAGTTCACTTACAGGCTACTCATACATAAATGTAATTCGACATTGTTTGGTGCCATCTAGTTCATACTTATCGCTATCCAGTTTTGTAAATTAAGTACCATATTTTTATTTCATTGCACAACAAATCGTGATAAGTATGTGCTAAAATGCTAAAATGTTGTATATAGGTGTTGAAAATTTGTGTATAAATGTGGAAATGCTAAAAATACATGATTTTTCTTTCGAAATGGAGGTAAATTTTGCCTTATCTATTAATTAAGCATAAGAGAATTATCCAGTTAATTACGAAAAACCAGGCAAAAACCGAAACAATAAGGGCCAAGCCCACCCAAAGACTAACACACACAGGATAAAGCCCACCCATGAACAACATCGATGACAACCACGTCGCCCACACGACACGAGATCCATGCCCTCGAAGCTACAAATCTCCCGAGGCCGCCGCCTCGACAACCACTGCTCTGTTGCGCCCTGCGCACTCAACCGGCACCGCCTTCCGGGGCCGCCGCCCCTGTTGGGGAACGTAGTATTTTAAAATTTTCCTACGATCACGCAAGATCTATCTACCAGATGCATAGCAACGAGAGTGAAGAGTGTGTCTACGTACCCTCGTAGACCGGAAGCGGAAGCGTCAAGTGACGCGGTTGATGTTGTCGAACTTCTTCGCGATCCAACCGATCAAGCACCGAACGTACGTCACCTCCGTGTTCAGCACACGTTCAGCTTGATGACGTCCCACGAGCTCTTGATCCAGTTGAGCTTCACGGGAGAGTTTCGTCAGCACGACGGCGTGGTGACGGATATGATGTGTTCACCGGCGCAGGGCTTCGCCTAAGCTCCGCGACGGTATGACCGAGGTGTGATTCTGTGGAGGGGGGCACCGCACACGGCTAAAACAATTCAACTTGTGTGTCTTTGGGTGCCCCCCTGCCCCCGTATATAAAGGAGCAAGGGAGGGAGGCCGGCTGGCCCTTCCTGGTGCGGCTAGGGAAGGAGTCCTACTAGGAATAGGATTGCAATCCTATTCCTAGTAGGATTCACCAAAAGGAAGAAGAGGGAAAGGAATAGGAGAGGTGGCGCCCCCCC
>LR738710.1:699664461-699853858 GCA_902687465.1 Secale cereale | reverse complement strand
TCCTACTAGGAATAGGATTGCAATCCTATTCCTAGTAGGATTCACCAAAAGGAAGAAGGGGGAAAGGAATAGGAGAGGTGGCGCCCCCCCCAATCCTAGTCCAACTAGGAACCCTAGGTGGGGGCGCCGGCCAGCCCTATGGGCTGCCTCTCTCTTTCCCTTTAGGCCCACTATGGACCATCCCCTCTCGTAGGGGGTTCCGGTAACCCCCTCCGGCATTCCCGATAAATCCGAAACTTTTCCGGTATACTTCCGGTGTCCGAATATAGCCGTCCAATATATCAATCTTTATGTCTCGGACATTCCGAGACTCCTCGTCATGTCCGTGATCTCATCCGGGACTCCGAACTACCTTCGGTACATCAATACTTATAAACTCATAATACCGATCGTCATCAAACGTTAAGCGTGCGGACCCTACGGGTTCGAGAACTATGTAGACATGACCGAGACTCATCTCCGGTCAATAACCAATAGCGGAACCTGGATGTTCATATTGGCTCCTACATATTCTACGAAGATCTTTTATCGGTCAGAACCGCATAACAACATACGTTGTTCCTTTTGTCAAACGGTATGTTACTTGCCCGAGATTCGATCGTCGGTATCTCTATACCTAGTTCAATCTCGTTACCGGCAAGTCTCTTTACTCGTTCCGTAACACATCATCTCGTGACTAACTCATTAGTCTTTTGCTTGCAAGGCTTATTGTGATGTATGTTACCGAGAGGGCCCAGAGATACCTCTTCGACACTCGGAGTGACAAATCCTAATCTTGATCTATGCCAACACCACGAATACTTTCGGAGACACCTGTAGAGCATCTTTATGATCACCCAGTTACGTTGTGACGTTTGATAGCACACAAGGTGTTCCTACGGTATTCGGGAGTTGCATAATCTCATAGTCATAGGAACATGTATAAGTCATGAAGAAAGCAATAGCAGTAAAACTAAATGATCATAGTGCTATGCTAACGGATGGGTCTTGTCCATCACATCATTCTCCTAATGATGTGATCCCGTTGATCAAATGACAACTCATGTCTATGGTTAGGAAACGTAACCATCTTTGATCAATGAGCTAGTCTAGTAGAGGCATACTAGGGACATACTGTTTTGTCTATGTATCACACATGTACTAAGTTTCCGGTTAATACAATTCTAGCATGAATAAAAGACATTTATCATGATATAAGGAAATACAAATAACATCTTTATTATTGCCTCTAGGGCATATTTCCTTCAGCCCCGACATGCCACCGCTCACACTCAAGCAGCAATGTCGCGCGATACAGCAGCCCGCATCCCACACTGCTCAGGACAACCGCACGCAGACCCCGAACTCGTATCACATCTCGGGCCGCCGCCCCGACATGCCATCGCTCACCCTTGAGTAGCAACGTTGCATGATACAGCAGTCAGCAGCCCGCACTGCTCAGGACAACCGCACGCAAACCACGAATGCCACACCACATGCGGGGCCGCCGCCCTGACATGTCGTCCAACCGCCCCCGCTGGGATGCGTCGACCGAGCCGACAACCTTGCCGCCCACGCAGCTCAAGGTCCTCACCCAAGCCATGTCGACAAACAACTCCACCTCCTGGGGCCACCGCCGCACCGCTGCACGCGGCCGCGGCCAAGGCTCTCAACTGAAGATCCCGGAGCCGCCGCCCCGGCACACACCGCCCATGAAAACGGAAGAGCCTGCACAACATCCAAATGCTGACCCTCCAAAGGGATGACTCCAAGAAGGTTACAATGTAAAACGCCGCCGCCGCCTACTCCAGAATACGGAAGTTTAGGTTCTCACCTCGAGAGGCCAAGCAGATTGAAGGAGAGGAGGAACTCTACGACGATGCCTCCAAGAAGGTCACGACACCCGCAGGCGCCAACGCCGTCAAAAGCTTTCACCCAAGTCCCTCATCTCCTAACAGTGAGCCTACAAATCTGGGCACCATGGATACCCAGACCACCGGAGCCAAGCCTCAAAGCCCTCCCGCGATGACCCGCTGCAGCACCTCATGCGACAGAGAGATGACGCGTTTGTCAGAGTCAGATGCCCTCTCCAAATCCACCGTCCCCAGCCACCGCAGCATCCCATGCCGATGCAGCCATCGCTCCGGGGTCGCCGCCCCATCATCCTTGCCTTGCCGCAAATCCGCGCCGTCCGCCCAGCGAATCTGCAAAAGCACGCCGCCCAGCTCCGTGCGCGCACGCGCCCAGGCCGCGACCTTCCTGCGCATGAGCCCCTGTCATGGCCTCCTCACGTCACTCCGCACGGCCGGATCTGAGCCTCTCCACGCCATCCAGCACCCCGACACCTCCGTGCACACGCCGACGTCCGCGCCGCACCAAGCCGTATCCGCGTGCATGCAGGCGACCGCGTCGCCCCCCGGCCGCCACGAGCACGGCCGTGCCGCGCCAAGGCCTGCTCCTCCGCAAGCGAGCTGCCCACGCGCCGCTCGTGAACCACACGCGAGAGAGAGAAACGCCCAGCCGCCGCCGACGCCGTCCGAGCTTTGCCCGGCTGCACCCTCCGGCGGTGGCGGGGAAGGGGGGGTGGGGTTGGGGTGGCCGTGGCGGAGGTTGGGGGTTGCTCCCGTATCACTGCGGGGAGCGACACGGGAGAGGATGTCCTTATGGGTTGAGATGGGTATTTTACCCGCGGGTATTACCCACACAGGGACATGTATGGGTATGGGAATAATTGAAAACCCAAGGTGCAGGTACAGATGCAAGTTTTGACGATAAATATTGAGACGGATAAGGGTTTAGGTGGCCATACCCACACCCCGAACTCGCCGGGTGCCATGTTGAACGATGATTGGAATGTGATGAACGCGGTGTCGGCTTGCATCAGCTGATGATAGAGGATGGACAGGCAGATGGGGAAGTATCTCGTGCTCCCAGCCCTGGCGTACTCCCAGTACTCCAATATCAAAAAATATTTTTTAAATGTTTCAAAAAAAAATGGAAAAAAAATTCTGAATGTTCACAATGAATGTGACTAGTAGCCCTAAAAATTTCAGGTCCAAACTCAAAACACACATTAAGAAGCAAAAATATGAAATCTAGCATGAAAAGTGTAAAGAAGAGACAAAAGCAACATTGACACTATTCAGATCTTGATTTCTCTTTTTTTTTCTCAATGTACATTTTGATTTTGAACCTGAAATTTTTAGGGGATGTAGTGACATTCCTTGTGAACATTCTCATTTTTTCCCGAAATTTTTTTTGAAGCATTTAAAAATGTTTTTTGAAGTTGGAGCACTGGGAGTATCATAAGGCTAGGAGCACGGGATATTTTCCCACAGGCAGATAGCGCTTCCTTCCGTGCACCCGTGCGCTTTTTCCACGGAACCGAAGCGAAGCACATTCCGTCGCGTCGGGCGGAACAAATAGAGACTCCGCAGTCCCACCGACCGACACAAAATGTCATCGTACATGTCACTTGTCAATAACGTACTGCCGCTGACTAATGTGCAAATTACTAGTACTAGCGCCTTGATAATAACACGGTCTACTCTGGTCGTTCTGTCTAACAGAGGCATTGAGAAGACAATGTATCATTGGGCAGCATTCTTTTTCTGCGGGCAACGAACTCGTAAAACACCATAATTAATTGGACAACAATCATTTTATGCGGGCAACGAACTTGCGAAAATGACCGTATGTATTGTTCTGATGTAGAGGCCGGGGATCAACCCCTTTCCGAAAAAAAAGAAAAAAAACGAACTTGCGAAAGACTTCTCAAAAAACTAAAAAAGCAACTAGTAAAAGACCATAATTAAAACGAACTCGCAAAGTCCATATTTTTCTGCAGGCAACGAACTCGCAGAACATCATAATTGGTGATTGTATACTGTTGTGTCATTAGCCGAGCAAATCACAAAACGACAAAGCCTAGCTTGTGGTACTTAACTATGAGCACATTCCTCTCAACGATTACTGACTGGGTTAGTAAAATGCCTTACGTCGTCATGAAATAGTTAAAAGCTCGAGGAAAACGCTCGTCAATGGTTACCCAGCGATGGCTCTTAATTTAGCTTCACCAACTCCAAAACTCACAAAATAAACATGGGAACCGGCGTTAAGGAATCAAACAAAGCGGCCCAATGGCCGAGCCGTGCGTGTTGCTGTGGGCGTTCTGGCAAAATATTCTGCCATGTTCTTCTTTAATGATGACGATGACGCGGATGAGTTCGTAATTTTTTTCCCGCAGGGTCGCGATCTCACTTACCACATGCTGGAGTCGTGGTTTGCCGGGGAACGGGTGTCTCTTTTTCTTTGGCTCCCTGTCTGCATATAGCCCCTTGCCGTGCATGTTTGCTGTCTGCCTGTCTCGTCCTCGTCGTAGGTAGTACTCGCTAGAATCTTTCAGCAAACTGCGTGTAGTATTAAGCGAGTTTTAGACCTCATCAGAGAGGACATAGGAGTTTCGAGGTCTGCAGGGTGTGTGTCCGACTTGGGGAGCTAGGGGTGCTTGGTGTTGCTCTGTTAGTTTGGGGCTGATCCATGTTCTTCCAGTTCACGATCTCCTGAACTGCGCGACTTTCTTGTACTGTTTTTCTTCTCCTTATAATAAAGATCGGCCAATGGCCCTTCGATACAAAAAAGATGGGAGTCTACTTGGCACTGCACTGAATTTTAACTGGGCGCAATCAAACCTATAACCATTGGGATGCAACCCAACCAAAAGAATTGACTTATTACTCTTTTCTTATCTCTTTTTGAGAAAAAAAAAATACTCTTTTCTTATCAATTGGGTAGCAATCATCTTCTAGAACCAACGAGTTTGTCAAGACCAATTAATGCATGTCTTGTAGCACATGTGGTACAATAAAGGGGAAAAACAATCTGTCTCTCTTTGGTTCTCCTCCGGTTCCCAAAAAAATGACTGTTTAAGTCGTGAAACTTTCAAAACTTGGCTATGGTTACTAACTAAAATACTTAAGTTGGAAATTTCAAATATTATACATATATTTTTCTTGGAAAAATACTTCCCAAATGCTATAATAATGTTATCTGTTCCATTATAACAAAAACATCGCCACGTTTGCATTTTAGTGAACCTGAAAGAATATGTAACTTAGAAGAGTATAGTGCATGAGTGGCGACCATAAAAAAAATGCAACAACCCATCAAGTAATAGAATACATCCAAAAGGAGGCAGTTATAGTTTA
This sequence comes from Secale cereale, assembly GCA_902687465.1. Classification (NCBI taxonomy): domain Eukaryota; kingdom Viridiplantae; phylum Streptophyta; class Magnoliopsida; order Poales; family Poaceae; genus Secale; species Secale cereale. Next base: position 699,848,672 of record LR738710.1, on the reverse strand, counting down.
TTTGTTGGTATATGCTACTCGGATAACCGTAGTAATTCTAGAGCTAATACGTGCAACAAACTCCGACTTCCAGGAGGGCTACATTTATCAGATAAAAGGTTGACATGGGCTCCGCTCACTGATCTGATGATTCAAGATAACTTGACGGATTGTGCGACTTCGTGCCAGCAATGCATCATTCAAATTTCTGCCTATCAACTTTCGATGGTAAGATAAGGGCCTACCACGGTGGTGACGGGTTAGGTATTACCCAAAATAAACTAAAACCAAGAAGATCATCCACCAAAAAGAGAGGAGAAAGTAGTATTACCCAAGATAGTTATCTAGTGACAACAAAATAAAAAGAAATATAATATGTACACATCAAAATTATTTCAAAGAACCCAATGTAATAGTAAATCTATATTAAAAATCCTACAATCCGAAATATGAAAATGACATGAATGTATTATTGTAAATTATGAACATGGAATCATATGAAGCATGAAATAAATGGGGGAGTCTATTACACTAAACATAACTCTAACTGGTCATAACCAAATCTATAACCATTGAGAAACCAACATGTATGCCCACGCAAAAGAATTGACTTGCTCTCTTTTTTAATTGGGAAGTAATCAACTTTTAGAAGTGATGAATTTGTCAAGACCAATGCATGCCTTTAGCACTTGAGGTATAATATATTTTAAAAACAATGTCTCTTCGACATTCCTCCGGTTCACAAAAATGATCGTTAAAGTTGTGAACATTTGGAAATTTGAGTACCATTATTAATTAAAATACATTGGTTTGAAACATCAAAATCATATGCATATATTTGTCTTGGGAAAATACTTCCAAAATTTTAGAGTACTGTTGGCCATTGTATATTGCAACTTAAGCATCGTAACATTGTTTTTTGCGAACCAGAAGGAATAAGCAATTTAGAAGTGTATAGTCCATGAGTGGTACACTAGTATTTACTAGAAAAGTAAACCAAAATATAGACAATAAACAAAAATAAATGTAACAACCCATCAAGCAATGGAATGCATCAGCAAGGAAGCGGTGTTACTCTAAACAAACTAAAAAACAAAAAGATTTTAATCATCCACCAAAAAAAAGAGAAGGGGAGTAAGTAGTATCACCCGAAATAGTAATACAGTGATAGCAAAATAAACAAGTAATAGGTACACACCAAAACTGCTTCAAAGAACCCAACGTATATACCAATAAACTACAATCCCCAAATATGAAAATGACAAGGATATATTATTGGAAATTCTTTTTTTCTTACATGCAAGACTCACTTGGTGGTAGAATGAACGTGAGAAAGATGATGAAAAAAATACCTGGTAAGAAAATACTAATTGTTGACCATTTTAAAAACAGTCAACCATTAAATTGCAAATCAGAAAAGCAATGCATGCAGGTAACACTCCCTTGTAAATTGGGCAAAAGAATGTGATCATCTGCGACTTGTGCAAATTGTAACATGGAGTATATATCAACCAAAGTTCGGAAAATACTTGATAGATTGTTTTTTCATAAATTTTAAAATACAAAAAAATGAACTTTACTATTTTTAAAAAGTAAGTACATTTATTTCCAAGTTTTCAAAAGAACGAATCTACATGAATCACTTGTTGTTTATTTGGTGCCCAAACTGGCCTGCCGATAAATTGGCTACCAATCAAGTTTTGGTTATTGTTTGGTTTGTTTCCAAAATTCTGGTTGATAATCGGTGTCCGCCCTGGATAAAACTTGCCTGCTCCCTCCTCATGCTCCCATCCGTGCTCCCACTTCATCCTACGGCTGTCCTTCTTCCTTTTTCCTTTCTAATCTAACCATCTCCCCCCCTGATTTTAAGGGGGTGGGGCCGGGCCTTATTTTGCTCCAATCAAATCAAGCCACGTACGCGGGAGCACGGATGGGCACACGTGAGGGGAGCAGGCAAGTCTCGTCCGTCCGCCCTTCTTCTCACAAAGAATTGTTTGCCAAATAATTGGCCAAATGAGGGTGAAAATTTTCTTAGCCAGAAAATTAGCAAGCCAACTCTTACAAACATTTGGTGGGGTTAGTCTAGGCACACCAACAGAACGTGTCCGTTGAGCTGGCCATGCACCTTGTTCATTCTTTTTTTTATATCGTGAGAGACTTTTCTTGTTTCCACTCTCTGCATCGTGAAATTAAGGTAACAAAAGTGATAGTAAAATAAGTGACATATGTGGTCTTGCATTCCTTTTTTAACTGGAAAACGAGAGGTACAGGAAGACTTATGAGTCATCTTGATGAACTTACAGTTGTATCTTATATCTTGCCCACGGCAAAAGTTCAAAGGAGACTTGTGCTCATGACCTGTTCAGTTGCTAAGTTTACGAGGTCGTAGATTAATTGGTGGTTATGTGTTTTAAATCAGCTTTTTGGTGGTGATTGCGATGTTTATCAAGTCCACTAACCACCTTGAGAATGCTACGACTGACTATATACCAGCGAAATAAAATAGTGAATCAAACCAATGAAAAGGAGCTACGTACAACATGTCACTTTTGGGGCGGCAACTGTTCCTATCTATTACACTGTTCTTATTTGTAATGATTAGATTAGGTTTTAAAGAAGGTTGATCTGCAAGATTAGTTATAAGCCAGGTCAAAGTTCAGACTAATTAAGGTTATAGGTAGGACTCGGCCGACAGCTAATAGCATGCCGTTAGAGATAGTCTGGTACCAAACCCGGGAACTATTGGGCGAGTGTGGCGACTGGCGACAAAACACGATTGCGCAATCTATCGTATGCGACATGCCAGATTTCCAGATCATGTGTACAACAGATATACGAGTTTTGTACCGGTACACCGCGGCTGTAGTTGGTTCATCTTATATCTTTGTTATGTTCTGAACTCCAAGAGGTGCAGTTGGCCGTCTTCCAAGTTAAACTGTATATTGTATGTACTCTGTATAGCTCCATGTATTTAGGATCTCTAACGCCCTGGCCTGCGTGCCTACACTCTCGGGCTCCACTCTCCCTCTCATCTGTATATCAGGCAACTCATGTAACTGATTCATTCAAGGCAAGAGCATTATTCTCTCCAACTTGGTATCAGTCGCCAGAACCTCCATGTCCGAGTCCTCCTCCGCAGCCATGGACTCCGTCACCTCGCCGGGAACCTCTTCCTCGACGGCCCCCGCCGCCGCCTCCTCCCCGGCTACTTCCTCTGCGACCACCCCGCCGTTCATCTTCGGCACAAACCCCTCTCTCTTCAGTGGCAGCACCGCCGCCGCCGGGTCTCTCCTCGCTCCTCTCTTCGCCTCCTCCTCCCCGGCCACGCCGGCGCCGCCGCCACCCCCTCCTCGCGCCTCCATCTTCCAGGATCACATCACCAACCACATAAAGTTCCTTCTCAACCCTGCCGAACACAACTACCACAAGTGGAAATCCTTCTTCCTCATGGTGCTCCTCCGCTATGGCGTCTCCTTCCTCATCGAACACCCACCACCTCCCAATGCCACTGCCCAATACCTTGAGCTCGACGCCCATGTCGTCCTCTGGATCTACGCAACCCTTGCGGATCCTATGGTGGATCACGTCGTCGGCGCCACATCCACCTATGCCCTCTGGAAGAAAATCAAGGACTACTTCCTCGCCAACCGCGCCGCCCGCTTCATGGTCCTCAATCGGCAGTACCGGAACCTCAAGCAGGGTGATCTCTCCGTCGATGAGTATGTGCGGCGCATGAAACAGCTCACCGACGCCCTCGCTGATATCGACCACACCGTCACCGAGGTCGACCTCACCAACCAGTTCCTCCATGGTCTTGACAAGCGCCTCGACACCATTCGCGTCGTCCTCGGCGATCAGGAGCTCCCTTTCGACACGGTCCTCTCCCGGGTCATCCTTGCCGAGGAATCCCAGGCCCAACGCGCCGCCGAGGAAAGCGCCTCGGCATTCGCTCTCTCCGGTGGTGATCGTGGCCAGAGCAGCGGCTCTGGCTCCGGCGCCCGCGGATCCGGCGACCGCGGCGATCGCGCCGGTGAGCGCTCCCAGGGTCCTCCTCAGCAGCAACCTTCCAACCCTGGTCGCGGCGACCGCGCTCCTGATGGCGGAGGCCGTGGTCGTGGCGACAACGATGGCCGGGGCCAGCCCTCTCAGCCCACGCTGTCCCCCTTCACCGGCTACTTTGCGCCCTATGGCATGGCGCTCCCCTCTCCGCGATCGGGCTGGGTGCCGCCCAACGCCGCCGGCGTCCTCGGTCCGCGCCCCGGCTCCCACGCCCATGCCTACCCCGTGTACCCGGTCGCTCCTTCACCACCATCGGCGTACCCGCCGCCGCCACCGTCATCGGAGCACCTGAAAGAACATGCGGTGCCCCCATGTTTGGTTTTGGTAATTGATGAAAATCTCTATGGACTAATGGTTTCCTTGAGTTATATTTGAAGGGTTTGTCCATAGGCTTTTCTTGGAGTTCATTTGTTGGTTTCAAGGAGAGTTTGTGATGACCAAGGTGCTATTAAGGAATTATCCAAAGATTGGTCTTGTGAGTGTTGAGCTTATTGCAAGCATGTCTTGAAGAAGAAGAGTGTGTTATCATTCATGTTTACCTTCAAGACATCATCCAAATGAAGAGTTGGAAAGATTCAAGGTTGATCAAGACTAAGTGAAGGAGTGAATCAAGTTGATCAACACACAAAGCGTAGAAGATGTACCGAGAGGGATCAAGCAATCCTATGGTATGGTAAGCATTGTCAATCACGCTTTGTGTACTAACCCATGGTCTTCGTGAGAGTTCTTTGTGGGGTTAGGTTGCGGTGTGCAAGTTCAAGTGGAGCATCACGAAGAAATCAAGTGCTTGAAGCTTGCCATCCATTGTCGTGACAATGGACTTGTGAAGATATGCCGAAGAGTGGCTCTCCCATAGAGGAGTATGGGGGAGCAATCTACTAGTCTTCACCGAGACAACGCAATCAAGAAAGGTGGTCCAACTTGAGGAAGTCAAGATCGTCTACATCTAGCTAAAGTGGACTTTGTGCAAAGCAAAGGTTTGCCCTTGATAGGTTTTCTATTTTACCGGTCTCGTGGTGGTAGTTGGGAGACCGGGTTATAGGATCGTTTGCCGTACTATCAAGGAGGGCTCTCAAGTTGGTAGCTTGATCGTATCGTTAGTAGAGAGCTCAAACCATTGCATCCTTGCATCATGTTTCTTGGTTCTTGTTTGGTTCTCTTTGTGAGTCTTAGAGCTTATGGTCATCTTGATGACAAGCTTGAGTTCATCGAAAACGGAGTTCACATGTGTCTTCTATGATGTTTTCGGTGTTGGGTGTTTTACCGGTCTTATCCGAGGAAGGGTTCTCACCATTTTCTTATGGGCCTTTTCTAATTTGCTTATTATTGGTTTTTCTATCAAGATTGTGTTAGCCCTTGTCGCTAGCTTTCCAACAAACTTGGTTTCATCGAATTCGGAGTCCGTATGCAAAAGTTATTGACGTTTTGGTGTACTGAAAAGGCTGCAGCGGTACTACCGCGGGTAGGAGCGGAAGTAATTTTTTACTACCGCTTTCGGAAGCGGTACTACCGCTTTCGGGAGCGGTACTACCGCTTGGAGCAGTACTACCGTGGCTACTTCCGTGGCTACTTCCGCTCGGGACCAAAAACTCGTCACAAGTCCAGCGGTGGTAGGCACGGATGTAATTTTTTAGTACCGCTCGCAAGCAGTAGTACCGCTACCCTTAGCAGTACTACCGCTACCCCTAGCGGTAGTACCGTGAGGTCAAGCGGTACTACCGCTCCGACGGTTTTTCTGGACTTTTTGCCTCCTCGCTGTTGTTTTTCTAAGGAGTACTAATGCCCTAGCGGTAGTACCGCTCCTGGAGCGGTAGTACCGCTCCGTGCGGGCTGTGAGCATAACGGTTGGATTTTTGCCCACCTATAAAAGGGGCTCTTCTTCCCCAATGAACCTTATCCTTAGAGCTCGTGTTCTTCCCCCATTGTTGACCTTCTTCGAGCTTGCTATCTCTCAATCCCTCCATGGATTCTTGCTAGTTTTTGGGGGAAAAGAGAGAGGAGATCTAGATCCACATTTCCACCAATCACTTTCTCCTCTAGGTGAGGGGAACCACTTGGATCTTGATCTTGGAGTTCTTGGTGTTCTCCTTCTTGTTCTTCCTCTCATTTCCCTCCCTAGCATTAGTTGCTTTGGTGGGATTTGGGAGAGAAGGACTTGGGCACTCCGTGTGCCCTTGCCATTGCATCTGGTGCATCGGTTTGAGTTCTCCACGGTGATACGTGGAAGTGAAGTTTGAGAAGCTTATTACTCTTGGGTGCTTGGTACCCTTGAGCTTGTTCCTCTTGGGTGCTTGGGTGCCCTAGACGGTTGTGGTCACCTCGAAGCCATATTCCATTGTGGTGAAGCTTCGTGGTGTCGTTGGGGAGATAGCCCCAACCTTGTGGTGTTCGGAGCTCAATCATTGTGGTGCAAAGCTCCGGGCAAGCGTCGGGGTCTCCAATTAGGTTGTGGAGATCGCCCCGAGCATTTTGTACGGGTTCGGTGACCGCCCCCAAGGGTTGCCATTTGTACGGGTTCGGTGACCGCCCTCAAGGGTCCCTTAGTGGATCACGGCATCTTGCATTGTGCGAGGGCGTGAGGAGATTACGGTGGCCCTAGTGGCTTCTTGGGGAGCATTGTGCCTCCACACCGCTCCAAACGGAGATTAGCATCCGAAAGGGTGTGAACTTCGGGATACATCATCGTCTCCGCGTGCCTTGGTTATCTCTTACCCGAGCCCTTTACTTATGCACTTTACTTTGTGATAGCCATATTGTTTCTTGTCATATATCTTGCTATCACCTAGTTATTTATCTTGCTTAGCATAAGTTGTTGGTGCACATAGGTGAGCCTAGTTATTGTAGGTTTTGTGCTTGACAAATTAACCTCTAGGTTTATTCCGCATTTGTTCAAGCCTAAACTGTAATTATTTTAAAAGCGCCTATTCACCCCCCCCCTCTAGGCGACATCCACGATCTTTCAATTGGTATCAGAGCCTCGTCTCTCTTTATAGGGCTTAACCGCCTAGAGAGTAAGGATGTCGACTAGGGGTTTAGGATTCTCTGACACTCTTAGTTTCAATGGCACAAATTTTGATGTTTGGGTAATTCGCATGCTTAATCTCTTTAGGGTCATGGACCCAAACTTAGAGCGAATTGTAGATATGGGTTTTTCTCCTCCAAAGGATCCACAAAGATTATCTTTAGAGGATGAGAAAAACTCTTATCTCAATGCTCAAGCTTCTAATGTGCTTTTTGATGCTTTGAGCAATGTAGTTATATTTCAACTCATGCCGTTCCGGGATGCTCATGAGTTGTGGACAAAGCTTCAAGATAAATATGGTGTGTCCAAGAATTGTAGGAATGATGGTTCTCCCTCCACCTCCGGCCGTGTTGTGTTCTCAACTTCTTCTACTTCACCTACATGTGGTTTGCCACAAGGTAATGATATGGTGAGTAGTGTTGGTCATTGCAATGATGATAGTATGCTTATTGTGGATGATCCTTCATCACTATCTTATTGCAATGCATCTTCTTTGGACTTTAACACTTCGAGCACCCTACATGTTTCACATGCTTGTGTTGATAGTCCTTGCATATCTTGTAGAAATTGCTTGACTAAAACTCATGATGATATGCTTGCTATGTCTTGTTGCCATGATAAAAATGCATCTGTTCCCTCGAATTGTTGTGCTAACAATGTAGAGGAAACCCAACACCCCATGGAACAAGATGTAGTCTTGAATGGTGCTTCAAGAGATCCTACATCATCATCTACTGCATTTTGCCTTATGGCTAAGGCTTCGAAGGTATCTCCCACTTTGAACCCCAATATATCTTGTCATGATAGTGATGATAACAATGATGATGATGTAGAAAATGATGAAGAAAATGATAATGTTGCCTCCTTAAAAATTAAGGGGGAAATAATTTTTAAAGCTCTTCATAAGAATAAAATTGCTCGTTCCAACTTCATGGAAATCATGTCTATTGCCATTGAGGGCAAGAAATATATAGAGGAGTTGGAATCTCATCTAGAGGAGCATGAGGTCACCATTGAGAAAATGGAAGGTCATGAGCGTGATTATGCTAATGAGATCGCCGACCTCTCGCAAGCTCTTGAACTTGAACAAACCACCAAGGAATCTCTTGAGGAGACTTTTGCTCTAGAACTATCTAGAATAAAGGAATCCCGTGATATAGCTCTCGAGGTGGCTAATGATTTTGAAACTAAAAATGAGAAGCTTGAAGTTGCACATGCTAAACTCCTTGAGGATTTTGATCACCTCAAAAATGGCTCAAGGGTCATTAAGAGTGAGCTCATCAAACTCACCGAGTCTCATGCTCAACTTGAAGCTTCATATTCTAAAGAGCTTGCCGAGTTGCCTTCTCCTCTTGCTATTATTGATGATGCTTGTGCTACTAACTCTATTTCTAGTGAAGCATCTATTTTGGAGGAGAATGTTGAGCTAAGGGCTCAACTTGAGTTGCTATCTAGCAATTATGGGAGATTGGAAGAAAGTCATGTAAAGCTCACAAGCTCTCATGATGATCTTCTAGTATCCCATAATGTGCTAAAGTTAGCTCATGAGGCTATGATCATCAAGGTAACATCTAGTGAGTCTCATGTGGTCGCTAGCACTACTTCTAGTCAAAATGCTATATTGCCATGTGCTAGTCCTCGTAATTCATCTATGCATAACATTGGTACATCTTGTGATGAATTGCTTTCCTTGCCTTGTTGCTCTAACAATGAAGCCTATACTTCCTCTAGTACTTGTGTTGATACTAACCATGTAGAGGAAATCAAAGAGCTCATGGCCCAAGTCTCTTCCTTGAAGAAAGACTTGGAAAAGTGTCATGAAGGGAAGTCCACACTCAACAATATCTTGAGTGTGCAAAAATACCCCAATGACAAAGGTGGTCTTGGATTCAACTCCAATAAGAAGAAATCCAAGAGCAATAAGAAGAAGGGCCAAGAACAACTCAAGAATTCGGCCAAGATTATTTGCTTCAAGTGCAAAATTGAAGGGCATCATGTTAGATCTTGCCCATTGAAGAAGAAGGCCATTAGTGACAAGCAACAAGGGAAGAGGCCACAAGTTCATTCTCGTGCTCAACCGCAAGTTGGAGAAAGGCCGCTTCCCAAGAAGACTCATGGTAATGCTTCTCATTTTGAGAAATCAAATGAGAAGAAAGTGAAGAGTAGATGTTGCTACCTATGCCGTGAGAAGGGTCACCTTGCTTCTTCATGCACTAGTGGTAACTTATCCAACCCAATTATTATTGATGATGTCTATTCTCTTGGGAAGGATAAGGTTGGCAATGTGTTTGCCAAGTTTCTTGGCACTCAAAGTGGTGTCAAGAAAAGAACCATTTGGGTAGCCAAGCCTATTGTGACTAACCTCTTAGGACCCAACTTGGTTGGGGACCAACAAGCTAAAACTTGATCAATAGGCGTTGTTGGAGGGCATTGGAGACTTGGTACATTATGAAGAATTAAGGGGTCTTCATCATTCATATTGTCTCAAGCCAAGTCATTCGGACGATCAAGTTTCTATCTTATATCCAATGTTCCTCCTTGCGGTAACTCGTGCTTAAATTGTTTACATTGAAAGTTACTTGCCCCTTTGCATGTTTTGGTTTTGTTCCTTGCATGTGTTTGTATATGATGTGCGTCCAATTTGTATATCTTGAGAAATCAAGTATGTGTACATTGGTTTGCACATCATGTATGTGTGTGTCGTGCATTGAGCCTGTGTGCTTCTTGCTTTTATCTTAGTTGGCTCTTGTGAGAGATTAATGGAACATCCCATTTTGGGGGAGTGATGTGCTTTGTGCACCTCACAATCCTATAAATGTGTGTACATGAGGAATACCATCTAGTATTGATATTACAAGATTATCTAGTCTCTATGTGGTATGTCTTCTCATGAGAAAGTCAAATTCTAAATGTTCCATTAATTATCTCTTGTTGGTTCTCTTTTGCATCTTGGTAAGTTTTTCATTGGTATCACATTATGGGGGAGTAATATTCTATGTGCATATTACAAGCCTAGAAAATGTGTAAATTTGAGATATTGTCACCTAGAGTTGATAGTATAAATTATGTTGTTCCTAGGTGGCATGTTAGCTCTACAAGTTGCATTTTGCTTGTGTTTGGTGTGAAGATGATGTTGGATATCATTGCTATCTATCACCGGGAATTATTTCCAAATACCTCTTGTCTTGACAATTGGTAATCATTTATGTGGTGGAAATTATTGATCATCTTTACATTGTCTTTTAGTCTTATTTGTCTTATCTCTTGCCAAGTTTGTGTCAACTCTCATTTCCTTCCATGCCACTTCTGGATCTCGTGTTTTATTGTTTTTGTCGAGTGTTTTCTAGATATAGTGAAAGTGGTGATCCCACCCTGTGCATTTTGTACTCGAATGCAAAATCTCTCTAAATGCAAAATTCGTGGGGAGCTATCCTATTTTCGATAGAACACTCATCTTGTGATCCATATCAAGTGTGTGTTGATGGAAGGCAAGCCGTTCCTTTTGGTACTTGTGCCATCATGAAACTTTGTAGATGGGTTGGTTTGTTTGGAACCATCCTCTCTTTTGGGAGTCTGATATCTTTCCTTTTGCGTGTATCAATGGATATCTCATTCCTTGATCTATCTTCTAATAGATATCTCCAAGTGATGATTTCTCCATTTGGTATCCTATTTTAACTTGGTATTTCCTTTTATTTTGTTTCGTTTCTTGAAAGTCTCGAGCATGCATATTTACTTCATGTATTTTCTTTGGCATGCTTTCTTTCTTTAACCCAATATATAAGGGAAACTCCACCTAGTCTCAATTTGGATGAGATGTGCATGAAATTCATAATCATATATAAATGCATATATGTTTGTGGAGTTTTTCCTATGTATTGGTGTTTCTAACTCTTTGGTCCCAATGAGTTTGGGTACCATTTTGTTTGTATAGGTGTTCTTGGAAGAATTGGAGATGCATTGGATGCTCGGCTCATTCAAAAGGAAGGTGGTGTCACCATGTGCTTATTGGAGTCAAATTAGGATGATCAACGAACTACTATCTACCTTCATTTGGTATCTACTACATCCTTCCAATGGTATCTCGGTAACAAGTATCATCATCTACTTCATGCACACATTTCTTGCACCAACCTTGTGTAGGTTGCATCATGGCATGTTAGTCATTCCTTCTTGTGATATTTGTTTCCTTTCTCAAAGCATCCCAACAATGATGCCTTGTTGCTAGTTGTGATGTCTTTGATGTTTGCTTGGTTGGAATTCATGTTTATTCAATAAGACCTTATCTAGCCATGTGCTATGCGTTCACGCAAAATATCTTATTGGTATAATTATGACTTCCTTGTGGATATCTTATTACTTCCTTTTTGTAACTATTTCGAGTGTACATTCTTCTTTGTGGATTGATATCATCTACCTAGAATCTTATACACTTGAGAGAAATTACATATCTAGAAGATATCCTTTCTTTCACGACCACCTTGTCTTTCTTGTATCATTTCTTTGGTGGCTCCGTGAAAGCCTTTGCCTTGAGTGCGGATCTTATATCGTTGCATCTTGATGCACTCTTGTGTGGTGAGGATATTTTTGTCTCTTGCTTGTCTTGACAAGGCTTGCCAATTAATTGGTATCCCTCGTCTTGATAACGCTCTCTTTTATATCTTCACCACGGGTTGTCACAAGCATAGGTTCTTCATATGCTTATTAGTGAGCTTGTGAACCCATTTGCTTGTTGTGTGTGGGAATGATAGGCCTTGCACCGAGTATCTCCTTCATTCAAGACTATATTGATGCTTAATGTTCATCCATACATTAGTCTTCTCAAGTGCTTTGCCATGACTCACACACATCATTTTGGTTGAGCATACTCTTAAGTTGTCTCTTTTATATGTTGCTCAACCATTTGTTTGTTGCAAGTGCTAGGCTTTGTTACCTTCATGCTCACTTGCACTTGGTGTGAGTTTCTATTGATTTTGGGGGAGTGATGATCCTATTTTGTGCACTTGGTATCCTAACGAAAATTTTCTAAGGAGTGCACAAATTATGGGGAGCTTCACCAGTGTCTTTAGAAAAATCGGTTGCTATGTCGTGAGTTCTATTGATCTTGGGGGAGCGACGATCCTATTTTGTGCTCGTTGTATCCAGATACAAAACTAAATTGTGCACAAATCATGGGGAGCTTCTCTAGTTTCTCTAGAACACTCCTTTGCTCTTATCATAATATATTTTATTCATTTGGCATGTAGGATCATTGGTCTAGTTGGGTCAATTGGTATCTTTTGATAGCTTAATTCAATTGGTATACTTTGATTGCTTGATTGCATGTTTTACTCCCTTTGTTATGCCTTTGTGGCATATCATTCTTTTGCAATCTTTGGGCCTCAATATAGTTTGTCTTCCTCCAAGTATTTACAGTTGGATATATGTATTGCATTCCACTCTCTATTTTGAGGAATACATAATTTATGGAGGAACACAATTTATATTGACCTTCTAAGTTCTTCGCCCATTTTGGCAATCGATGCCAATGGGGGAGAAGTTTCAGAGAGTTTAGTTTTGTGAAGAAGTTTAGAGAGTTGTCTCTTCGCTCTTCTTGCTTTGGTTTTGTTCCTAAGCTTTTGCATCTCATGCGCATACATTATTGTTGCATGGTATGGTGATGCATAATTCCTTATATAAACTCTCTTGAAAGTGATTGTCATCAATTACCAAAATGGGGGAGATTGAAAGAACATGCGGTGCCCCCATGTTTGGTTTTGGTAATTGATGAAAATCTCTATGGACTAATGGTTTCCTTGAGTTATATTTGAAGGGTTTGTCCATAGGCTTTTCTTGGAGTTCATTTGTTGGTTTCAAGGAGAGTTTGTGATGACCAAGGTGCTATTAAGGAATTATCCAAAGATTGGTCTTGTGAGTGTTGAGCTTATTGCAAGCATGTCTTGAAGAAGAAGAGTGTGTTATCATTCATGTTTACCTTCAAGACATCATCCAAATGAAGAGTTGGAAAGATTCAAGGTTGATCAAGACTAAGTGAAGGAGTGAATCAAGTTGATCAACACACAAAGCGTAGAAGATGTACCGAGAGGGATCAAGCAATCCTATGGTATTGTAAGCATTGTCAATCACGCTTTGTGTACTAACCCATGGTCTTCGTGAGAGTTCTTTGTGGGGTTAGGTTGCGGTGTGCAAGTTCAAGTGGAGCATCACGAAGAAATCAAGTGCTTGAAGCTTGCCATCCATTGTCGTGACAATGGACTTGTGAAGATATGCCGAAGAGTGGCTCTCCCATAGAGGAGTATGGGGGAGCAATCTACTAGTCTTCACCGAGACAACGCAATCAAGAAAGGTGGTCCAACTTGAGGAAGTCAAGATCGTCTACATCTAGCTCAAGTGGGCTTTGTGCAAAGCAAAGGTTTGCCCTTGATAGGTTTTCTATTTTACCGGTCTCGTGGTGGTAGTTGGGGGACCGGGTTATAGGATCGTTTGCCGTACTATCAAGGGGGGCTCTCAAGTTGGTAGCTTGATCGTATCGTTAGTAGAGAGCTCAAACCATTGCATCCTTGCATCATGTTTCTTGGTTCTTGTTTGGTTCTCTTTGTGAGTCTTAGAGCTTATGGTCATCTTGATGACAAGCTTGAGTTCATCGAAAACGGAGTTCACATGTGTCTTCTATGATGTTTTCGGTGTTGGGTGTTTTACCGGTCTTATCCGAGGAAGGGTTCTCACCATTTTCTTATGGGCCTTTTATAATTTGCTTATTATTGGTTTTTCTATCAAGATTGTGTTAGCCCTTGTCGCTAGCTTTCCAACAAACTTGGTTTCATCGAATTCGGAGTCCGTATGCAAAAGTTATTGACGTTTTGGTGTACTGAAAAGGCTGCAGCGGTACTACCGCGGGTAGGAGCGGAAGTATTTTTTTACTACCGCTTTCGGAAGCGGTACTACCGCTTTCGGGAGCGGTACTACCGCTTGGAGCAGTACTACCGCGGCTACTTCCGTGGCTACTTCCGCTCGGGACCAAAAACTCGTCACAAGTCCAGCGGTGGTAGGCACGGATGTAATTTTTTAGTACCGCTCGCAAGCAGTAGTACCGCTACCCTTAGCAGTACTACCGCTACCCCTAGCGGTAGTACCGTGAGGTCAAGCGGTACTACCGCTCCGACGGTTTTTCTGGACTTTTTGCCTCCTCGCTGTTGTTTTTCTAAGGAGTACTAATGCCCTAGCGGTAGTACCGCTCCTGGAGCGGTAGTACCGCTCCGTGCGGGCTGTGAGCATAACGGTTGGATTTTTGCCCACCTATAAAAGGGGCTCTTCTTCCCCAATGAACCTTATCCTTAGAGCTCGTGTTCTTCCCCCATTGTTGACCTTCTTCGAGCTTGCTATCTCTCAATCCCTCCATGGATTCTTGCTAGTTTTTGGGGGAAAAGAGAGAGGAGATCTAGATCCACATTTCCACCAATCACTTTCTCCTCTAGGTGAGGGGAACCACTTGGATCTTGATCTTGGAGTTCTTGGTGTTCTCCTTCTTGTTCTTCCTCTCATTTCCCTCCCTAGCATTAGTTGCTTTGGTGGGATTTGGGAGAGAAGGACTTGGGCACTCCGTGTGCCCTTGCCATTGCATTTGGTGCATCGGTTTGAGTTCTCCACGGTGATACGTGGAAGTGAAGTTTGAGAAGCTTATTACTCTTGGGTGCTTGGTACCCTTGAGCTTGTTCCTCTTGGGTGCTTGGGTGCCCTAGACGGTTGTGGTCACCTCGAAGCCATATTCCATTGTGGTGAAGCTTCGTGGTGTCGTTGGGGAGATAGCCCCAACCTTGTGGTGTTCGGAGCTCAATCATTGTGGTGCAAAGCTCCGGGCAAGCGTCGGGGTCTCCAATTAGGTTGTGGAGATCGCCCCGAGCATTTTGTACGGGTTCGGTGACCGCCCCCAAGGGTTGCCATTTGTACGGGTTCGGTGACCGCCCTCAAGGGTCCCTTAGTGGATCACGGCATCTTGCATTGTGCGAGGGCGTGAGGAGATTACGGTGGCCCTAGTGGCTTCTTGGGGAGCATTGTGCCTCCACACCGCTCCAAACGGAGATTAGCATCCGAAAGGGTGTGAACTTCGGGATACATCATCGTCTCCGCGTGCCTTGGTTATCTCTTACCCGAGCCCTTTACTTATGCACTTTACTTTGTGATAGCCATATTGTTTCTTGTCATATATCTTGCTATCACCTAGTTATTTATCTTGCTTAGCATAAGTTGTTGGTGCACATAGGTGAGCCTAGTTATTGTAGGTTTTGTGCTTGACAAATTAACCTCTAGGTTTATTCCGCATTTGTTCAAGCCTAAACTGTAATTATTTTAAAAGCGCCTATTCACCCCCCCCTCTAGGCGACATCCACGATCTTTCAGCACCTCGCCATGCTCAACGCCGCCTACAGCAACGGCGGGTTTCCCTCCAACCCCGCCCCCGAGTGGTACCTCGACAGCGGCGCCTCCTCCCACGTGACAGGCAACCAAGGTAACTTGACCACGTCTAGTTCTTCGTTACAGCATGTTCCATCCCGCATAGTCGTTGGCAATGGGCATTATTTACCTGTCACAGCCACTGGTTCCACCACTCTATCTCCCTCCGATTTTCGTCTCACTGATATACTCGTTTCACCCCACGTTGTCACTAGCCTCATTTCTGTTCGTCGTTTTACTAAAGATAATTCTTGTTCTATTGAGTTTTACCCCTATGGTTTTCTTGTGAAGGATCTTCGCACCCGGAGGGTTCTCATGATCTCCGTTAGCCATGGTGATCTTTATCCCTTCATTGGCAATAAACCGACCACGGCGTCTGCTCTTCTCGCCGCCACCTGTTCTTCGGACTTGTGGCACCGTCGGCTTGGGCATCCCAGCGCCCACACCCTAGCTACATTGTCTAAGGATTTTCTTCATGATTGTAACAAGCCCGCTCACACGCCTTGTAGTGCGTGTCAGCTTGGCCGGCAACCTCGCCTCCCCTTCTCCTCTTCCATTAGTAAAACCTATGCACCATTTGATTTGATTCATTGTGATCTGTGGACATCTCCGGTTGTAAGCTTTTCGGGTTTTCAATATTACTTGGTTGTTCTAGATGACTTCACCCATTACTCCTGGACGTTTCCCATGCGTGCCAAGTCCGATACATCAACCATACTTCAACGCTTTTTTACATATGTTCACACTCAATTCAATGTTATCATCAAAGCTATGCAATGCGACAATGGCGGTGAATTCATCAACAACTCCCTTCGCTCCTTTTTCTCTTCTAACGGCGTTGTCTTTCATTTCTCCTGTCCACATACCTCCCCGCAAAATGGCAAGGCCGAGCGCCTCCTACGCACCACAAACGACATTGTTCGCACCCTTCTCCAACAAGCCAATCTCACGCCCCTCTTTTGGGTGGAAGCCTTACATACGGCCACTTACTTACTCAACCGTCGCCCTTCCCGTGCCATTCATTCCTATACACCCCACTTCCTCCTGTTCGGCTCACACCCTACATACGATCACTTACGCGTTTTCGGGTGCTTGTGTTTCCCTAACACCTACTCCACCATGACCCACAAGCTCTCCCCTCGCTCCTCTAGGTGCGTCTTCTTAGGCTACCCTCTAGAGCACAAGGGATATCGCTGTTACGATCTTTCCACTCGCCGCGTCATCGTTTCTCGGCACGTTACGTTTGATGAAAGCATTTTCCCTTACGTACCGCCCACACCATGGCCCTCATCTACCCCAGCCACACCGCATCCCACTCCCCTGATTCGTTCGCCAGCGGATCCCTCGGATCGCGCGATCCCACCTACCGCGGATGGGACCAGCTCTCCACCCGGATCTCATGTCCCCTCCTCTAGGTCCCACCATCCCACTCCCGCGACCACGTCGTCCACGCGTTCGCCCGCGATCGGCTCGCCCGGTTCGCACGGATCCCACAACGAATCCTCCTCGACTGCCGTTCCCACTCCCCCCAGCTCCGACCAATCCGGGCCTCCCTCGCCACCCGCCCCTGATCCACCTGGCCCGCGATCTGCCTCGCGATCCGCATCTACCAGCACTGCTCCCACGGTCGGCCTGTTTCCCGAATCCACCTCGCACTCAGCACCCTCCACTCCTTCTACGCCACGTCTTCCGCGCCATGCAGCCCCAATCGAGCCCCCACGTAATTCCCATCGCATGACCACCCGTGCCAAAACTGGTTACTGTATGCCTCGACGTCTTTTTCTGGCTCACTCCATCGCTCCCTCACTCTCTCCTCTTCCTGCCACATACAAATCCGCCATCAAAGACCCCAATTGGCTTCGCGCTATGCAAGATGAATTTCATGCTCTAACGACTAACTCTACATGGTCTTTAGTGCCTAAGCCTGCAGGAGCTAACATTGTCACTGGGAAGTGGATCTTTCGGCATAAATTCAACGCTGATGGAACTTTGGCTCGCTACAAGGCCCGTTGGGTTGTCCGGGGTTTCTCTCAGCGTGAGGGTGTGGATTATGACGAGACTTTCAGCCCTGTGGTCAAACCAGCAACTATTCGTGTGGTACTCAGTTTGGCCACCTCGAACTCGTGGCCCATCCGTCAGCTTGATGTCAAAAATGCGTTTCTCCATGGTGATCTAAAGGAAACAGTTTATTGCTCTCAGCCTGCCGGGTTTGTGGATGCCTCTCGTCCGGATCATGTGTGTCTCTTACACAAGTCCCTCTATGGGTTGAAGCAAGCTCCTCGCCAATGGTTCATTCGGTTCAAGACTTTCTTGCAGTCCCTCGGTTTCTCTGGATCCAAGAGTGACTCTTCTCTGTTCATTCTGCATTGTGGCCACTCTATTGCTTACCTATTGGTTTATGTGGATGATATCATTCTTACTGCCAACAACTCTGCCACGCTTCAAGCTATCATCACTTCTCTCAAGTCAGAATTCTCTATGACGGATCTCGGCGACCTCCATCACTTCTTGGGCATCAATGTCACCCCAAACAGCTCTGGCTTGTTCTTGTGTCAGCAACAGTATGCCCTTGAGATCCTTGAGCGCGCCAAGATGCTAAACTGCAAACCAGTTTCCACTCCCATTGATACAGCTGCCAAGGTCTCTGCTACTGATGGTCACCCCCTGTCCAACCCAACACACTATCGCAGCATAGCTGGGGCACTTCAGTACCTCACTCTCACCCGGCCCGACATCTCCTACGCTGTGCAACAGGTGTGCTTGTTCATGCAAGATCCGCGCGACACACATATGCAGCTGATCAAGAGGATTCTTCGCTACTTGCGCGGTACTTCTCACTATGGCCTTCAGTTATTTCGGTCTTCCTCTATGGACCTCGTGGCCTATACTGACGCAGATTGGGCTGGTTGCCCCGACACCCGCAAGTCCACGTCTGGTTTCTGCGTCTATCTTGGCTCAAACTTGGTGTCCTGGTCATCAAAACGGCAGCCAACAGTCTCCCGCTCCAGCGCCGAAGCTGAGTACCGTGGTGTTGCAAATTGTGTTGCCGAATCTTGCTGGTTGCGCCAACTTCTCCATGAGCTCCGGTCTCCACCGCCTCGGGCAACCATTGTCTATTGCGACAACATCAGTGCATCCTACCTGGCCAGCAATCCAGTTCAGCATCAACGTACGAAGCACATTGAGATTGATCTTCATTTTGTTCGTGACAGAGTAGCTCTAGGAGAAGCTCGTGTTCTGCATGTACCCTCAAGCTCGCAGTTTGCTGATCTGTTCACAAAAGGATTGCCATCTCTTGTGTTCACCGAGTTCCGTTCCAACCTGAACGTCCTACCTAATGGAGTTCCGGTTGAGGGGGGGAGTTAAACTGTATATTGTATGTAGTCTGTATAGCTCCATGTATTTAGGATCTCTAACGCCCTGGCCTGCGTGCCTACACTCTCGGGCTCCACTCTCCCTCTCATCTGTATATCAGGCAACTCATGTAACTGATTCATTCAAGACAAGAGCATTATTCTCTCCAACTTTCCAAACTATTATAGGTGCAATTGATTGATAGGTAACTCATCGTGGGACTATATCGGTATCAATGTTTATTTCCACGAAATGAGAAGCACAAGGAGAATATTGCAGTGTATCGACTCCGTTCAGAATAGCCCAAAAGCTGACAAAGATCCCCATCTAACTGAAGCA
This sequence comes from Secale cereale, assembly GCA_902687465.1. Lineage (NCBI taxonomy): Eukaryota > Viridiplantae > Streptophyta > Magnoliopsida > Poales > Poaceae > Secale > Secale cereale. The sequence continues at coordinate 699,829,468 of LR738710.1, read as the reverse complement.
TATTTGTATATTACTATTCATAGCTACGTTGTTCATATGTAGTTAGTACAACGACTATGAGTATCTAAAACGTGATTAGTTTGTAGTTTAAGGTTGGCATGGTTTCTTAGGCCCCGTTTGATAGCAAAGTATTTTGAGAATACTACAGTTTTTGATATTACCATAGTTTTATTTACAATGAGTTGTTTGGTTGCCCCTAACAATTGTGCTTTTAGTACTCTAGTATTGGCCAAACTGTAGTTTTTTCTCTGCATAAAAAGAAGAACCCCAGACCTTTTTAAAATACAGAGCTGCTGATTGCTTAAACATAGTAGGTAGGCAGCAAAATTTACAACGTCGTGCGATAACAACCAAACAGGTTCTATGTATTGTGAATACTTCAAAATACTCTGTTTTAGTAAAACCATTGTATCTCATACCTATATGCAAAATTATTGCAGTTTTTGATACTTTGGTTTATATAATACTTTGCTATCAAACATAGCCTTAGGCATATGTTTAGTTCTTATTTTTACCGTTTGGCTCATTGTCACAATTGATGTACCACACAACAGGGCTTGTCCGTTACAGGAGATTGAAGGGGGCTCAAAGGAATTGAGGAGAATCAAATCGAGTTCTTTTCAGCTTATTGATTCTCCAGCCACGTTTGTCCAGAATCACCTTAAAAGAACTGGCCCTAAATCCCCTACAAATCCCCTCTCTATTCCTCTCGAGTCCTATTGTGAGGGGTTTAACCGAACAAGGACTTAGCGTAGGGGTTAAATATAGTAGACTCATTTTCTGTGAAAGTTATCTAGCAGCGTAGTTACCATTTCGTTCGCTGTTTTTTGAAGACAAGGGCATATCTCGTTCCCAAGCTTATAGCCACATGTATGTGAGCGACTTCAATTGTATCGTGTTAAAAAAACAATAACAGTGGACATATATAATTGCCCACTCAACTTTTGACATCGGTTAAAATTCATTCCTCCTCTAGCTGAAGAATTTCCATGCCGATTGAATGTGATATTTGGCCAGTCGTTTTCCTGTCAACCTATCGCTCGTGTGGATATTTTTCAAACACTTGCCGAGGTTGCTGCCCACATTTTCGATAGCACCACTACATAGTATGATGTCGGGTCTCCATGTTGAGAGGCTTCGCTAGGGTGATGATGCGGGAATGTTTGCACACCATGCTTACTGCGATGCAGACATATGGGTTCCATGTCGAAGGACTCCATGGCTAAGATTGCAGAGCGGGAACACTTGAGGAGTTGGTGCATCTAGTCGCAAGGATCGTGAGGCCGCGACATTGGATCGAACTCGGCGTTATTACAGGAGCTAGGCAGCAAGCATGATATGGCGGTTTAGGTTGTTACCGTGACCATGGGTGGCAAAGAGCACTCGCTAGTTTAATCCCGAAGCACATGGAACATAACATGTTGCTTTAGGTATACATTGCAAAGGATATCATAGTTGACCTCGGTGAATGCCACCACCGAAATGGCATGGTGAGCGGTGAGACGTGGTTGAACCAACTTGCATCATTACAACGACGGTAGCGGATGCTTAGCACCATGGGTGAGCGCGGGCCACTTGCTTAGGTAGCACCGACACCAAGCGTAAGTCAAACATCATACAGGTGATGTTGGCATGGTAGCGGTTGCCATTGCGAAAGGGTGTGGAAGTGGAACATTGGGAGCGGAAAAGGAGGCAGAGCGACGGACGGCCTCCTTTGGTTTACAGAAGTTTACAGGAATTCAATTTTATAGGAATTCCAAAGGATGTGAATTTTGTACGACAGAAAAAGCCTTTGGTGTCTTTTGGTTTGTAGACTAGAGTTCTCTATTCCTATATAAGATAGGAACCGATCCTTCATATTTCAAGGGGAAAAAATCATTGTTCAGGGAATTGCTAACTGGTTAATCGTCCATTTAATCAATTAATGGGTCAATGTACCCGTTTATTGGCTACTCGGTGACCCTATGAGTAAGAATTAATCGGCAAGTTAACTTATTAATCAGACAAATTCTTGAACAGAGGAGAAATCATTGACCTAGACTCGAAGAAAAAAAATCATAACCTAATGAAATGACATATTTTTACTTATAGAAATTGAGTACATGTCATCTATTTTTTTATGATTTTCCTAATACTATGATATTCTTACACTACGAACCAAAGGGGCTCTTGGCGTGTTTGAACTCAGGTTGAAAAAGAGTTACCAGGAGGACCAAACCTTTGTAAGAGACATAAAGTACTCCCTCTGTAAACTAATATAAAAATGTTTAGATCATTAAAATAGTGATCTAAACATTTTTATATTAGTTTACGGAGGGAGTACATGCAAAAAAAATAGCTAAGATACATCATGGTCGACAAGTGATGGTCAACGTAAGAAATCCCGCCGCTTCACAAAGAAGATGATTTTAGTTCCGAAGAGATCCCAATTGTTCTATTTGAAACCCACGCAAAACAATTGTTCGTTTTGAAAAGAAAAAAATAGGTGCAACCTCTTGGGTTTATAGTTGATGGACCAAGCCTTGCAACGGGCTATAAGTTGAGTGACCAAAGATTATATTTTTCTTTGAAATTCTTGGTCGTAGTTGTAAGGATATGCACGCAACCCACTTCGTTGGCAGCTAATGTTACTCATTGCAGTGTTAGTCATCAACAAGCCTGTCGGACAGAGAAAATAACTGCACTAAAAGGCTAGAACCTTTTGTATTTGGAATCGGGTAGAATAGAAGACATAATGCTCAAGCAGTCAGACGGCGTGTTTATGGTTGATGAGTTGCACAAATCTTAAACAAGAAATGACATCAACAGCAACACGGCCTATGTTTCGACTGAGCTATACGACATCAACAGCAACATCACCATTCACCAAATCAATTGGATTAATCTCGTTGGTTGCGGAGCAGAGACGTGATGCGATCGTCGAACGAGATTGCCCTAGAAAGGAGCTACCGGCACCGGAAGTATCGTCGTTTCACAAATTTTCCTACCAGACTCTTTGTCCAGATTGTGCAGAGATATGATAGAATTTGCACAAGTGTAACTTTGTTATCACTTTCACAGGTCAAAAAAAAGAAGTGTGTGTGTTTAAGAGTAGTACTGTACAACGCATCAGATTCATCAGTAGTCCTAAATTCTATACATATGTACTGTCAGTATCAGTTGATGATAGAAGTCCACGGCCTCCGTTTTAAATATGCAAGTTGCCAGTTCCAAGCGAAATGATAACGAAGCTTCGTAGCCCATTTGCTGGAAATACTATTTTTCTACAGTTCATTGTACCAACCGCGAGATCAGCAGTGCATGGCTTCATCATTTGCGCCCGTGGAATAAACTATCGGCCGCCACTACTTTGGCTGCTTCTTGAAGACGGCTCCTTCTCTATTCATATTCTTGAAATAGCATTCCGTCCCACTTTATATATAAAGCAATAACCAATGAAAATACATGATCAAGCGATACATATACATGATGATAAGGTAACCCGTTTACAAAGTCAATCCTAATAAAAACGGATATCGCAGGACGCAAACGACTACGCTAGCAAAAAACACACAGAAAGATCTAAGTACAACGCCACACTGCGATCTAGTACACCTAAGCTCCATGATAACATCCTTAAGATGGAGAACGGCGCGCTACCAGGTCCACACTGAACAAAGGTTTTCACGCGAAATCTAAACATGAAGAGGAGCACCACGACGACGTCTTCAGAAAGAGAGCGGCTCCCGCGAGCGTCGCCGTTGTCGGTCACAAAGTGCGGAGCTTTCGCCCGGCCCTCCTAGTGTCACCACGAGGACTCAAGGACAAGCGTGACAAGTTCAAATCCTCAGATAGAGATCAAGGCACCGTGACAAAACGTGCCCGAGCCACCCCCGCTACAAAAGCACAAAGCCTGCCCAAACTCAATGTTTGCCTTATTTATTTTTCTTCCAAGGAACAATTTGAGGTTCTCGCAAAAAAAAAAAGGAATAATTTGAGGTACTGCATTATTTCCTCTATGGAGTAGGATGCAAATGCCATAATTGTTTCCTAGAAGAAACGTACTGGCTGGCAATAGTTTGTATATCATATATTCATATCACGGCTAACATACTAGAATATTTTTATTGCATTACAACGCACTGGTAATTATCTAGTAATACCGGTCTAAGGGTCCAAAAGTAGGCTAGTTTAGATAGTTGAATGGAAGAAGGAACAGCTAACTGGCTTTAGTACTTCCCGGATGAACAACAAAATCACAAAACTAGCAATTATCAAAATTTAGATTTTGTATACAAGTTTGTGGAAAAAAATTGAGAGGAGAAAACGTACGTGAGTTATGTGAAACTTTATTTATGAATAAAAGATAAATCACGCTTCCTCGGAGTAAATAAATCATGAGGTGTACACAACACACATAGTGCTCAAAACGTATGTTCCTCCAGGACAACTCATGATCTCCCTTTCGTGTATACGAAAAATATTTGACAATGGAAAATCTGCATTTCATCAGGGGCACCTGCTATCTTGTGCAACTTCCAATTACCTCGATGGAAGACATCTGATTTGATAATTAGTGTTCAGTAGTCTAAATTGGAGGTTTGCTATTCAGAATGCAACTTTTCAGGAGAAGTTTCGGGGGTACAATACCGGGAAGAAGAGATATTTTGCTTATCATTAGGAAACAAAATGGGCGCATTTATGATTTCAGATTTGACAATTCAAGTTGCAGTGAACAGGTAGCAATGACATCTGATTACTGTTCCGTTTACATAATGCAAGGATAGTGGATAGAGTATGATAATTCGGTGATATTTTAGCTCTTGTGCTGGTCTACATATATGTGCAACCGACGACATAAAAGTATAGACTAGCCCAGCGTCCTTAGTGGTGAACAGTAATCATGAGAAAAAGGTAAACAGATGCCCCACGACCCAAAGAAAATTAGAGGCAGTGCACATGTGACATGACCACTACTCTGTGCTGCGGAATTATCAAATCAACAGGATATTCCTGGAAGCTACTTTTGTGGGATCATGGCTAGGTATGGCCCTTAACGAGTATTATAAGCAAAAAAATGCCGTAATCTAATCAAGTATGCCCCATAAGCGATCAGAATTATGTAAAATGGCTCCCTTTGTAATCTCTATATTTTCTCTTTTTAAAGAGGAAAACCTCTAGCCTCTCCATCTGGTGATGCATGCAGTGAATTTATTAGTTATTCATAATTTTTTTTATAAAGTAATACATCAGTAAGTTTGAAGTGACCGTTTTGGCAACATCTATCGCTACTCCTATCCAGTTGATGAAGAGATGTTGATAACCCGAGACTAATACCAAACAGACCACGCAGCAAAGCCTAACATCTAAGACCGGAGGCCCCGACCAAGCCAGATTGCCGGGTATGGGGCACACACCGGTCTGGCACACTATCAGATGCCGCCGCCGCAACTGCCACCGATCCATCTTCAGAGTTGTACTGATGCATCGACCTTGCCCGAACTTGCTGTCGTCGAGGCCATCATGACGTCAGACAACGCCTTCATCCTGCGCTCGTCCATCATTACAGACCCAGCGGCGAGACCCCGCTGCTCCATGCCACTGAGATCCGCTGTTGTCGACGTGCTAGATGCCACGACGCTCCTCCTTCGCAAACACCACCTGCTGCCACTGGTCCCATCCCCTCCGCCTACAATTCCTCTGCACTCCCAACTGAGCCCCAAGGCCCCTGACGACACCTCGAGGAAGGTCGCGACGCGAATAGCGCCGCTGCCGCCAAATTCGAAGATGATTGAAGGTTTTTACTCGGGCAGGGGATTGGGGTGCACTACTAGGGAAAATCCTATCGGTAGCGCGGGTAAAAGGCCTACCAATAGCACGGGGGTGCGCGCTACTGCTACGGCGCTACAACTGACTTTTAGCAGATGCGCGCTTTTCCCCGCGCTATTGCTATCATATGTAGCAGTAGCGCGTTCAATATAAGCACGTTTCTGCTAATAGCTGCAACGCATCATCTACTGCTAAAATCTCGTTCCTGCTACACACAAACCCCTCGCTGCTATTATTATTTTCTAAAGAAAATAATTCTACTGCATGTTTGTTTTGTATTTTTACAGGTTTTATATAAATCTAATCATATCATACACATACAAATCTAATCATATCATACACATACAAATAGTCTCATCATCATAATCATCATCGAACACGAATGATGTATCTCGTCATCATCTTGAAATAGCGATACAAGTTTTGACATGTCTCAAATACTTGCAACTACATCGTCATCCATCTAAACAATGATATAGAAGAGAAGAGCTATCACTATGACTGAGAGCGGAACTATGCAGTACATGAGGCGGCTGGTATGATTCCTCTCTCGCGCTAGCATGAACGTCAAGTAACTCGCTTCTGCTTCTGGCGCCCGAGAACCGCTCCACTTGGGCCTGACACTCGGTCCACTCGTCATACACTCCAGGAACTTTCCCTATGTACACGACATATCACTTCTTCGCCATCAAGGATCTATGTACCTGTTAGAGATGCATCTTCATCAAGGGAATCAACAAAAATATGCAACATAATATACTTGAGCAACACAAAAAGAAAGGTTTAGCAAATAAAGAAAGGGGTGGATAAAGGCGCTACTGCTAATCTCCATAGCAGTAGCGCGGGCCGTTCGTCCTCGCTACTGCTAAGCAGGGCCCACCTGCTGGCACCGGACACACATAGCGGTAGCAGGGGCTAAATGTACGCGCTACTGTTGCTGCCATAGTAGTAGTGCGGTTTTTTGACCATCGATACTACTATGGGCAGCCCCTGTCGGTGGCGATGGGACCACTTAGCAGTAGCGCGGTACTACAGGCCCGCAGTACTGCTACTCTGCTACCTATAGTTGGCCCTCGCTGCTACTAATTAGCAGTAGCTCGCCCTATGAAGAGCTACTGATAAGCATCTACCTATAAGGTTTTCCCTAGTAGTGGTGGGTAATTTGGGACCTCAGCTGCGCATTCATGAAGGAAAGCGGCGCCCTTGGGCATCGCAGCCGCCGGACCGGCCAGACCGGACAAGGTTTCCCACTAACCCCAAGTAACCACCAGGGCTCACCACCACCGGAGCCGGAAGACGCAAGACCCCAGGACGCCGAGAGAGGCAGCGGGACAGAGGGGAGCATCCAGATCTGACGCAATAGAACACCGCGCCGTGGCATGACTCTGATACGTCCAAAACGTATCTATAATTTCTGCTTGCTCCATGCCTCTTTTGTGTGATATTGCTATGTTATTTATACACTTTCATATAATTTTGATCATATTTGGACTAACCTATTAACTCAGTGCACCCCAGTGCCAGTTTCTGTTTTCTGCTGTTTTTGTATTTCAGGTTTTCCCATTACGAAAACTGCCAGAAAAATCCCGGAAAAATTATATAAAAAATCAGCGTTCCAGAAGTTTCCCGGCAGCCAAAGTACAGCCGGAGGGGGGCCACCAGGGCTCCAAGCGCCCTGGTGGCGCGGCACCCCTTCTGGCCGCGCCGGGGGGGCGCCTGGGCCCCCCAGGCCTCCACTGATGCCCCCCTTTGGCATATATTTATATCATGTCCCAAAACCCTCGAGACGGGAACCCTTTTTCGCGATCTCATCTTTGTTCCGCCGCCGCCGCGCTTCCAAGATCGGGAGCACCAGGAGAACTCTTCCCGGCACCCTGCCGGAGGGGAGGATCACCACCGGGAGCCTCTCCACCACTATGGACGCCTCCCGGATGAGTTGTGAGTAGTCTCCCTTGGACCATGGGTCCATGACCAGTAGCTATGTGATGTTCTCCTCCCATTCTTGTGCTTCACTAATTAGTCCTCGTGAGCTGCCCTACATGATCGAGGCACATATGTAATCCTTATGCTGTTGCTATGATGAGTTTGCTGGGATTCGATGGATTGTGAGATTATGTTCAGATTGTGTTTGAGTAATATATTTGATTCACCTCTTTTATATTTATGTTCGTAAGTAATTCTTGCATGTTCTCCATTGCTATTTATTGCTTTGGCCGAGTAGTAGGTAGTGACTCCAAGAGGGAACGTTATGCTTGATTGTGGGTTCATGCCCCTCGATGACTAGCTTGAGTGACAGAAACATGAGTCTAGGGGATGTGCTGTTGCCACAAGGGGGAAAACAACAGTGCTTGTGCCCGCGGGTGCAAGGATTGTTTACTTTACGCAAAGTTCTTTTAATGCAGTTGTCTGTTGCTTTGAGTTTACACTATGGGTGGGACTCGCAACTTAATAACAGCGAGATGTTCTGGATAGATATCTCAAGGTGGATGATTAGTAGTAGATGCAGATGGATTTCGGTCTACTTGCCTTGGCGTACCGCCCATGCTTTGAACCTCTACCTTTCTTGCAACATAGTTAGCATTGGTTTGCGCACATAATTCTGTCAATTGCTCAGCTGTAATTCGTTTACCTCACATAGCTGTTTTATCGTCTTTTGGGAGAGAGACATCACTAGTGAACATCATGGGACCCCGGTCCATATTACCATCACTGATCACATCCGCTATTTACTTACTATTTGCAGCAAAACCTATCACTATTATCACTTGCGTTTGATCCTTTGTAAACGACAAGGCCGGAGGGATTGACAACCTCTCTGTACTCGTTGGAAGCAAAGTTATTTGTATCTGTGTGCAGGTCCACGTTGATTTCTAATATCTGGCGCCGTTAGCAGTTGACACCATCTTGTTGAAACTGGGAGTCTCAGGGGAAATCGATCCTTGGTATCTTTGCCAAGGGAAAACTTCCGCTACACTGCATCTCAAACCTTCCACTTGGGGTAACCAACGAGGGGCGAGAAGCCATCAGACTCCTCCAGCGGCCCGCCGCCCGCGCCACCGAGCAGACTGGCTAGCGTCTCCTGCGGATATCGCCAGCCACCGGACGGCGCCGACTCACCGACAAGGCCTCCGATACGAGTCTCTGGTCCACAGGCCATCGAGATCGACCCGAGCGCCGATATCCCTGGCGCCACCTTCCCCGACGCCCGCGCGGGCTTTCCCGACGGAAGTCTCTAGTGGCAGCGAGGAAGGAAGGGGGGATGAAGGGGTAGCGGCGCGACGGAACCCTAATCGCCCCAACTCGCCGAACATGAATGAAAAAAATAAGTCATCGAATCACAACGCGTTAATTAGTTACACTCTACACGATCAAGTTGATTTAAAGAATCAGTCCAAAGTAGATTTGACTCGCGAGGATAAAAATTGAATGGAAGGAAACAAGTTCAAACACTAACAAGAAGCGCAAAGAAACCCATCGATCGAAAGGTGCGCTCCTAGTGCAAAGGTTCCCATGATGCGCCTATGTACTTCCTTTTGGTTTGTGTTTGTAGGAGGAGGCACATGATGACTACTTCATATTTTCCCCGCCTGGTTTTATTAGTCCTTCTATAAGTTATGACGAAAAGGTAGTACCATTGCAAAATTCTTTCAAATATGAATCTAACAGTATAATTTTCGGGCATACAATTGATATGTTGCTACTCAAATTTTGACCCACAATATAAGGAGACCAGTAAGAGCCTCTTTGATACATAGGATTTTTAAAGAAATTTTGCAGGATTTTAATCCTTAGGATTTTTCTTTACATGGATTGTTTAATTCATAGTATTACAATTCATGGAAAAAATTCCAAGGATTCATTTGTGCTAGTTTTCGTAGGAAATTCTCCATCAATTTCAGCCTCATGTGAAGAATGGTACATTTTTTGGCGCACAATCAAATGTCCATACTAATCTTGTAGTATTGAAGGTGACATGTCACACCATTCTTGATTATTTTCTATTCCTGTGTTTTATAAATCCTATAGATCAAAAAGGCCCTAAACAAGGACCCATGAAGTAAAATTTTAAGTACTTGCATTCTCTTATACATATATGTAATACACGAGGATGCGCTCTAATCTAATTTGGTTTGGTCAAATGAATCGATTTTCTAAAATGGTGGAATATAGCAGATATATGTACCCAACCGTTCCTCTCCAACTCTTAGGAGAAGCAATCTCTAGGTGCACATTTCCTTCGCCGGTAGGTCACCGCCCCCTCCTCCTCCGTTGGCTCCGTCGGTGTGGGATTGCGGAGAGGCCCCGGTCTACCAGATGGAGTTGTGTGTTTCCCCAATTTGGGCCTTTTAGGTAGGTTTCCGAAGTCCGTCGCTTCGGCCCTTCTGGCGGTAATGACAACTGTGACGAATAAAGTCTTCTCCCACGACGCGACGTTGGTGTTGGCAGTTGCACCAATCCGAACAAATAAGGTCCCCTCGAGTCTCCCATCTCGATGGTGCCTTCTGTCACGGCGTCGATGACTCAATGATGTATTTTCCCACCTAATGTCATTACCAATGAGGTTATGGGTTGTTGGGTATCTTGGCGTGGTGAAGATGACTTCCCGTTGCAATTCCATCGTTTGGTCTCATCTTTGGTGCAGCCTCAGTGCTGGGGTGAGGCTTGAATAATAGCGGTTTGGATATGCGGTTCTTGCAATGGTGACAGTTTCTTCTCTAGGACATTGGTCTGGCTGGACCGAGACTCTGATAACTTCCCTTCCTCGATCAACAACGGCAGGCTGGTTTCGGCTATGAAGCGGCATATGATGGTGCACTGTTAGCATGTTCAGGAGGATGAAGATGGTCGACCCCGTAGATTTCAATGTAACCTTTTATTTTCCTAGGTGTTTGTATGTATGGTTTCGTTAATAGATCTGAGTACTTCATCACTTATTCTGGTTCATTTGATTGAATTAAATAGGGTTAGAGGGTACGTTAAAGTCATCGATTTTCATACGTGGTAGTGTGGTGAAACGGGTTTGCAACTTTATATAAATCTGCGGAAATACTCTTCCATGCATATATATGTTAAATGTAATAGCTACATGTTTGTCAAAGTCTACATAATGGATATCAATACCTTTTAGAAAATGATTCACATGTATTATAAAGATTCATCATAATTGATAGATCCTCCAAACATAATGGAAATTACATTGAGTTCGCTGGACCACCAAACGACCACTGCGGCAATCAGAACGAGTTATCGACGTGCTGTTGTCGTCGCTCCCATACCGGAACCTGCATGGCCTTGTCGATGACAGTCAGGTAATCATCGTGTGCGTGTCCCTAAAAACCAACGCCCTGGAGTAGCAGTCGTTATCGTTGAACCCATGAATTGATCCGAAGAACCTAACACCAAAGTATGCATGACGAGAAATCCTAGCCTCACCACTCCGAGGAGCTGATAGAAATCTACGTCGGAGCTCCGTCAAATCCGGACCGATGGACAAACTTGAGGAGGATCAAAACCTGAAAGACTGAAACGAAGAAGAAGCGACACCATCTGTGCAAGCGCCACCCCTTAGGACTAAAATCACTAAGCTATCTGCTAGCCGTAGCAGGGACAAGAATTCCGGTTTCCGCCATTGGCCGCTAGGTCTAATGCGGATGGGAGGCAAATCCACAGTCATGCCTGCAGAGATTGAGGGGAGCAAGTCTTCGCCCTAGTCGTCTTGCAAGAGGGGAAAGAAAGACAATCTTCTTCATGCGGACAATGCATATCACTACCTACCGCGGATGGTTACAAAATATGTGTATAATTCCATCCAGAAACTAAATCTGGATATTTTCCATGAACCGCCAGCAAATTTTTTGAAGCCGGCCCCTAGGGGTCCCGATTCATTAAAAAAGAAGAGGGTTGACCGGTTAATTAACGGAAAACCGGGTTAAAACCGTCACAACAGCCCACACGGGGCAACACCGGCCGACCTGGCCACCCACACGAAGATACAACAACGCTGCATAGAAAAAACACAAAGTCAAGGTCGTCACCAAGTGTCATCGTCATCACTCCTCCACGAGCCAGCGACTCCGACTTCACCATCAACTTCCACCAACGAAGTCCTCGTCGCCGCAAACGCTGGAACCCATGCCGGCCCATGCCAAACAGTCGGCCACCGGCGCAGGCGCCAGACAACTCCGACTAAGAAGACCACCAAAACACAGGAGAAATGGGCAGCGTTGGCGCCAACTAACACCTCCACGAACACCACCAACCACTTGTCATCGTCGCCGCGTAGGCACCTCCCGGGCAGCTCCGACTCCGCGACGGCCCGGCGAGATCCATAAGAGACCTGTCAAGCACGCCGGGTAAGAACCGACAACCGAAGCACTGCCGCGACCCTGCACCGCTAGCCATCATATCGTTGCCAAACTGGACACCGCACCGCCACACTGCCGGTCGGACACCTGCCGACCGCAGAGTCGTGAGCGTCTAGCCCATGGAGAGCGCAAACGGAACCAAAGTTCTTCAAGGCGACGCCCCAAAGAGGGAAGCGACGATGCCGACGTCGTCGCCCGACCCGACCGGGCCTTAGGCTTTCACCCGAAGAACTGAATCCGAGGTTGTGTAGGGAGAGAACTCCTCGACGGCACCTCCAAGGAGGAGAGACGACGTCCACGGACGACGACGCCGCCGGCCGGCAAGAGCCCGACAAGCTTTCGCCCGGAGCACCGCCCAACACCACAACCCCACGCACAGCACCTCCGCTAGCCCGCGCACCTCCCACAAAGCCATCACGCCATGACAAAGTAGAAGCCACCACAGACTCCGCCGCCTGAAAGAACACGCCAAAGCCATCCACCTCACCGCCGGCAAGCCGACGAGCCTTCCTGCCGCATTGCCACGGAGCCGCCACACATCACCGCCCCAGGGCTCCGCGCAGCACCCTCGCTGGAGAAACGCCACCGCCGAGCCAGCCGACCCACGAACGCTCGCGACCCGATCTGGCCTGGTCCGGCCAGATCTGGCGAGCAGCGACCTTCAAGCCGAGCACCCACCCAGGAGAGCCCGCACGGGAAGGAGAAGGGGGCTGCCACCCCACCTAGAGCCGCCGCTTGAGAAGAGCCGTCGGAGACGTCGCCGGCCGCCACGCAGCGCCAGCAAATTAAATTCGAGTTAACTACCACCAAGTGGTTTACAAAACGTAGCCTTTGGTCTGAACTTTCTTGGGGTGTAGTTGTCCTTGCTAATTATTGAGCTCCGTCTATTGATTTGCTTGACTGCAGCAAAGTCTATGCGATTGTTATTTGATATACTCCACCAGCCAGTAGAAAGGCTCGTACGTGTTCCATTGTGCACGTAGTGTGTCACCTTCACGACAAAGTAGAAATAAATCCGTCACAGTCGTACATCATGAGCCTGGGTCGGAATCTTCCGTCCATGCAAACAAAACGGCATGCGCACGACCGCGAGAGGGGGGAAGCCAACAAACGCAGCCAGGGCTCCATCTCCATGCATGCTTGATCACGATGCGTCTGCCAACGCTCGCCATGCATGCGTGGACAACCTATTCCCAAGTGACGATGCTTTGTTCGATCGGCCATGCTCGGCCATGTTTGTTTGAGTTTCAGAAAACAGATTCAGCTCTGAAACAAACAATTGTGAATCAGCTTTGTCAATGAAGCCAGCTTTGTTAGTGAAGCTGGATCTAGAATCTGAAACAAACAGCTATTTCGAATCAGCTTCACCAGTGAAGCTGAATCTGGATCCATGACATTTTTAGTGCAATTTGTTGAAGCACCTCAAAGTATACTTCAGTGGTGAAGCTGATTCTGATTCGCAGAATCAGCTTTACCACTAAAGTGAATCTACATGTGATCCGAATCCAATCAAAGCTGAAACAAACATGGTCTTATATAACTGTGATTCCGCTTTACGACCGAAGTGAATCCCCAGATGATTCTAATCAGATCAAAGCTGAAACAAACAGGGCACTGCTGCCACGACGTTTTGTTTGTTGAGTATGATGATTATTTAGGAAGTATAGAATAGTGTAGGATTTATTCTAGTTTTTTCTTCTTTTTAAAAAAAGGTCTTGTACATCGATAACCGAGGGCGACATCAGCACCATGTCAACTGGCGTCGCAACCTGCTACCTCTTGAGCTTGCGCTGTATTCCCTCGAAGAGGAAAGGGAGATGCAGCACAATAGTGTAAGTATTTCCCTCAGTTTTTGAGAACCAAGGTATCAATCCAGTACGAGACCACGCGTCAGTCCCTCGCACATGCACAAACAAATAAGAACTTCACAGCCAACGCGATAAGGGGTTTTCAATCCCTTTACGGTCACTTACGATAGTGATATCTGATAGAGATGATAATTATATTTTTGGTATTTTTGAAATAGAAACAGAAAGTAAAGAAAGCAAATAAATAACGGCGGCACAAATTGGCTAGTTGACGGGAAGGTAATGTGATAGAGATAGACCCGGGGGCCATAGTTTTCTCTAGTGGCTTCTCTCATGATAACGATATTCTACGGCGAGTAAACAAATTACTGTCGAGCAATTGATAGAAAAGCGAATAGTTATGAGATTATCTAGGCATGATCATTGTATATAGGCATCACGTCCGAGACAAGTAGACCGAAACGATTCTGCATCTATTACTATTACTCCACACATCGACCGCTATCCAGCATGCATCTAGTGTATTAAGTTCATACGAACAGAGTAACGCCTTAAGCAAGATGACATGATGTAGAGGGATAAACTCAAGCATTATGATGAAAACCCCATCTTTTTATCCTCGATGGCGACAATACAATGCGTGCCTTGCTGCCCCTATTGTCACTGGGAAAGAACACCGCAAGATTGAATCCAAAGCCAAACACTTCTCCCATTGCAAGAACTATAGATCTAGTAGGCTAAACCAAACCAATAATTTAAAGAGACTTGCAAGGATATTATGAGCACACATAAAAAGTTCAGAGAAGAATCAAATATATTTCATAGATAACCTTGATCATAAACTCACAATTTATCGGATCTCAACAAACACATCGCAAAAAGAGATTACATCGAATAGATCTCCTCGAAGACCGAGGAGAACTTTGTATTGAGATCCGGAGAGAGAGAAGAAGCCATCTAAATACTAGCTATGGCCCCAAAGGTCTGTGGTAAACTACTCACAACTCATGGTGCGGGCGATGATGATGATGATGAAGGCCTCTATGATGGATCCCCCTCTCGGAACAGGCTCCAAGATGGGATCTCCACGGGAACAGTAGCTACGGCGGTGGAATTAGGGTTTTCTCTCTGCGTATGGAGTTTCTGGGGTACGTAGGCATATATAGGAGGAAGAGGGGCAACAGGGGCCGTGGGGCCAGCCCTCGAGGCAGGGGGGCACGCCCTGGGAAGGGAGGCGCGCCCCCCACCCTCGAGGGGGGCCCCCTGTCCTCTGACTTGGCCCCGAAGTCTATCTCGCGTGATTTTCTCCAAAAATATCTTCTACGGAGGTTTCATTCCGTTTGGACTCCGTTTGATATTCCTTTTTTGCAAAACCCTGAAATAGGCAAAAAAACAGCAAACTGGACTGGGCCTTTGGGTTAGTAGGTTAGTCCGAAAAATGATATAAAAGTGAATGATAAAGGCCATTAAACATCCAAGACTTCATAAATAATAGCATGGAACAATCAAAAATTATAGATTCGTTGGAGACGTATCAAGCATCCCCAAGCTTAATTCCTGCTCGTCCTCGAGTAGGTAAATGATAAAGAAAGAATTTTTGATGTGGAATGCTAACCAAAATAGTTTTTCAATGTAATTCTTTTAATTGTGGCATGAATGTTCAGATCTGAAGGATTCAAGATAAAAGTCTATATTGACATAAGAAATAACAATACTTCAAGCAATATTAACAAAGCAATCACGTCTTCTCAAAATACTATGGCTAAAGAAAGTTATCCCTACAAAATCATATAGTGTTGGCTATGCTCCCTTGCTATCACACAAAATATTCATATCATGCACAACCCCGATTTCAGCCAAGCATTTGTTTTCATGCTCTATCTTTTCAAACCTTTCAACTTTCACGCAATACATGAGCGTGAGTCATGGACATATCACTATGGATGGAATAGAGGTGGTTGTGGAGAAGACAAAAAGAGGAAGATAGTCTCACATCAACTAGGCGTATCAACGGGCTATGGAGATGCCCATCAAGTGATATCAATGTGAGTGAGTAGGGATTGCCATGCAACGGATGCACTAGAGCTAAATATGAATGAAAGCTCAACAAAAGAAACTAGTGGGTGTGCATCCAACTTGCTTGCTCACGAAGACCTAGGGCATTTGAGGAAGCCCATCGTTGGAATATACAAGCCAAGTTCTATAAAGAAAATTCCTACTAGTATATGAAAGTGACTAAGAATGAGACTCAATGAAGAATATGGTGCTACTGTGAAGCACAAGTGTGGAAAAAGATAGTAGCAATTGTCCCTTTTTTTGGGCCTTTCTTTTTTCTTTGACCTTTCTTTTTTTTCTTTTTTTTTGCGGATGGGCTTTATAGATTCAGCCTTTCCTCCCATGAGACAATGCTCTATAAATGATGATCATCACACTTTCATTACAACACAAGATTACAACTCGATACTACAACAACAAAGTATGACTCTATATGAATGCCTTCGGCGGTGTACCGGTATGTGCAATAAAACAAGAGTGACATGTATAAAAATTATGCATAGTGGCCTTGCCACAAATACGATATCAACTACATGATCATGCAATGGCAATATGACAATATGATGTGTGTCATATAAACGGAACGGTGGAAAGTTGCATGGCAATATATCTCGGAATGGCTATGGAAATGCCATGATAGGTAGGTATGGTGGCTGTTTTGAGGAACAATATTGTGACTGTTTTGAGGAAGGATATATAGTGGGTTTATGGGACCGGCGAAAGTTGTGCGGTACAAGAGAGGCTAGCAATGATGGAAGGGTGAGAGTGTGTATAATCCATGGACTCAACATTAGTCATAAGAACTCATATACTTATTGCAAAAATCTACGAGTCATCAAAACAAAGAAATCAACGCATGCCCCTAGGGGGGAGGTTGGTAGGAGTTAACCATCGCGCGCCCCCGACCTCCACACAAAGGTTGACACTCTACAAATACCTCATGCTTTAACTTAGTCACACAACGGTTCACCATACGTGCATGCTACGGGAATCACCAACCTTAACACAAATATTTCTCAATTTCATTATTACTCCACTAGCATGACTCTAATATCACTATCCTCATGTCTCAAAACATTTATCAAGCATCCAACATCTCTTTCTACTCAATGCACTTGATGTGAATTTTTTTACTACATTGACATTGGATGTCTATCATGTGAAGACTAATTCCTTTAGTCTAAACACTTTACCATGCTGTTTTAATAGACTCTCAAATAGATCTAACTGAAGCATGAGAGTTCAACAATTTCTACAAAATATTATCACCACCGTGCTCTAAAAGATATAAGTGAAGTACTAGAGCAAAAGTTATTCAACTCGAAAGATATAAGTGAAGCATATAGAGTGTTCTAATAATTTCTAGGGCATATTTAACTCTCGCAAATAGGTGTATCCAGCAAGGATGATTGTGGCAAACTAAAAATCAAAGACTCAAATTATACAAGACGCTCCAAGAAAAACACATAGCATGTTGCGAATAAAAATATAGCTCCAAATATAGTTACTGATGGATGAAGACGAAAGAGGGGGTGCCTTACCGGTGCATCCCCAAGCTTAGGCTTTTGATTATCTTGAATTTACTTGGGGTGCCTTGGGCATCCCCAAGCTTAGGCCTTTGCTACTCCTTATTCCATAGTCCATCAAAGCAATACTCAAAACTTGAAAACTTCACAACACAAAACTTAGACAAAAATTCTCGTGAGCTCCGTTATTAAGAGAAAGCAAACCACCACTCAAAGGTAGAGCAAGGAATTCATTCATTGTTTATATTGGTGTTAAACCTACTGTACTCCAAGTTCTATATGGTTCATATCCTCCAATATTACTCATAGATGCATCGGAATAAGCAAACAACACACGAAAAACAGAATCTGTCAAAAACAGAACAGTCTGTAGTAATCTGCTGGGTTCGCCTACTTCTGGAACTCCAAAAAATTTAAACTAAATTGTTAAATTTGCGCAATTTGTCTACCAATCAGCAGCAAAAAGAATAAACTAAAAAGCACGCTCTAGTAAAATCTGAAGACTACTTTAGCGAGCGCTAACGATTCTGTTTTTCACAGCAAGATCATATAAACTTCGCACAAGTCTTACCAAAGGTTCTATTTGGCACAAACACTAAACAAAACATGAAAACACATCTAATCAGAGGCTAGATGCAAAATTTATTCCCTAACAGCAACAAAAGCAAAAAAACATAAAATTAGGTTGCCTCCCAACAAGCGCTATCGTTTTACGCCCCTAGCTAGGCACGATACAAGATAGATCTAGGTATTGCCATCTTTGGAAGGCAATCCATAAGTGGCTCCCCTAATAGATTCATATGCTTATTTGATTTTCTTTCTAGGAAAGTGTTCCATGCCTTTCCTTAACGGAAATTGGAATCTAATATTTCCTTCCTTCATATCAATAATTGCACCAATCGTTCTAAGGAAAGGTCTACCAAGAATAATAGGACATGAAGGATTGCAATCTATATCAAGAACAATGAAATCTACGGACACATAATTCCTATTGGCAACAATAAGAACATCATTAATCCTTCACATAGGTTTCTTAATAGTGGAATCCGCAAGATGCAAATTTAAAGAACAATCATCAAGCTCATGGCACCCTAGCAAATCACACAAAGCTTTTGGGATAGTGGAAACACTAGCACCCAAATCACACAAGGCATAGTATTCATGATCTTTTATATTTATTTTGATAGTGGGTTCCCATTCACCATAAAGCTTTCTAGGTATAGAAACTTCCCAACTCAAGTTTTTCTTCATAAGATTGCATCAAAGCGTCAACTATATGTTTAGTGAAAGCTTTATTTTGACTATAAGCATGCGGAGAATTTAGCACAGATTGCATCAAGGAAATACAATCAATCAAAGAGCAATTATAATAATTGAAACCCTTGAAATCAAAAGTAGTGGGTTCATCACTATGCAAAGTTTTAATCTCTTCAATCCCACTTTTAGCAATTCTAGCATCAAGATCTAAAAACTCCGAATCATTGGGACATCTAAAAGCAGAATAATCTCCAATCCTATTCTAATCAAGATTAATACTAGAAAACAAGGATCTAATAGGAGACACATCAATAACTTTCATATCTTCATCTTTATTTTCACGATAACCCAAAGAGCACGATTTAATATAATTTTCTCTTTTAGCACGCATTGTAGCGATTCTTTCTTTGCATTCATCAATGGAAATTCGCATGGCCTTGAGAGACTCATTGATATCATGCTTAGGTGGGATAGATCTAAGTTTCAAAGCATCAACATAAAGAATAATTCTATCCACACTTCTAGCCAATTCATCAACCTTAAGCAATTTCTCTTCAAGCATAGCATTGAAATTCTTTTGCGAGATCATAAACTCCTTAACACTAGTTTCAAATTCAGAAGGCATCTTTCCATAAGAGTTGTTGTATGAATTACCAAAATTATTAGAGGAATTACTAGGAAAAGGCCTAGGATTAAAATTACCTCTATAAGCATTGTTACCAAAATTATTCCTACCAACAAAATTCACATCCAAAGATTCATTGTTATTCTCAATCAAAGTGCACAAAGGCATATCATTAGGATCAGAAGAAGCACTCTTAGCAGCAAACAATTTCTTAAGTTCATCCATCTTCCCACTCAAAACACTAATTTCTTCGATAGCATGCACTTTTTTACTAGTAGATCTTTCGGTGTGTCATTGAGAATAATTAACCATAATATTATCTCGGAGTTTGGTAGCTTATCCTAAGGTAGTTTCCATAAAAGTGCCTCCGGCGGCCGAATCTAAAAGATTTCTAGAAGCAAAATTCAAGCCAGCATAAAAGTTCTGAATAATCATCCATAGATTCAAACCATGTGTAGGGAAATTATGTATCATTAATTTCATTCTTTCCCAAGCTTGTGCAACA
Source organism: Secale cereale (assembly GCA_902687465.1). Lineage (NCBI taxonomy): Eukaryota > Viridiplantae > Streptophyta > Magnoliopsida > Poales > Poaceae > Secale > Secale cereale. The sequence continues at coordinate 699,809,519 of LR738710.1, read as the reverse complement.
TGCTCATGATCTAGTTGCTTAAAATTCATAGTATCGTTTCTAAGAGAGATGATCTTAGCAGGAGGGAAATACTTAGAGATAAAAACATCTTTGCACTTATTTCATGAATCAACACTATTTCTAGGCAAAGACGAAAACCAAGTTTTAGCACGATCTCTAAGTGAAAACGGAAATAACTTCAATTTAACAATATCGTTATCCGTATCCCTTTTCTTTTGCATATCACACAAATCAACAAAGTTCTTTAGATGGGTAGCGGCATCTTCACTAGGAAGGCCGGAGAATTGATTTTTCATGACAAGATTCAACAAAGCAGCATTGATCTCACAAGATTCAGCATCGGTAATAGGAGCAATCGGAGTGCTAATAAAATCATTGTTGTTGGTATTGGAGAAGTCACACAATTTGGTATTGTTCTGAGCCATAGTGACAAGCAAGCAATCCAACACACACAAGCAAACAAGAAGCAAGCGAACGAGAAACACACGACGGAAGAAGGGCGAATAAAACGGCAAGGGTGAAGTGGGGGAGAGTAAAACAAGAGGCAAATAAATGTAATGCGAAGGATAACGGTTTGTGATAGGTACTTGGTATATGACTTTTGCGTAAGCCTCCCCAGCAACGGCGCCAGAAATTCTTCTTGCTACCTCTTGAGCTTGCGTTGTATTCCCTCAAAGAGGAAAGGGAGATGCAGCACAGTAGCGTAAGTATTTCCCTCAGTTTTTGAGAACCAAGGTATGAATCCAGTAGGGGACCACGCGCCAGTCCCTCGCACCTGGACAAACAAATAAGAACATCACAGCCAACGCGATAAGGGGTTGTCAATCCCTTTACGATCACTTACGATAGTGAGATCTGATAGAGATGTTAATTATATTTTGGTATTTTTGGTATAGAAACAGAAAGCAAATAAAGCAAATAAATAACGGCGGCAGAAATTGGCTAGTTGACGGGAAAGTAATGTGATAGAGATAGACCCGGGGGGCATAGTTTTCTCTAGTGGCTTCTCTCATGATAGCGATATTCTACGGCGGGTAACCAAATTATTGTCGAGCAATTGATAGAAAACCGAATAGTTATGAGATTATCTAGGCATGATCATTGTATATAGGCATCACGTCCGAGACAAGTAGACCGAAACGATTATGTATCTACTACTATTACTCCACACATCGATCGCTATCCAGCATGCATCCAGTGTATTAAGTTCATACGAACAGAGTAACGCCTTAAGCAAGATGACATGATGTAGAGGGATAAACTCAAGCAATATGATGAAAACCTCATCTTTTTATCCTCGATGGCAACAATACAATACGTGCCTTGCTGCCCCTACTGTCACTGGGAAAGGACACCACAAGATTGAACCCAAAGCCAAGCACTTCTCCCATTGCAAGAACTATAGATCTAGTAGGCCAAACCAAACCAATAATTCAAAGAGACTTGCAATGATATTATGAGCACACATAAAAAGTTCAGAGAAGAACAAAATATCTTTCATAGATAACCTTGATCATAAACTCACAATTCATCGGATCTCGATAAACACACCGCAAAAAGAGATTACATCGAATAGATCTCCTCGAAGTCCGAGGAGAACTTTGTATTGAGATCCGGAGAGAGAGAAGAAGCCATCTAGATACTAGCTATGGATCCGAAGGTCTGTGGTAAACTACTCACAACTCATGGTGAGGGCGATGATGATGATGATGAAGGCCTCCGTGATGGATCCCCCTCCCGGAGCAGGCTCCAAGATGGGATCTCCATGGGAACAGCAGCTACGGCGGTGGAATTAGTGTTTTCTCTCTGCGTATGGAGTTTCTGGGGTACGTCGGCATATATAGGAGGAAGAGGGGCACCAGGGGCCGTGGGGCCAGCCCTCGAGGCAGGGGGCGCGCCCCCCACCCTCGAGGGTGGGCCCCCTGTCCTCTGGCTTGGCCCCGAAGTCTATCTCGCGTGATTTTCTCCAAAAATATCTCCTGCGAAGGTTTCATTCCGTTTGGACTCCGTTTGATATTCCTTTTCTGCAAAACCCTGAAATAGGCAAAAAAACAGCAATCTGGACTGGGCCTTTGGGTTAGTAGGTTAGTCCGGAAAATGATATAAAAGTGAATGATAAAGCCCATTAAACATTGAAAGCTTCATAAATAATAGCATGGAACAATTAAAAATTATAGATACGTTGGAGACGTATCACAACCGTCGTCGAGTCTTTCTCTACAAACCCATCTGACATGGTGTACAACTTGTACTGGTCCTGTCTATGGATGCTCGGTGCTGGCAACGCCGACGCTTGTGTTCGTCCACGACGTGTCCCTGGTCCTGACAAACCCGCTGCGGCGCCTCGTCAACACTGACTTCTTCCCGTGTACGCATGCCCTGTGCTGAAAACACCGACACGTCCTTTTTCCACGACATGTCCCTGGGCTTGGCAAACCTGGCGCGGCGCCTCATCCACCTCGTCATCCGACGTGCTAATGCGCCCCTTACTAACATGGCGGCTCCGTGCGCCCGCGGCTCCAATGTGATTACCTCGACGCCCGGCCACCCCGTACTCAACCTTAACCATGGCATCCCTAACACAGCTACATCGACCATGGCCACACCTAGAGGCGTAACCAGGCCCGAGGCTACCAAGGCCGTGGCCTGGGGGTGCCGACTCGCTCCTTTGTTGATTGTAGTTACATCGTCACTGTTTGACATTGTTTACGACTATATTTTGGGGAATACGCTTAGCAGCGTATCATTTCATTGATAGAGGAGAAGAATCAGATGTTACAGGGAGTTATAGGGTGCGGCCTCGCAGACGTACACAAGCCGGCGTCTGGGAGGGCGCAGCGATGAGCAGGGGGGAGGATGCTCAGCCTCAAAACAGGGGGTCAGGCTGCAGGTAAGATGCTAGCTAATCTGGTGGCGCCCGCCTTGGCCGAAAGGCGGGCATCGTCCTTGATGCTCTTGATCAGGTCTTCGGTGGAGGGGCGTAGGCCGTCGAAGATGGCCGCATTGCGATGCCTCCAAATTGCCCAAGCAGTCAATGCAATGATGGAATTGGGGCCTCGCCTCAAAGAGCCAGGGGAGGCCTCCGCAGCCGCGATCCACCATGCGAAGAAGCTCGCGGTGTCATCAAGTGGCGGGGCGACTAGGCGACACCAGGAGAGAATCTCATTCCAGGTGATGCGAGAAAACACGCAGCCGGCGAGAGGGTGGTCGATCGACTCCACCTCCTGGTCGCAGAGAATGCAGGTTGGGTCGATGGATAGGCCGCGGCGCACACGCCGCTCTGCGGTCCAGCAACGGTCAAGGTAAGCAAGCCAGAGGAAGACCTTGTTGTTAAGAGGGGCCCAGCTTTTCCAGAGAAGTTTCCAGCACGGTGGCGAGGTGGAGCCGTGGAACAACGCGCGATAGCAAGAGCTGGCGGTGTGGATTCCGTTGGTTGTCCAGTTCCAGGTGAGGCGATCGGGCTCATCAGAGAGGGCGACCGGCTGTATCTTGCGCCACAAGCTCACATACTCGATGACTGCCTGGGGCCCGAGGGTGCCGTGAATATCCCCGATCCACGCACCATTGGCGAGCCCATCGCGGACCAGCGTGCGGCGGCGCCGGCGACGCGGTACAAGAGAGGTGAGGGTGGGGGCGAGCTCGGGAATGGAATGGCCATCAAGCCAGTGGTCGCTCCGGAAGTGGCATGTCTTGCCGTCGCCAAGATGCCAGGAGGTGCAGGCCCGAAAGAAACAGGCGGCCTCGTCATCACGGGGGAGCTGCAGGTGATGCCACGGTCGCGGAGGGTATGTGGGCTTAAGCCAGAGCCAGCGACACTGCAAAGAGATGCCAGTGAGGCGGACGTCCCTCACACCAAGGCCACCGAACTCCACCGGGCGGCACACGCGCTGCCAAGCAACCAGGCAGCATCCAGAGCTGGCGTCCCGGCGCCCATGCCAAAAGAAGTCACGGACGATGCGGGTAATTTGTTTGAGGATCTTCGGGCAAATGGCAATCACCATGGGAATGTGGATGGGCATGGCAGTGAGCATGTGGCACACAAGGGCAAGCCGCTCACCGCGAGTTAGAAGCGCGACCTTCCAGGTCGCGAGCTTTCTCGCCATCTTATCCACTAGAGGGAGCAAAGCCGAAGAGGGGGTCTTGCGGATGGACAGGTGAAGACCCAGGTAGACGATGGGGAAGTCGGCGACTGCGCATCCAATCGTGGAGTTAATAGTGTTGATCACCTCGTGGCCGCAGCGAATGGGGGTGGCCGAGCATTTGAGAAAGTTGGTTCAAAGACCGGAGGCATCGCCGGACACTCGCAGCAGCTCGCGGATCATGGCTAGCTCCGAGCTAGTTGGGTGGCAGAAGATCACCACATCATCTGCGAAAAGCGATATGCTTGACGCGACGTGCCGGTTGGTAAGGTGTTGAAGCAAGCCGGCACGTAAAGCGTGCTAAAGCAAGGAGTTAAGCGTGTCAATCACAATGGCGAAGAGCAGCGGCAAGACGGGGTCGCCCTGGCGCAGCCCGCATGCATGATCGATGGGCGGCCCAGGGTTGCCGTTGACAAGGACTCGCGTGGATCCCGTGGAGAGGAGAATGCACACCCATTCGCACCAACGACGCCCAAAGCCGAGGTGGCGCAGAGTTTGGAGGAGGAAGGGCCAAGATACGGTATCGAACGCCTTCGCGATGTCGAGCTTGAGGACTATTCTTGGGGCCTTCAAGTTATGGAGCAGGCGAGCGGTTTGTTGAACAAGCAGGAAGTTGTCGTGCACAGTGCGGCCAGCGATGAATGCGCTCTGGTTGACGGAGACGAGCATCCCCATCTTCGGGGCGAGCCTTAGAGAGAGAACTTTAGCAAAAAGCTTGGCCATCAGGTGAATCGAGCTGATCGGCCTGTAGTCGGCGAGCGTGCACGCGTCGGGCTTCTTGGGGAGGAGAATGAGAAGGGCCTCGTTGAGCTTGTGGAAGCCGCGGCCGTTCAGGGCGTAGAGTTTGTCGAACGCGGCATAGATGTCAGCCTTGATGATCGGCCAACATGCGCGTAAGAACTCAGCCGTGAACCCGTCCGGTCCGGGCGCCTTGCCGGTGGGGAGAAGCTTGACGGCGGCCCAAATTTCCTCCTCAGTGAACGGTTGCTCCAGGTCGTCGAGGTTGAAGTGGCGGGGGTCGATGCTCGCAAGGTCGATCGAGTGATCCCTGGCCGTAGAAGTGCCCAGGATGGAGCAGAAGTGATCGTAGGCCGCTTTGGCCATCGCCCACTCGTTAGACACGGTTTGCGAACCCACGCGGAAAGAGGCCACGTGGTTCTTCTGTGCGCGGTGGGCGGCATGGATTTTGAAGATGGCCACGTTAGTGTCGCCTTCGCCGAGCCAACCGAGGCGCACGCGTTGGCGGAGGATGGAGCGTTGTTTACTACTGTAGCAATGGTGTTGGCCCGGGGCTTGTCTCCAACCTGGCTACACCACCCTCTCATGTCGGCTACCTCGACAACGGCATAAAAAGGCTACAGACTTGCTTGAGCAACCTCATCGGCTTTTACTCCACCCACAACTTTCGTGATGTGTCGACCATTACGACTGTAGGGGTGTTGTCTGTCGGCTTACAATCTTCGGATTCTTCTCTAGTCTCATCGTCTGCGTCGTTACCGTTTTGACTGTTGTGGATGTTGAGCATCACGATTATTTAGAAAGTATAAAATAACGTGGAATTTATTGTACCTTTACTTGTACTCTTATAAGGTCATGTACTCATCTATATATGTCCATGAGGCTAAGCAATACATCATTAATTTTGCCAATCTACCCCGCAAAAAAAATTAATTTCACCAATCTCCCCTCTATTCATCTAACATTGTCTCTCCTCAAAAACAGTTGTCTCATTTTGCACGGGTTCGTGCACGGCTACATCACGGTCCACTTCCCCTAAGAGCATCTCCAGCCGCGCCCCCAACAGGCCCTTCCCAGGCGTTTTTGCCGCGCCGGCGCCAAAAAAACGGCCCAGTCGCGCCCCCAGAAGCCCGTTTTTCGCCGGCTCGGGCCAAAACTGGTGTCGACGGACCCAGGCCGAACCCGGCGCCCTGGGGGGCGCTTGGGGAGCCGGCACAAGCGAAAAGGACGCGTGGGTCCACACTGTCGGCAACCCGAGGGCCTTTTCCCGCCGTTTCGAGACGCTTTTCCCTCGCACCCCTGCCGCTCGCTCGCCGACCGCCGCTCGCTCGCCGACCGCCGTTCGCCCGCATCTCTTCGTCGTCTACGCCCGCCGACCGCCAACTGTTTGTTCCTTCGCGCAGTTGCTGCGCATGTTCACCATGTACCGGCGCGACAACCTCGACGCCGACTTCAAGTACCTCCACGTCTACAAGCGCATTGACAAGTGCGAGAAGTGGGCGGAGGTCCGACGCACCCTCGACAAGGCCAAGGAGACATACAACCAGACGCGACGACGCCGGGCGCGTCCGATGGGCGGCCGGACGGCAACAAATTGGCAAAGAAGGGGAAAACCGCCGACGCGGCCACTGCGCGAGTGCAGGAGTCCATCGAGCATTGCCTCGCCGACGTCCAGGCCCGGGCCATCCAGCGTGAAGAGAAAACCGCCGAGCGGTGGTCGTCGTTGATGACGAACAGCGCCATCAAGCTCGACCTGCTCCGCACCAACGTCGACCTGCTCCGGACGAACGTCGCCGCGAAGAAGAGGAACACCAACATGGCTTTTCTGATGGGCGGGGCGGACATGCTCCAGAGCGGCGACGAGCAGTTCAGGGCGTGGTACCTGACGGAGCGCGGCCTCATCCTGAACCAGCTGCACGCAAACGCCGACGACGCCGACGACGCCAGCTCCCGCGCCCACGGCCGCACGGACGCCAAGCCCGACCGACGCCTCTACATCACCGCCCAGCAGTACCGAAGCCGCGACGGCACAGCCCAGCACCGAAGCAACTCCGACGCCGCCGAGCCCGCGCACGCCGACTCCGCCAACGCCTGAAGCCGACCCCGCCGAGTGATTCGTTGCGCACGCGAACTTGCGGCGCGCGGCGCTATGTTTTTGTAACGCCAGACTACGTCCGATCGCCGAATTTGTGGCGTCTTTTGTGAGCGGGAACGACCTAGTTCAAATTTCCCGCATCATATGGCCGGCGCTTGAGGGCGTGACTGGGAGCTAGGTCGTCCCAGAGGCGCGCCGGCACGCCCCCATGCCGCTCTATTTAGACGCCCTGGGGGGCCGAACGGTTGGAGATGCCCTAACAAAGGGGTCGCTACTTGCAAGCTAACAAGGAACCCGAGGATTTAACAACGCGCACGCCGGAGACGCGCACGGGAGGCCAACCACGGAAGCCGAGACCGCGGACGCCGATCCGCCTGTCAATTCCCATTGACCCCACTTTCAAAAAAAAAAAAAATTCCCATTGACCCCGCTCCGGCGCGTCGGCGCGGGACAACGCATTGTTCAAACGAACAACGCCGGATTGGCGCCCGGCATACAAAATGTAGTAGCATCCGCTTGATGGCAAAGAAAAATGATATCTCGAAGCTTAAAGTAAACGGGGTGGTCGAGCCAGCGGGGCGGCGTTGAAACCCTTGGAGATCGATGGTTTGTCCGGTGGCCAGGTCAGGGGCACAGGGCAGCGTGTGGAACCACGCAAGGATACGTGTGGTGCTCGCCGGTCGTCCGGCTAGGCTAGGCAGGCCGTGGATACTTTTTTTTTAACTCCGTGGATACTGAATTATATCAACAGACATGCATGCTCCTCGTGCAAGGCTGTAATGAAGGCTGTCATGACGATCCATTTTTGTCTCTTATGTGTTGGTGTTAGTTGGTGTTTAAGAAATAAGATTGCAACGTAAGCTTCTCTTAGTCCTTTTCAGACATGCGAGACTTGGCCGATCCTTTGCTTCATTATATTTAGAACCTCAAGCTCGTTGTGCGCGCGCCAGCGTGGTCTTGACTCTCGTGGGGCGTCAAGAAGAATTGGGAGCAGTTCTAGACGGCAGGGACTCTACCTAATGTCACAGATGTACCATCCGATATTGGCTACCAGAATACATTAACAATGATAAAATGGAATAACGTACCGCGTCTTATGGTCGGATACCAGAATTTCAACAATATCAATTAGGTGCATATACTAATAATAACTTAATTGGTTGTACATTTTCTCCACACTATTTTATACCCGTACGCCTAAATGAAGGACATGTGTATGTATCGTTTGTTAATCTAGGCGCTGTCAGAAGAAATTTCTTTTCCACTAAATGTACAGCAAAACAGTTTCGTCTGTGTGTGCTCCTATAAAGTACAAACTGGTAATTTGACCTCTGATTGTTTGCTACTAGAGGTCACTGTTCATATCTAAAATTTATATTTGAGATGTCAGAAATCACAACACAACACAATGTCATATACTATTGTCGTATAGGTTCATAGAGTAGGTACGTGTCTGTATTTTTTATTTGCATACATTAAAATGTGAGTAAAAGAATAGCTAAACATGTTTTGAGAATACAATGCAGGTCTGACTATCTACATTTATTCAACAATAATCTTATTTCAAATATGGAAATGGCACCTAAACAACTAAATCAAATCAAATCAGCCAACCCCCTCCCTCAAGACTTGACACAACCAAAATGAAGGAGCCCTCGTCCCTGCTACTTAGACGCTGCGATTTTTGTTGGGTCTTTTGCTCCTATCGTGCATCTTGGTTAAGATACTTGTCGGATGCGCTTTCAGTGTTTTATTCGCGCGATCTTAGTTGGTTTGTAATATCGAACTATGTGAATGTTGTTGACGTTGCCTTGTTGGCTTTATTAATTTAAAGCCGGACGCTCCTAGCGTCTTTGTTCCAAAAAAAAAATGACTAGACACAAAACTTCGTTGGGGTCCACGTTGGGTGGGTGAGACGACTCTCATGGCGACTACGTTGGGGTCCGACGGCGCTTCACCGGGTGATGAGTGATATTTTTGCGCTCATCACATTGTTGTTTAACCGGACAATACTGGAATTTTTTAGAAAATCACTTTGATGTTGTTATTAATGACTAATGAATGTGAGAAACCGAAATCTTTTGTTTAATGTGTTTCTACAGGAAAGGGTCTAAACAGGGAAGCATATCATCCCAAAGAAGAAAATAGGAAGTGTGGTGGAAGTGGAAAAAACAATTAAAGATGTTTCCAAACAGGGTGTAAGATGGCGGATGGTACGAGCACATGCACTTGTACCACATGCCGCCGACTCTGGACAGTCCATCTGATCAATAGTTATAAGGGACTGACGTCAGATTTGCAATAGAGATAGCACCACTCGTGAAACAGAGCACCATAACCCATCTTCTAACCTGGCTGCCATCATTTTCCATCTCACCTCCATAGCCACTACCATCATCCTCACTCTGCAGCAATTCTCTCCAAGTTAGTCATACTTGTAATCGATGTATCACATCCGGCAACTATTGTAAGACATATTCATCTTTATGTCATCTTCAATGAGTTCGTCTCGCGATCAGATCGCCATACAAGAGTAATTTGGTGAGGTAATTGGTTGACGCAAGGCCTTGAAACCCGATGTATTTTTGCATGTGACCGTTGGAATGACTATGTGTATTTGACGTTATTTGTATGTGTCTGATTGCAACGGAATTGTCTCTTGTCTTCTCGATCTAAAGCCATGCAGGTACCCAGGATCCCATAGATCGATCTATAAGGAGGCAAGGAGTGAGGATCACGTGGAACTCTATCTCAACAGCATTGAAAGAAGGTTTTAGTACAGTAGCGGAAGGCTACTCCTTGGGGACGATTGACGTGTAGTCATTAAACACCCAGTGCTTTTGTCTGAATGTTTATCCTTAATGACCGAGGTAACCCCGCACGGCGGTACTATTGGACAACTGGCTCTTGATGCATGTCGCGCGCTGGTCAAGTCATACTTTGGACACACCCCTCCCAATCACAGTGTCGCAAGCACATCATAGTAGTTGTCTTCCCGAGTACCGTTTAATATCATAAGACCCCGAGCACAAATATAAGGTTGTGAGAGTAAGACCTCATACCCATGCTTGTTTTGGTATTAGTGTATACACCCAAAAGGTTTTTAAAGATCTGGTTGAAAAACTAGAATTTAACTAGAGAATACCCCGCGCGTTGCTGCGGGAATCAATTGCAATATATGTCAGTGATTTGACTGTATGAAGCTTCCATCATTGAATTAATAATATAGGAACTAAAGCTAAATATAAATACCAATATATTGTATTTGTTTAATCAGAAAACAATTTGAATGTAAATGTCGTAATGTAATGGAAAACTTTTTTTCATGCATGTTGAGCGGACCTTTGATGAGGTGACATGTGTAGTGAGGTGAAAGGTGTGCATGTGATCAACTAATAATGGAAAACTTTTTCTCATGCATGTAGTGGCGGGCCATTAATGAGGTGGCATATGTGCATGTTGAGATAAATAGGATAGTGAAGATCAACTTCTTATGTATATACGATCCGTTAGCTATAACTTGTTAGAGCATTTGTCGTAGTGCACATCCTCTCATGAGTTGAACAACATGAAGAAAATATGCCCTAGAGGCAATAATAAAGATGTTATTTGTATTTCCTTATATCATGATAAATGTTTATTATTCATGCTAGAATTGTATTAACCAGAAACTTAGTACATGTGTGAATACATAGACAAAACAGAGTGTCCCTAGTATGCCTCTACTAGACTAGCTCATTGATCAAAGATGGTTATGTTTCCTAGCCATAGACATGAGTTGTCATTTGATCGACGGGATCACATCATTAGGAGAATGATGTGATGGACAAGACCCATCCGTTAACTTAGCAACTTGATCGTTTAGTTTTACTGCTATTGCTTTCTTCATGACTTATACATGTTCCTACGACTATGAGATTATGCAACTCCCGAATACCGGAGGAACACCTTGTGTGCTATCAAACGTCACAACGTAACTGGGTGATTATAAAGATGCTCTACAGGTGTCTCCGAAGGTATTTGTGGTTTTGGCATAGATCAAGAATAGGATTTGTCACTCCGAGTATCGGAGAGGTATCTCTGGCCCTCTCGGTAATACACATCATAATAAGCCTTGCAAGCAAACGACTAATGAGTTAGTCACAAGATGATGTATTACGGAACGAGTAAAGAGACTTTCCGGTAATGAGATTGAACTAGGTATGATGATACCGACGACCGAATCTCGGGCAAGTAACATACCGATGACAAAGGGAACAACGTATGTAGTTATGCGGTTTGACCGATAAAGATCTTCGTAGAATATCTAGGAACCAATATGAGCATCCAGGTTCCGCTATTGGTTATTGACCGGAGATGAGTCTCGGTCATGTCTACATAGTTCTCGAACCCGTAGGGTCCGTACGCTTAACGTTAGATGATGATCGGTATTATGAGTTTATGAGTTTTGATGTACTGAAGGTAGTTAAGAGTCTCGGATGAGATCACGAACATGATGAGGAGTCTCGGAATGTCCGAGAGATAAAGATTGATATATTGGGCGGCTATATTCGGACACCAGAAGTGTTCCGGGTGTTATCGGAGAAAACCAGAGTGTCAGAGGGGTTACCCGAACCCCCCGGGGGAGTATTGGGCTATAGTGGGCCTTGAGGGAAAGTGAGAGGCAGCCCATAGGGGCTGGCCGCGCCCCCTCCCTAGGGATCCTAGTTGGACTAGGAGTGGGGGGGAGGCGCCCCTCTCCTTCCTTATTCTCTTCTTCCTTCCTTTCCCACTCCTAGTAGGAGTAGGAAAGAGGGATCCTACTCCTACTAGGAGTAGGATTGCTCCTCTCCTTGGCGCGCCTAGGGCCGGCCGGCCTCCCCCTTTCTCCTTTATATACGGGGGCAGGAGGCATCCTAGAACACACAAGCAAGATTGTTTTAGCCGTGTGCGGTGCCCCCCTCCACAGAAACACACCTCACTCATATCGTTGCAGTGCTTAGGCGAAGCCCTGCGTCGGTAACTTCATCATCTCCGTCACCACACCGTCGTGTTGACGAAACTCTCCCGTGAAGCTCAACTGGATCAAGAGCTCATGGGACGTCATCGAGCTGAACGTGTGCTGAACGCGGAGGTGATGTACGTTCGGTGCTTGGATCGGTTGGATCGCGAAGACGTTCGACTACATCAACCGCGTCACTAGACGCTTCCGCTTTGGGTCTACGAGGGTACATAGACACACTCTCCCCGCTCGTTGCTATGCTTCTAATAGATAGATCTTGCGTTATTGTAGGAATTTTTTTGAAATACTACGTTTCCCAACAGTGGCATCATGAGCCAGGTCTATGCGTAGATGATATGCACGAGTAGACCACAATGAGTTGTGGGCGATAATAGTCATACTGCTTACCAGCATGTCATACTTTGATTCGGTGGTATTGTGAGATGAAGCGGCCCGAACCGACATTACGCGTATGCTTACGCGAGAGTGGTTTCACCATTACGAGCACTCGTTGCTTAAAGGTGACCCGTGAGTGTCTGTCTCTCTCACTTTAGCTGAATAAAGTGTGGCTACACCCGGTCCTTGTGAATGTTAAAACAACACATACTTGACAAAAAATCGTTGTGGTTTTGTATGCGTAGGTAAGAACGATTCTTGCTAAGCCCGTAGCAGCCACGTAAAACTTACGACAACAAAGTAGAGGACGTCTAACTTGTTTTTGCAGGGAATGTTGTGATGTGATATGGTCAAGACATGATGAGTTATACGTTATTGTATGAGATGATCATGTTTTGTAAGGTTATCGGCAACCGGCGGGAGCCTTATGGTTGTCTCTTTATTGTAGGAATTGCGAAGGCCATGTAATTGCTTTGCTTTATCACTATGAGTTACCGATAGTAGTAGTAGCAATAGTTGGCGAGACGACCACGACGCTACGATGAAGATCATGGTGTCTAGCCGGTGACGATGGAAATCATGACGATGTTTTGGAGATGGAGATCAAAAGCACAAGATGATGATGGCCATATCATGTCACATATTTTGATTGCATGTGATGTTTATCTTATTATGCTTCTTATTTTACTTAGTACGGCGGTAGCATTATAAGATGATCCCTTACAAAATTTCAAGGTACAAGTGTTCTCCCTGAAAATGCACCGTTGCAAAAGTTTATCGTGCTGAGACACCACGTGATCATCGGGTGTGATAAGATCTATGTTCAAATACAACGGGTGTATGACGGTTTTGCACATGCAGAATACTTGGGTTAAACTTGACGAGCCTAGCATGTACAGACATGGCCTCGGAACACTGGAGACCGGAAGGTTGAGCGTGAATCATATAGTAGATATGATCAACAGAAGATGTTCACCATTGAAAACTACTCCATCTCACGTGATGATCGGACATGGTTTAGTTGATTTGGATCACGTGATCCTTTAGGTGACTAGAGGGATGTCTATCTAAGTGGGAGTTCTTTAGTAATATGATTAATTGAACATTAATTTATCATGAACTTAGTCCTGATAGTTTTTGCATATCTATGTTGTTGTAGATCAATGGCCCGTGCCACCGTTCCCTTGAATTTAAATGCATTCCTAGAGAAAGCTAAGTTGAAAGTGAAGGAAATATGCCCTAGAGGCAATAATAAAGTTGTTATTTATATTTCCTTATATCATGATAAATGTTTATTATTCATGCTAGAATTGTATTAACCGGAAACTTAGTACATGTGTGAATACATAGACAAAAACAGAGAGTCCCTAGTATGCCTCTACTAGACTAGCTCGTTAAGTCAAAGATGGTTATGTTTCCTAACCATAGACATGAGTTGTCATTTGATCAACGGGATCACATCATTAGAAGAATGATGTGATGGACAAGACCCATCCGTTAGCTTAGCATTATGATCGTTTAGTTTTACTCCTATTGCTTTCTTCATGACTTATACATGTTCCTATGACTATGAGATTATGCAACTCCTGAATACCGGAGGAACACCTTGTGTGCTATCAAACGTCACAACGTAACTGGGTGATTATAAAGATGTTCTACAGGTGTCTACGAAAGTGTTCGTGGTGTTGGCATAGATCAAGAATAGGATTCGTCACTCCGAGTGTCGGAGAGGTATCTCCGGGCCCTCTCGGTAATACACATCATAATAAGCCTTGCAAGAAAATGACTAATGAGTTAGTCAGAGATGATGTATTATGGAACGAGTAAAGAGACTTGTCGGTAATGAGATTAAACTAGGTATTGAGATACCGACAATTGAATCTCGGGCAAGTAACATACCGATCACAAAGGGAACAACGTATGTTGTTATGCGGTTTGACCGATAAAGATCTTCGTAGAATATGTAGGAGCCAATATGAGCATCCAGGTTCCGTTATTGGTTATTGACAAGAGATGAGTCTCGGTCATGTCTACATAGTTCTCGAACCCGTAGGGTCCGCACGCTTACCTTTTGATGACGATCGGTATTGAGTTTATGTGTTTTGATATAACGAAGGTAGTTCGGAGTCCCGGATGAGATCACGGACATAACGAGGAGTCTCAGAATGTCCGAGACATAAATATTAATATATTGGACGGCTATATTCAGACACCGGAAGTGTTCCGGGTGTTATCGAATAAAACCGGGGTGCCGGAGGGGGTTACCGGAACCCCCTGAGGGAGTATGGGCCATAGTGGGCCTTGAGGGAATAGAGAGAGGCAGCCCATAGGGCTGGCCGCACCATCCCCCTAGGAATCCTAGTTGGACTAGGAAAAGGGGGGAGGCGCCCCTCTTCTTCCTTCTCCTCTCCTCCTTCCTTTCCTACACCTAGTAGGAATAGGAAGGGGGATGCATATTCCAACTAGGAGTAGGAATCCTACTCCTGGGCGCCATACTTGGCCAGCCGCACCTCCCCCCTTGATCCTTTATATACGGGAGTAGGGGGCACCCAAGGAAACACAAGAAACATTGTTCTAGCCATGTGCGGTGCCCCCCTACACAGAGACACATCTCGGTCATACCGTTGCAGTGCTTAGGCGAAGCCCTGCGCCGATAGCTTCATCATCTCCGTCACCACGCCGTCGTGCTGATGAAACTCTCCCGCGAAGCTCAACTGGATCAAGAGCTCATGGGACGTCATCAATCTGAACGTGTGCTGAACGCGGAGGTGCCGTATGTTCGGTGCTTGATTGGTTGGATCGTGAAGATGTTCGACTACATCAACCGCGTGACTAGACGCTTCCGCTTTTGGTCTACAAGGGTACGTAGACACACTCTCCCCTCTTGTTGCTATGCATCTAGTAGATAGATCTTGCGTGATCATAGGAAAATTTTGAAATACTACGTTCCCAAAAAGTGGTATCAGAGCCAGGTTTATGCGTAGATGATATGCACGAGTAGAACACAATGAGTTGTGGCCAATAATAGTCATACTGCTTACCAGCATGTTGCTACTTCTCGAGCTTGCGTTGTATTCCCTCAAAGAGGAAAGGGTGATGCAACACAGTAGCGTAAGTATTTCCCTCAGTTTTTGAGAACCAAGGTATCAATCCAGTAGAAGACCACGCGCGAGCCCCTCGCACCTGCACAAACAAATAAGAACTTCGCAGCCAACGCGATAAGGGGTTGTCAATCCCTTTACGGTCACTTACGAAAGTGAGATATGATAGATATGATAGTTTGATATTTTTGGTATTTTTGGATATAAGAACAGAAAGTAAAAACGGTAAAGTAAAGTAGATTGTAGATTGATATGTTGAGAATAGACCCGGGGGGCATAGGTTTCACTAGTGGCTTCTCTCATGATAGCAGAATTCTACGGTGGGTGAACGAATTATTGTGGAGCAATTGATAGAAAAGCGAATAATTATGATAATATCTAGGCATGATCATTATATATAGGCATCACGTTTGTGACAAGTAGACCGAAACGATTCTGCATCTACTACTATTACGCCACACATCGACCGCTATCTAGCATGCATCTAGAGTATTAAAGTTCATAAGAACAGAGTAACGACTTAAGCAAGATGACATGATGCAGAGGGATAAACTCAAGCAATATGATATAAACCCCATCTTTTTATCCTCGATGGCAACAATACAATACGTGCCTTGCTGCCCCTACTCTCACCGGGAAAGAACACCGCAAGATTGAACCCAAAGCCAAGCACTTCTCCCATTGCAAGAACTATAAATCTAGTAGGCCAAACCAAACCAATAATTCGAAGAGACTTGCAAGGATATTATAATCATACATAAAAGAATTCAGAAAAGAACCAAATATTTCTCATAGATAATCTTGATCATAAACCTAGAATTCATCGCATCTCGACAAACACACCGCAAAAAGAGATTACATCAAATAAATCTCCTCGAAGACCGAGGAGAACTTGGTATTGAGATCCAAAGAGAGAGAAGAAGACATCTAGATACTAACTATGGACCCGAAGGTCTGTGGTAAACTACTCACAACTCATGGTGAGGCGATGGTGTTGATGTAGAAGCACTCCTTGGTAGATCCCCCTCCGGCGGAGCTCCGGAACGGGCCCCAAGATGGGATCTCACGGGAACAGAATGTTGCGACGGTGGTATTAGGGTTTTCTCTCCTATTCTGATGTTTTCGGGGTACATGGGTATATATAGGAGGAAGGAGGGCATCGGGGGACCAACGCGGGGTCCACGAGGCAGGGGCGCGCCCTGTAGGGGGGCGTGCCCCCACCCTTGTGGATGCCATGTGTGCCCTATTCCGTGGTTCTCAAGTCTCCCGTGAAGATATCGCTCCAAAAATATCTCTCCCGAAGGTTTCATGCCGTTTGGACTATGTTTGATATTCATTTTCTGTAAAACCCTGAAATAGGCAAAAAACAACAATCTGGACTGGGCCTTTGGGTTAATAGGTTAGTCCCAAAAATAATATATAAAAGTGTATAACAAAGCCCATTAAACATCCAAAACATCATAAATAATAACAAGGAACAATAAAAAATTATAGATACGTTGGAGATGTATCATGCATCCCCAAGCTTAATTCCTGCTCGTCCTCGAGTAGGTAAATGATAAAAACATAATTTTTGATGTGGAATGCTAACCAACATACTTTCAATGTAATTATTTTTATTGTGGCATGAATGTTCAGATCTGAAAGATTCAAGACAAAAGTCTATATTGACATAAGAAATAATAATAGTTCAAGCATACTAACAAAGCAATCATGTCTTCTCAAAATACCATGGCTAAAAAAAGTTATCCCTAAAAAATCATATATTCTGGCTATGCTCCCACTTCATCACACAAAATATTCATATCATGCACAACCCCGATTTCAGCCAAGCACTTGTTTTCATACTCTATTCTTTCAAACGTTTCAACTTTCACGCAATACATGAGCGTGAGCCATGGATATAGCACTATGGGTGGAATAGAGTGGTGGTTGTGGAGAAGACAAAAAGGAGGAAGATACTTTCACATCGACTAGGCGTATCAACGGGCTATGGAGATGCCCATCAATAGATATCAATGTGAGTGAGTAGGGATTGCCATGCAACGGATGCACTAGAGCTAAAAATGTATGAAAGCTCAACAAAAGAAACTAAGTGGGTGTGCATCCAACTTGCTTGCTCATGAATACCTAGGGCATTTGAGGAAGCCCATCGTTGGAATATACAAGCCAAGTTCTATAATGAAAATTCCCACTAGTATATGAAAGTAACTAAACATGAGACTCTCTATCATGAAGATCATGGTGCTACTTTCACGCACAAGTGTGGAAAAAAGATAGTAGTGTTGTCCCTTTTTTTTGGAGGGGCCTTTTCTTTTTTTGTGGCCTTTCCTCACATGGGACAATGCTCTAACAATGATGAGCATCACACTTTTATTGATTTACAACTCAATATTACAACTCGATACTAGAACAAAGTATGACCCTATATGAATGCCTCCGGCGGTGTACTGGGATGTGCAATGAATCAAGAGTGAAATGTATGAAAAATTATGCATGGTGGCTTTGCCACAAATACGATGTTAACTACATGATCATGCATGGCAATATGACAATATGAAGCGTGTCATATGAACGGAACGGTGGAAAGTTGCATGGCAATATATCTCGAAATGGCTATGAAAAATGCCATGATAGGTAGGTATGGTGGCTGTTTTGAGGAATATATATATATGGTGGCTGTTTTGAGGAGGATATATAGTGGGTGTATGGTACCGGCGAAAGTTGCGCGGTACAAGAGAGGCTAGCAATGGTGGAAGGGTGAGAGTGCGTATAATCCATGGACTCAACATTAGTCATAAGAACTCATATACTTATTGCAAAAATCTACGAGTCATCAAAACAAAGCAATCAACGCATGCTCCTAGGGGGGAGGTTGGTAGGAGTTAACTATCGCGCGCCCCCGACCTCCACACAAAGGATGACACTCTACAAATACCTCATGCTCTAACTTTGTCACCTAGCGGTTCACCATACGTGCATGCTACGGGAATCACAAACTTTAACACAAGTATTTCTCAATTTCATAATAACTCCACTAGCATGACTCTAATGTCACTATCCTCATATCTCAAAACAATTATCAAGTATCAAACTTCTCATCATATTCAATGCACTTTGTATGAAAGTTTTTACTACATTCATCTTGGATGCCTATTATGTTAAGGCTAGTTTTATAGCCAAAGCATATTACCATGCTGTTCTAATAGACTCTCAAATGGATATAAGTGAAGCATCAGAGATCAACAATTTCTACAAAATAAAATTACCACCGTGCTCAAAAAGATATAAGTGAAGCACTAAAGCAAACTATTTAGCTCACAAGATATAAGTGAAGCACATAGAGTGTTCTAACAATTCCTAGGCCATATTTATCTCTCTCAAAAAGGTGTGTCCAGTAAGGATAATTGTGGCAAAAAAACAAGCAAAGACTCAAATCATACATGACGCTCCAAGTAAAACACATATCATGTGGTGAATAAAAATCAGTTTAGAAGACTTTGACCTCATAGCGCGAAGACATTCACTTATATGTTGAGAGTTGCTTCCAGATTTGTACGAATCCATGAATAGGTACAAGTGAGGAATCTAACTACGTGTCAAGCATAAGTGACTATTCTAGGCATAGTATGAGATGCAGACAGGATAGATCCAAATATGTGGAGGCAGAAACTGCTAGAGGTAAAAAGTGATGAATCTATTGGATCAAGAAGATGGTAAAAAGAGAGTTTTAATTTACCACACGATGAACTGCTAGACGGAGAAGAAGTGGATGCCGAGCAGTTTGATCTTCCGTGCCTTCACTTGGCGACGGAGAACACCTACGACGACGGCGGAGAAGACAATGTCCGCGGCCGACGTGAGGACGGCGTCGACGAGGTCGCCGCAGCGAAGAGCTTCGTCTCCGGTGTCGTCGAGAGCTAGCGGAGGCGCTAGGGTTGGTCGAAGTGGAGAGGTGGTAGAAGAGTTTTTTTACCGTGATGGGACGTGCATTTATAAGCATGGGAGACGGCACGGCGTAATTACGCAGGTGCCCCTGGCGGTTCACATCCGAGGGACACATGGCGGACATGTAACACATTGGGAGTTGTCCGACGATCCCACGCACGCCTGGACTGTCGGGGTGGTCGTTCCGGCTTCTCCGGGTTTCAGGCATAAAGGATTGAGAATTAAAACAAATTTAAAGTTTGTTTCTGTATATCTTTTGCTGACAGGACGCAGAGAAGATATTCGACGGTTCCAACAGAATGCATATGATTTGGATAGATAGAGTTTGAGGTGAGAAAGCATAGAGAGGTTAGGGTCCGATCACATTCACTTAGTGCAAAAGATTCAAATAAGAAGACATAGCTATAAGTGAATGTTGTAGAGGACAGAACACAAGTCTATATATGTCCTATATGAAGATAAATCAAATGTGAAGACTTTGCAAATGTAACGCCAAGAGAAATGCTTCAAACAAAGATTTGGTGGTGGCGCTACCCATCGTATAGGAAGTATTAGACCCAGACACGGCGCACAATTATCGTGGCGCTCCGAAGTCAAATTCCACGTTAATGTATTCACACTCAGAGTGTAAGTCTTCATTGATTGAAGTTATACTCTACTTCGTGTGTTGCACATCTAAGTCATCAATATGCATAAGTGTTAGGATGTGTGCCTGATCACAGAACATTTGAGGATTCTAAGATATTTAGCTCACACCGCAACTTGCAAAACCTTTTCTCATCCAAGGGCTTTGTGAAGATATCAGCCAGTTGCTCTTCAGTGTTGACGTGTATGATATCAATATCTTCCTTCATGACATGATCTCTGAGAAAGTGATGACGAATTTCAATGTTCTTTGTCTTCGAGTGCTGAACTGGGTTGTTGGCAATCTTGATGGCGCTTTCATTGTCGTAATAGAGTGGCACATGCTTCCTTGAGAGTTTGCTTCATCCAGAGAAGCTAAGCGCAGCAAGATCCAACAGCAATGTATTCAGATTCAGCAGTGGAGAGTGATACACAGTTCTGCTTCTTTGAAGACCAACAGACAAGTGATTGTCCCAGAAAGTGACATGTGCCTAATGTAGACTTGCGATCAACTTTGTCACCAGCATAATCAGCATCCGAGAATCCAACTAGATCAAACTCTGAGCCCTTTGGATACCATAATCCTAGTGTTCAGGTGTAACCCAAATATCAAAGTATTCGCTTCATAGCTAAGTGATGCGACTCCTTTGGTGCCGCTTGGAATCGAGCACACATGCAAACACTAAGCATAATATCTGGCCTAGATGCACATAAATAAAGTAAAGAACCAATCATGGAGTGGTATACCTTTTGATCAAAATCTTTACCATTGGCGTCGGGACTCAGATGACTTTTAGTTGGCATAGGCATCGTGTATCCTTTGCAGTCTTGCATACCAAACTTCTTCAGGCAATCTTTAAGGTTTTTCTCTTGAGATATGAAGATGCCGTTGCTTTGCTGACGAATTTGAAGACCAAGGAAGAACTTCAGCTCACCCATCATGGACATCTGATATTGCTCTTGCATCATGTGACCAAACTCATCACTGTATCTTTTGTCCGTGCAGCCAAAGATAATGTCGTCCACATAGATTTGGCAGACAAACAGTTCACCATCATATGTCTTCGTGAAGAGTGTGGGGTCCAGGGAACCAGGTTTGAAGCCTTTGCTCTTCAGGAAGTCTTTGAGTGTGTCATACCAAGCACGAGAGGCTTGTTTGAGGCCATACAGTGCGTTGTTGAGCTTGTATACCATATCAGGACGTTTTGGATCTTTAAATCCAGGTGGTTGTGCAACATACACTTCTTCTCAATCCTTCCATTGAGAAAGGCACTCTTCACATCCATTTGATACAGAAGTATGTTGTGATGATTTGCATAGGCTAGCAGTATGCGAATAGCTTCAAGCCTAGCCACAGGAGCAAATGTTTCATCAAAGTCAATCCCTTCAACTTGAGTGTATCCTTAAGCAATAAGACGAGCTTTGTTTCTGACAACTTGACCATGCTCATCTTGCTTGTTGCGATATATCCATTTTGTGCCTATTATGTTGTGCTTGCGAGGGTCAGGACGCTTGACAAGTTCCCATACATTGTTCAGCTCAAACTGTTGAAGCTCTTCTTGCATTGCTTGAATCCATTCAGGTTCCATAAAGGCTTCAGCAACTTTCTTGGGTTCAGATATAGAGACAAATGCAAAGTGCCCACATAAATTTGCTAGCTGTGTTGCTCTTGAACGAGTAAGTGGACCAGGTGCATATATGATGTCAATTATCTTCTCAACTTGTACTTCATTTGCAACACGAGGATGAGCTGGACGAAGATTTTGCTCTTGCTATTCATTGTCATCATCAGGAGGATTGTCTTCAGGCTCAACATTGTCTTCAGGTTGATTTGGAGCAGAAATGATGAGTTCCTCATCAGGCTGTGCTTCAGAAGGCATGATTTCACCTGTTCCCATTAGCTTGATAGATTCACTAGGTGAAGCTTCATCCAGCATATTTGGCAGGAACTCTCTTTGTGAACCATTCGTTTCATCAAACCGCACATCCACATTTTCAACTACTTTATAGAGAAAGATGTTGAAGACTCTGTAGGAGTGTGAGTCCTTTCCATAGCCGAGCATGAAACCTTCATGTGCTTTTGGTGCAAATTTTGACTTGTGATGTGGATCCTTGATCCAGAACCTAGCTCCAAAAACCTTGAAGTAACTGACATTTGGCTTCTTGCCAGTAAGGAGTTCATAGGACGTTTTCTTCAGAAGCTTGTGAAGATAAACACGGTTGATGATATGGCATGCAGTATCAATAGCTTCGGCTCAGAACTTTCTTGGTGTCTTGTATTCATCGAGCATCGTTCGAGCCATCTCAATTAGTGTTCTATTCTTGCGCTCTACGATGCCATTCTGCTGAGGTGTGTATGGAAGTGAGAACTCATGAGTGATTCCCATTGTATCAAGATAAAGATCAAGGCCTGTATTTTTGAACTCAGTTCCATTGTCACTTCTGATATGCTTTATCTTGACGCCATAGTTGTTCATGGCACGGTTGGCGAAGCGTCTGAAGACGTCTTGCACTTCAGTCTTGTAGAGAATTATATGCACCCATGTGTATCTTGAATAATCATCAACGATGACGAAGCCATATAGACAAGCTGTAGTGGTGAACGTGGAGTAGTGAGTAGGGCCAAATAAGTCCATGTGAAGCAGCTCGAAGGGTTTGGATGTCGTCATGATTGTCTTCGAGGGATGCTTGGCCCTAGTCATCTTCCCAGCTTCGCAGGCACCACACAGATGATCTTTTTTGAACTTGACACCCTCGATGCCTACGACGTGCTTCTTCTTTGCGAGAGTGTGCAAGTTCCTCATGCCGGCATGTCCTAGCCTCCGATGCCAGAGCCAACACTCTGAAGCTTTTGCTAGAAGACATACGGGCATCTGTGGTCCAACTGAGAAATCTACCATATACAGATCACCTTTTCTGTATCCTTCAAATACTAGAGACTTGTCAGATTCCATTAGTACAAGGCAACGATATTTTCCAAATATCACAATCATGTTTAAGTCACAGAGCATTGAGACAGACATTAAGTTGAAACCAAGGGATTCAACAAGCATGACTTTATCCATGTGCTGATCCCTTGAGATTGCAACTCTACCTAGACCCACTACTTTGCTTTTACCAGTATAAGCAAATGTGATGCGACTCTTGTTAGATGGACGTAAGGTTGAGTCCATAAGAAGACTTCGATCTCCAGTCATATGATTTGTGCATCCGCTGTCCATAATCCATTATGAAGTCTTTGGTGTCACTCCCTACAATGTTGTTAGGGGGATAGGCTTCACCAATAGTCAATGTGAAGCATAAACATTTGACGTACAAGTGGATTATGAAAGCTTAGATCCAAGTTAGGACTGATAAGATGATTAGCAAGCGATTCATGAACAAAATAGATAGTAAGATCATTTGGGCATTTGATCTTGCGCCCTACAAGATGTTTTAGGTCCCCAGCAATAGCATCAGACGCTTTTAATTTTCGGCTGGAGACCTTTCTTGCAAGAGAAAGTTAGTTCTTCTTAACCACCCACATCTTCAGGGGTGGCTAAGCAATGAGTCTAAGAGCAGCATCTGAGAATTTTGGCTTTGGAGCCCTAGCAAATAGTCTTGCAGTAGGAGAATAATACTCATAAGAATAAGCAGAAAAATTCTTTGTTTTGTGAATATAGCGGTTTGAGGAAACACGCTCATATTCATGGGTCTGAGTATAATTTCCCTGCAAAACATTGGCGTTAGGGTGACTCAGGTGAGTCCTTTGTCTGTATGAAGCCTTAGGACCATATGAAGCCTTTGGTCTGGGGTTTGTCTTCTTCCCAGGTGGTGTCATGATGACATTTACTGGAAGCTTCTCAAGACAACCTTTCGGAACCCAGATCTTCTTCATAGGTGGCCCATTCCTGCAGTTAGTACCAATATACCTGGCAAACACTTCACCATTCTGATTCTTAAACAGTTTATAGTTTGCATTAAAGGATTCATCAATGATAACAGGATTAGCATAAGTGAAGCCAGATAAGGTAGACGGATCCACTGAAGGTTCCTTAACAGCAACCCATGTGGTTTTGGGGTACTGCTCAGGCTTCCAGTATGAACCATCAACAATCATTTTCCTCTTGAACCCTACACCCTCTTTCCTAGGGTTTCGGTTCAGTATCTACTTTTTGAGGACATCACATGAAGTCTGATGCTCTTTGAGGCTTTTGTACATCCCTATTTCAAGCAAAGTCTTCAACCTAGCATTTTCATCAGCAATAGTAGTGGTATCCTCAATAGAGGGGTTAGTTACCACATCAGCAGTTGAAGATATTGCAACAGTGGCAGCAGTAGAACATTCAGCAACAGATGTAGTGTTATCACGCTCAATGCATCTTAGAATTGGTGGAATGAACTCTTCCTGAGAAGAACTGATTTGTTGAGCAAGTAATGAATCACGCTCCTTCTGAAGATGTTCATAACTCACTCTTAGCTTTTCAAGATCTTGCCTTCTTTGAAGAATTTCATAAGAGAGCTTTTCATGATCAGATAAGAGAGTGTTATGATGACTTTGAAGCGTGTTAAACCTAGTCTGAAGTCTCTGAAGACTCTCAGCCAAGGTTTTCGACTGATCCATTTCTTCACCCAACATATCATTGCTCTTATTAAGCATTCTTTGGGCTTTTTCCAAAGCTATTTGTTGTTTAGTGGCAAGAGAAGCAAGTTTGACATAGCTGGGTCCAAATTCATCACCAGATTCATCATCACTAGACTCAGATAGGTAGCATTCGGTTACCTTGGCACCTTTTGCTATAAGACATGGCGCTGAGGATGATGGTTCTGGATCGAAAGTCATCGTCTTGAGAGATTCTTTGAAATCCTCAAACCCAGAAACATCACGAGTTCGATGACCTTCATAGACCTCAGAGAGACGATCCCAGATAAGCTTCGCATGATCGAGATGCATGACGTTCCTGAACTGGTTTTGAGACAGACAGGAGCAGATGATGTCCTTCGCTGTGAGGTTGAGAAGAGTGAACTTGCGAATGTCATCAGCTTCTGCCATCTTGCACAGATCGGTAAGACCAATCTCAGTGACGGTCCACAGCTCACTGTTTATCGCCATGAGACGCTTCTTCATCATGCCCTTCCACTTGGGATACTCGTGACCATCAAACATGGGGCAGGACACAATCTTCATTCCTCTAGTCGACATAACTAAAACTCCAGGTGGTTAAACCGAATCACACAGAACAAGGGAGTACCTTGCTCTGATACCAATTGAAAGTGTTGTATATCGACTAGAGGGGGGTGAATAGGTGATTTTTATGAAAGTCTTCAAAACATGGAAATTTCAAAGACAAACGATAAAACCAATCCTATTTATATGCAGCGGAAGGTAGACTACACTAGACAAGCCATAGTCAAGTATTCAATGAAGTGAAAGCATGAAGACTAATAGCAGCTAGGCAGTATGGATCAGCATGGAAGATTGCATGAAGCGAATCAGAACAAGTAGTCACATAGTGAAGTCAAACAGATAGGCAAGCAGGCAATGACTTCACAATGAAAGACAGTAAGTAAAGAGAAGGAAAGGATAGAACCAGTAGCTCGGGGAAGACAGTGATTTGTTAGACCAGTTCCAGTTGCTGTGACAACTGTACGTCTGGTTGGGGAGGTTGAGATTTAACTCAGAAGACCGCGTCTTCACCTTGTTCCCCTTGAGCTAAGGACACCTAGTCCTCGCCCAATCACTCGCGTAAGTCTTCAAGGTAGACTTCCAAACCTTCACAGACTTCGTTCACCAGCGATCCACAATGACTCTTGGATGCTCAGAACGCGACGCCTAACCGGCTGGAGGAAACACAGTCTTCAAGTGTAACAAGTCTTCAGGTCACACAGACAGAAAGACTTCAGTGATGCCTAACACTCTTTGGCTCTGGGTGTTTGGTCTTTGTCCTCACAAGGATCTCTCTCTCAAATGCTTCGGAGGTGGGTTGCTCTCAAACGACGAAAGCCGTGTAATAACTCTGAGCAACCACCAATTTATGGTGTAGGGGGTGGGCTATTTATAGCCACTGGGCAACCCGACCTGCTTTGTCCGAAGTGACCCTGGGTCACTAAGGAACTGACACGTGTTCCAACAGTCAGATTTCAAACACACACGACAACTTTACTTGGGCTACAAGTAAAGCTGACTCATCCAGCTCTGGATAAGATTTGCTCTCATTGTCTTCGCTCGAAGACATAGGATTTGGTTGAGCATCACTTCAGTCACTCTGACTTAGTTCACTTGGACCCCACTTAACAGTACGGTGGTTCCTATGACTCAACAAAGAAGAAAAGGAAACAACGAAACATCTAAGTCTTCGCGCTCCATAGTCTTCACACAATGTCTTCTCTTGTCATAGACTTCAATATGATTATCTTCATATACCACCATTGTCGTCAATGTCTTCATACATTTTTAGGGGTCATCTCCGGTAGGCAAACCGAATCAATGCGGGACTACTACCTGTGTTATCCTGCAATTCTCACAAACACATTAGTCCCTCAACCAGGTTTGTCGTCAATACTCCAAAACCAGCTAGGGGTGGCACTAGATGCACTTACAATCTCCCCCTTTTTGGTGATTGATGACAAACTGGTTGAAGTTTTCAACGGGGATAAGATTATGTGAAATTGTAAAGGATAAAGGTATTGTCGTCATAAGTAGCAAAAGGCTCCCCCTGAAGATGTGCATATAGTTGATTTGCTTTTGAATGAAAATGCACATGGCAGGTTGTACTTGTGGAGATCCTTTTCAACTTATGAAGACAATTCATCATGCACAATTGATATGTCGAATATAATGATATGCATAATGAGAAATGGACGTCTGCAAAATGACTAAGTGCGGAATATATCATAGCACATGCGTAATTTATCATCGCATTACAGAGTACCAGAAAACATAGCAGACGGCCATCAAGTTTAAGTGTTACAACTCAAAGAACCAAATGGAGCAAAAAACGAGAGTTGTAAACACTAGGCAAAATATAAAGCACCCGCCCATATGGATCCGCTTGAAGACTATCAACTCATATGCTTCTCCCCCTTTTTCAAGTAAGGACCAAAAAGGTTTGAAGACATAGAGCCTCTACTCGTTCCCATTTGGAGCAGGAGAGGATGTAGGGTCGGCGTTGGTGTTTGGCGGTGCAGAAGTAGTTGGTGCAGTGTCGACACACGCTGAAGGAGGAGGTGGTGAGGTAGCATCATCTTGATCATCTATCACCCTGGCATCCATCAGCGGAGGAGGAATAGCAGAGTCTTCAAGAGACGGAGTTCGACGCAAAACAGCATTCCTTGGAGGAGTGTGGTCAAACTTGAATCTCTGAGTGAAGCCATCGTCTTGAAGATCTGCTTCAGCACTCAGCAAAGTCAAACTCTTCCATGACCTCCGACAGGTTTCATGAGCAACAAAGGCATTCTTGGTGGCAAGGTTGCGAATGGATTGACGTCCACCAAGAGGATTTGCATCTGACGCTTCAGCCAATAGTGATGCTTATCCTGTTTCTGATGTAAGACAACGAGAAGCTCTCGGTCATTGAGAACACGAGAACGCTTCCGAGGCCTTTGGGCAATGGTGCTCTCAGTAGCTTCAGTCTCTACATGGCGAGGTAGGCGAGTACGGCCAGCCAGAGGATAAACGCGAGAGACTGCTGGAACTCCTTCAATTTGCTGAGTGAAGCTCTGGTGATCAGCGTTGTGAAGACTAACAGGCTCTTTGGCAGGCTCTTGGTAGATGGCTTCAGCTGACATATCAACCACTGGCAAGAATATATGATGGTTGCGAGCAGAAGGCTGATAGTTGATAGCAGAATGAAGCTTGATGAGGCGCATGATCCATGGAGCGTAGAACTTGAGTCCAAAAAGATCAGAGCCTGAAACAGCCAACTGCCTGATAAAGAAGTCTTGAGCGTTGAAGCTGATGCCATTGAAGATATAGAATACCAATGCCTTCATTGTGCCTTCAAGCTTGGCTGATGAAGAATGTACTTTGACAGGCCATAGAGTTCGCCTGATTATATGATATATGGTGCGTGGCAGATACTCAAAGTCTTCAACAAAGAACTCCTTTGGATATTCAGCATCAATTGGCAAAGGCTTCATCATGCTCAGCATTTGGCTCATGTTGGGCTTGGGCTTCTGAAAGATAATCTCCAGAGCTTCGGTGTGTAGTTGACACCCACGTTCATACAGTTCTCCTGGAGTGGGCAGGCCAGTAAGCTCAATGAGGTCAAAGACTTTGGCTTCATGATGGACATTGCCTGTCATCCACTCAAGGACCCATGTCTTCGGATCTCTGATGTAGCCGCGAATGTGGAGGGTTGCATAGAATTGCAGAAGCAGCTCTTCATTCCAGTGCTCTTTGTCAGTCACAAAGTTGAGCAGGCCAGCATCACGGAAGCAATAAAGGCCTTCCTTAAGACAGGGCAATCCAGTAATGGCTTCAGTGTCCAGACGCATATGTGGGAATATGCACCCTTGATCATAGAGAACTCATGAGTAGTAACTGCGCTGTTGATGGCTCCAGAACCTATCTGATGATATCCTTGGCTTGGAATAGGGGTTCTTGGCGCTGTCAAAGAAGGTGTTGTGCACAGTGAAGCCATTTGCATTGAACGACCCTAGTGAAGTGGTACTACCTGGCAACCTTGGCAGTCTTGGCTTAGGCTTCTAAACCTGAGGCCTGTGCTCAACATGGTAGTCAAATTGAGGACCAGCAGCAGGCGGTCCAGCAGCAGGCGGAGGAACCAGAATGGGCCATCTGACAGAGATGAGCTGATCATCTTTGTCGTATGCTTGCTCAATTGTATGGGGCCGTGGAGGCGGAACAGGAGCAGTGACATTTGCTTCGGGCTGCTGAGTGGCGTCAGGTGCAGCACTGGCTTCAGGCGCCATCACTTCAGGCACCACATTGACTTCAGGTGCCACATTAGCTTCAGCCATGACAACGTCATTGGCTTCAGTAGTGGTGGTGGCAGCCTAAGAATTTGTAACCTCCACTTCAGGAGCTGGTGAATCGGACACGTTCTCCTCGAGAACAGGGGGTGTGGCAGCATGAGCTTCTTCTTCTTCGGGTTGTTCTTCATCGGCTGATGCAGCCGAAATATCTTCAGCCGCTTTGGCTTCAGAGTCTGGGAGGTTCACAGTAGGAGAAGCTTCAGGAACAGATTGTTGCTCTTCTCCTTCTGGAACACTTGAAGGAACGACTTGGGGCCTTGGTCCTTTGCGAAGCCTGTGGAATGCTGGTGACGCATTTGGTGATGGAGTTGGTTGGGCCTCAAAGTCTTCATCTTCAAGCACCGAACTGGTGACTTGAGTAGGGGGTGTTACTGGTGTGTCTTCAACACGTGGGGATTCTTGTGGGTGATCAGCCCATGAGTCATCCTGAGTAATTGGTGTCAATGGACGACCAATGCTGATGCGTTCGCTGTTCGTGAGAATAGGTGATGATACCACATTATACTCAATCTGAGGAAGGACCTCATCATATTCAGCATTGTCATGAGGACCAATGTCTTCAGCTGCGGTGGGGTCAATAGTTGGAATGTCTTCAGCCTGTGTGGGAGCAGGCTCATGAACAGTCATGCGACGTTCTTGGTGTGTAGACGCAGGACGAGCAATAGAAATGCACTCGACGACAAGGGGCTCTGTAGGAGCAGCCCGGACCTTCTTGATTTTGCGCTTCTTGGTGGGTGGAGCATTGGCTTCATCAGTGGTGTTCTTGGTTTTGCGTTTGCGCGCCTCAGCTTCAACCACCTTTGTCTTCTTAAGCTCTGAAGCAACTGGGGTGACCTTACGCTTCGTGCCTGTCATGCTAGCAGGGAAGACAATGCGAGGTTCTTCCTGCCTTGATTCTACAGCGGGGGCCATAGTTTGCTTCTTCTTCTTTGCAGCCATTCTAGGGTCGATCCCAGGACGCCCAAGGGCCTTGCGCTTCTCAGCTTCATTGTAGGCTTGGACGCACTTGGCAGTCAAGGTCTTGATGCGCTCACGAGAACCTTTGGCTTCTTCACGCCTCTTGTGAAAGGCTTCCTTGAGCTCATGCATCATGACTTTGAAATTCTGGACTTCTTGGACGCTGAGCTTGGCCACATGCTTCTTGAATAGAGCCTTTTCATAGTCAATCTTTTGCTTCATCTCAACAATTCTCTGAGCAAGTGCTAGCTCAGAAGCAATGGCACCATTGAAGGAAACGCTGAGGCCAACGGAAAGTTGCAGATCGTCAAAGCTGAGGTTGGGGGTGTCAAACCACTCATCAATGAAGTTGTTCAACACTTCCACGTCAAAGAGCGGCAAATCGTTGAAGATTTCTGCATCTTGCTTGCTCTTGATCAATTGCTCCAGAGCATCACCAGCGAGATCTTCATCACTTGAAAGATCAATGGCTTCATTAGCGTTCTTCAGAACAGCATCAGGAGTTAGAGCTGGACTGGGGTTGCGCATGGGCTTCTTCCTTAGCTGTTTGCTCTTGGAAATGTGAGAGTGCTCCTCAGATTGCACACTTGGTGCTGGTGGAGCAGTGGCCAACGGCTTCACTCTCGAAGCAATTGGTGAAGTGGTCTTCGAAGCCTTGGATTTCTTCTTCTTCTTTGGCTTCAGAGATGCATGCGCATCATCAGAATCAGCATCGTCTACAGCGTGATCCACATTCGCCCCTTGAACCCTTATATGACTGATGAGACCTTCTAAGCTGTAGAAGGGACCAAGCAGTTTAGGTTCAGCTTCGCGCGTGCCATCGGCACGGGGCGCAGAGGGGCCAGGATTGACGTCTAATCCCCAATTCTTCTTGTTTTCTTTGGCCGAGTTCTTGGCATACTAAAGATTGCGCTTGAACAGATTGTCGTCGCGACACCATAGCAGTGAAGATGGGTCGGCATCTGCTGGTTGGGCCCTCTGACCATACAAGGATAGAAGCCTTGAGCAATGGCTTCAGCTTGAGTCCTGGGTGGAAGATTTTATATAGACTGTCTCCCCAGGGTGGCTTGATGGCATTCTTCTCAGCATATTCTTGGGTCACAAATCTGTACTTGAACCATTGTTCTGCCCAATATCTTCGAATCCATTAGATTCGAGTCTTCCTCTGATTGTAATCCTCCTCTGGATCAGTCTTGTACATTTCAATGAGGTCAGGAGGCAAATCTTTGGAGGTGTTGCCACGGCGCTGTCTGCAACCTTTCCTAATAGATTTCTCAGTAGCCATTGGGTTCAACCTAAAAGGCTTCAAACTGAAAGGCTTCAACACGGGCAAATGTTTCGGTCTGCTGGTCAAACAGGAACTGGCTTCGGAGAATGAATGTGACGCTGCAAGAATTCTGCAAATGAATGCAGACTATGAGAACCAAGGGATTCTCCAACGGACATGTACCTGTGACAGCATTAGAGATGCGAGGGAAGGGGAAGAGGTCATATGCATTCTCAGAAGATTTTGAAGATAAATCAGTTTAGAAGACTTTGACCTCATAGCGCGAAGACATTCACTTATATGTTGAGAGTTGGTTCCAGATTTGTAGGAATCCATGAATAGGTACAAGTGAGGAATCTAACTACGTGTGAGGCATAAGTGAATATTCTAGGCATAGTATGAGATACAGATAGGATAGATCCAAATATGTGAAGGCAGAAAATGCTAGAGGTAAAAAGTGATGAATCTATTGGATCAAGAAGATGGTAAAAAGAGAGTTTTAATTTACCACATGATGAACTGCTAGACGGAGAAGAAGTGGATGCCGAGAAGTTTGATCTTCCATGCCTTAACTTGGCGACGGAGGACACCTACGGTGGCGGCGGAGAAGACGATGTCCGCGGCCGGCGTGAGGACGGCGTCGACGAGGTCGCGGTAGCGAAGCGCTTCGTCGCCGGTGTCGTTGGGAGCAAGCGGAGGCGCTAGGGTTGGTCGAGGTGGAGAGGTGGTAGAAGAGTTTTTGACCGTGATGTGACGTGATTTATAAGCATGGGAGACGGCACAGCGTAATTACGCAGGTGCCCCTGGCGGTTCACATCTGTGGGACACGTGGAGGACATGTAACACATTTGGAGTTGTCCCACGATCCCACACACGCATGGACTGTCGGGGTGGTCGTTCCAGCTTCTCCGGGTTTCAGGCATAAAGGATTGAGCATTAAAACAGATTTAAAGTTTGTCTCTGTATCTTTTGCTGACAAGGACGCAGAGAAGATATTCGACGGTTCCAACAGAATGCATATGATTTGGATAGATAGAGTTTGAGGTGAGGAACCATAGAGACGTTAGGGTCCGATCACATTCACTTAGTGCAAAAGATTCAAATAAGAAGACATAGCTATAAGTGAATGCTGTAGAGGACAGAACACAAGTCTATATATGTCCTATATGAAGATAAATCAAATGCGAAGACTTTGCAAATGTAACGCCAAGAGAAATGCTACAAACAAAGATTTGGTGGTGGCGTTACCCACCGTATAGGAAGTATTAGACCCAGACACGGCGCACAATTATCGTGGTGCTCCGAAGTCAAATTCCATGTTAATGTATTCACACTCAGAGTGTAAGTCTTCATTGATTGAAGTTATACTCTACTTCGTGCGTTGCACATCTAAGTCATCAATATGCATCAGTGTTAGGATGTGTGCCTGATCACAGGACATTTGAGGATTCTAAGATGTTTAGCTCACACCGTAACTTGCAAAACCTTTTCTCATCCAAGGGCTTTGTGAAGATATCAGCCAGCTGCTCTTCAGTGTTGACGTGTATGATATCAATATCTTCCTTGATGACATCATCTCTGAGAAAGTGATGACGAATTTCAATGTGCTTTGTCTTCTAGTGCTGAACTGGGTTGTTGGAAATCTTGATGGCGCTTTCATTGTCGCAATAGAGTGGCACATGCTTCAGATGGACACCATAGTCCTTGAGAGTTTGCTTCATCCAGAGAAGCTGAGCGCAACAAGATCCAGCAGCAATGTATTCAGATTCAACAGTGGAGAGTGATACACAGTTCTGCTTCTTTGAAGACCAATAGACAAGTGATCGTCCCAGAAAGTGACATGTACCTGATGTAGACTTGCGATCAACTTTGTCACCAGCATAATCAGCATCCGAGAATCCAACTATATCAAACTTTGAGCCCTTTGGATACCATAATCCTTGTGTTAGGGTATAAGCCAAATATCAAAGTATTCGCTTCACAGCTAAGTGATGCGACTCCTTTGGTGCCGCTTGGAATCGAGCACACATGCAAACACTAAGCATAATATCTGGCCTAGATGCACATAAACAAAGTAAAGAACCAATCTACCATTGGCGTCGGGACTCGGATGACTTTTAGTTGGCATAGGCGTCGTGTATCATTTGCAGTCTTGCATACCAAACTTCTTCAGACAATCTTTGAGGTATTTCTCTTGAGAAGATGTCGTTACTTTGCTGACAAATTTGATGACCAAGGAAGAACTTCAGCTCACCCATCATGGACATCTGATATTGCTCTTGCATCATGTGACCAAACTCATCACTTTATCTTTTGTCCGTGCAGCCAAAGATAATGTCGTCCACAGAGATTTGGCAGACAAAAAGTTCACCATCATATGTCTTCGTGAAGAGTGTGGGAACCAGGGAACCAGGTTTGAAGCCTATGCTCTTCAGGAAGTCTTTGAGTGTGTCATACCAAGCAGGAGGGGCTTGTTTGAGGCCATACAGTGCCTTGTTGAGCTTGTATACCATATCAGGACGTTTTGGATCTTCAAATCCAGGTGGTTGTGCAACATACACTTCTTCTTCAATCCTTCCATTGAGAAAGGCACTCTTCACATCCATTTGATATAGAAGTATGTTGTGATGATTTGCATAGGCTAGCAGTATGCGAATAGCTTCAAGCCTAGCCACAGGAGCAAATGTTTCATCGAAGTCAATCCCTTCAACTTGAGTGTATCCTTGAGCAACAAGACGAGCTTTGTTTCTGACAACTTGACTATGCTCATCTTGCTTGTTGCGATATATCCATTTTGTGCCTATTATGTTGTGCTTGCGAGGGTCAGGATGCTTGACAAGTTCCCATACGTTGTTCAGCTCAAAATGTTGAAGCTCTTCTTGCATTGCTTGAATCCATTCAGGTTCCATAAAGGCTTCAGCAACTTTCTTGGGTTCAGATATAGAGACAAATGCAAAGTGCCCACAGAAATTTGCTAGCTGTGTTGCTCTTGGGACCAGGTGCATTTATGATGTCAATTATCTTCTCAACTTGTACTTCATTTGCAACACGAGGATGAGCTGGACAAAGATTTTGCTCTTGTTGTTCATTGTCATCATCAGGAGGATTGTCTTCAGGCTGAGCATTGTCTTCGGGTTGATTTGGAGGAGAAATGATGAGTTCCTCATCAGGCTGTGCTTCAGAAGGCATGATTTCACCTGTTCCCATTAGCTTGATAGATTCACTAGGTGAAGCTTCATCCAGCACATTTGGGACGAACTCTCTTTGTGAACCATTCGTTTCATCAAACCGCACATCCACAGTTTCAACTACTTTATAGAGAAAGATGTTGAAGACTCTGTAGGAGTGTGAGTCCTTTCCATAGCCGAGCATGAAACCTTCATGTGCTTTTGGTGCAAATTTTGACTTGTGATGTGGATCCTTGATCCAGCACCTAGCTCCAAATACCTTGAAGTAACTGACATTTTGCTTCTTGCCAGTAAGGAGTTCATAGGATGTTTTCTTCAGAAGCTTGTGAAGATAAACACGGTTGATGATATGGCATGCAGTATCAATAGCTTCGGGCCAGAACTTTCTTGGTGTCTTGTATTCATCGAGCATCATTCAAGCCATCTCAATTAGTGTTCTATTCTTGCGCTCTACGATGCCATTCTGCTGAGGTGTGTATGGAGCTGAGAACTCATGAGTGATTCCCATTGTATCCAGATAAGATCAAGGCCTGTATTTTTGAACTCAGTTCCATTGTCACTTCTGATATGCTAGATCTTGACGCCATAGTTGTTCATGGCACGGTTGGCGAAGCGTCTGAAGACGTCTTGCACTTCAGTCTTGTAGAGAATTATATGCACCCATGTGTATCTTGAATAATCATCAACGATGACGAAGCTATATAGACAAGCTGTAGTGGTGAACGTGGAGTAGTGAGTAGGGCCAAATAAGTCCATGTGAAGCAGCTCGAAGGGTTTGGATGTCGTCATGATTGTCTTCGAGGGATCCTTGGCCCTAGTGATCTTCCCAGCTTCGCAAGCACCGCACAGATGATCTATCTTGAACTTGACGCCCTCGATGCCTATGTCGTACTTCTTCTATGCGAGAGTGTGCAAATTCCTCATGCCGGCATGTCCTAGCCTCCGATGCCAGAGCCAGCACTCTGAAGCTTTTGCTAGAAGACATATGGCCATATGTGGTCCAGCTGAGAAATCTACCATATACAGATCACCTTTTCTGTATCCTTCAAAGACTAGAGACTTGTCAGATTCCATTAGTACAAGGCAACGATATTTTCCAAATATCACAATCATGTTTAAGTCACAGAGCATTGAGACAGACATTAAGTTGAAACCAAGGGATTCAACAAGCATGACTTTATCCATGTGCTGATACCTAGAGATTGCAGCTCTACCTAGACCCAATACTTTGCTTTTACCAGTATCAGCAAATGTGATGTGACTCTTGTTAGATGGACGTAAGGTTGAGTCCATAAGAAGACTTCGATCTCTAGTCATATGATTTGTGCATCCGTTGTCCATAATCCATTCCGAAGTCTTTGGTGTCACTCCCTACAATGCAGTTAGGGGGATAGGCTTCACCAATAGTCAATGTGAAGCATAAACATTTGACCTACAAGTGGATTATGAAAGCTTAGATCCAAGTTAGGACTGATAAGATGATTAGCAAGTGATTCATGAACAAAATAGATAGTAAGATCATTTGGGCATTTGATCTTGCGCCCTACAAGATGTTTTAGGTCCCCAGCAATAGCATCAGACGCTTTTAATTTTTGGCTGGTGTCGGTGTACAAAAAGAGGGGTACACTTTTTGTACCCCTATGACTATGCACGGGCAGTCTGAGCCACGGCGCCACCACACCAAGCATGGCAAGGGAGGCAAGCCGGGGCGAGACTGAAGCTCGATGGAGACTGGAGCGACGCCAAGAACAAGACCACAAAGAGCAAAGGGACGAAACGGCTTCCCCCGGCAAGGTCCTTGCCGGGGCCGGCTCTGGCAGCCCCGGCAAGACCCTTGTCGCGGCAGCTCGCCGCGCGCCTATGGAGTGAATCACCCTTGAGTCCACCGCCCCCGTGGGGCGAGGATTCGGGAGATACCCCCGTGGTGGCATGCATATCTTTTTGAAGACGTTCAAGATCAGACGCAAGTTAAGAAGACGGCGACCCTTGGCGGGATCCCAGCCAAGGAGGACTATAAGGCCCCCGGCGAGCACCTTGCCGGGGATAACAGCAGGCGCCACGGCAAGACCCTTGCCGGGGCCCCGGCAAGGCCCTTGCCGAGGACACCCACGGGGCCACCGTCAGGCCCGCATCAACTAGGTTTCCACCGACCCATGCAGCTGCCGACCCAACCAGCTGGACAGGCTCCTGCGTGGCAACCCGCAGATCTTCGTGGAGACCCGCTGTTGCGCCACCTCAGCTGCCTGTCTGCCTACATGGCACCTCAGGCACCGCTGGCCAGGGCGCGTGTCAACACGAGGAGGAGCGGCGACGGACAAGACGGACGTCTTCCCCCGTCCTCGATAAAGCAAGGACACCTAAGCTGGGCGCATTAAATGCACCTTGTCCTGTAATGCGAGGGATAATCTCGCATCACTGTACCGTTTCCACCTCCTGTGTGCCACTGTGGCAACCCCTTTTCCCTATAAAAGGAGGTCCGAGGCGACCAGGAGAAGGATTCGGCTTTTTAGAACTCCTCACGACTCTCTTGGAGCTCCTCGTTAGCTGAAGAACACCAACATATAATCCACCAAAGCAGGAGTAGGGTTTTACGCATCTTTGCGGCCCGAACCTGGGTAAAGGAACCGTGTCCTGACTGTTAGATCCGCTCTTCTCTGAACCCCGCGCCCCGCAACCGTAGTAGGGATTCTTGTGATCCCATAGGTGTCGATCCAAATACCCCGACATCTTTGGCGTGCCTGGTAGGGGGCGCAATTGTGAGAATCGGCTTTAGCGGTTAGTTCGGCGTTCCTGCATCGTCATGGCGCCCAAGAAGATGAAGGCGGTGGCGGTTGGCCAGTCGGAAGCCGGACAGCCCGTCCCGACGCGGGCGAGCAGCGGACCAGTCGCGGAAAGGACTCGGGGCGCTGCTCGCGAACACCTACGCCATCCCGACAGCCGGAGTTTGGGAGGTGGCGACGTTTGGGCACCTGGTAACGGGCCGCACACCGCCAGTTCCAAAGATGGAGCCTGACCCTCCACGGGTGGCGCGGGGTCTTCCAAGGTCGCGGCTGCATCACCCAAGGGCGACGCCAGGGCCTCCAGAACTCCCACGCCGGCGCCGACAGCGCGCTCTTCTCAAGCAGCGCGCGACGGACGGCGTCGTCACCCCAAAGATCCCGGACATCGCCATGGGAAGGGCCCCGAGCGCCACTCCCGGGACGTAGAAGACCTGCCCGCCCGTCGAAGCGCTGGTGGAGACGTTAGGAAACCACGGGGTCGTGATGGAGCTCCCCCTGACATGGTCAGGGGTCGAAGCGCGTCACGATCCGTGCAGGTTTCACTACCGCTGACACCAGCCGAAGTTTTGGCACGCGCGCAGTTGCTCCTCGACTTTCCTCCCATTACGGGGAAACTCGACGAATGGAGAGCCACCATCCGAAGCCTTGTCACAGTCGCCAACAGGGATGACCTAAATCCAGCGGAGCTCCCAGGCCGACGCTCCGATGGGGTCCCACGCACCGGCGGCAGGAGAGCTGGCAGCGTCGTGGCTACGGTGCATTCGCCTCCTCCTCGTCTTGTGCCGCGTGCTCCGACCCGTCGAGACGTCGCGGGCGATGCCATCTCCATAGCGTCGTCCGACCCACGGACTCGCGGCGACCAGCGTCAAGTTCTTCAGGAGCGAGCTCATGAAGACGCTCGAACCACCATCGAGCGCCGGCGCGGAACGCGCCACCAGTCAGACAGGCGAGCAGGGCCTGCTGCGGACCGCCCAGCACCGGAAAGCTCTGGAGGTCTACCCTACGAGGTATGCTGTCCAGCTTTCACCCGTGAGCTGCGGCAGTTCCAGTGGCCCTCTCACCGCACCTTCAAGCCTGACGTTGGCGAGAAGTACAACGGCAAAACCCACCAGTCTTAGTTCCTCAGCATCTACACCATCGCGATGCAAGCTGCCGGGGCCCTCGATGATAAGGTGCTTGCGAATTACTTTCCGTTGGCTCTTAAACCCAACGCCATGTCGTGGTTGATGTACTTGCCAATAGACTCTATTTCCTCCTGGTCCGACTTGTGCCATGAGTTTGTTGGCGCCTTTACCGGAGGCCACCAAGCCCATGGCCAAGCAAGTGACCTGCATATCATACCCTAGAAGGAAGGTGAGACTCTGCGCAAGTACATACAGAGATTCAGCCGTGTACAGTACAATATCCCCGATGTTCACCCTGCCGCCATCATCAGCGCATTCCACCAGAACGTGCGCAACCGCAAGATGCGTGAAGAGCTGGCGATGACTAAGGTGAAGGATGTGGCGGAACTCTACGTACTCGCCGACAGATGTGCCCGGGGCGAAGAGGGAAGGAAGTACCCCGGCCAAAGCGCCTGTGTGGAAACCGACTCCTCGGACGAGGATACCGCTGCTCCAGCGAAAAAGGGCCGGAACTGTAACAGGAAGCGCAAAGGGAAGGCCGTGCTCGCCATCGAGGGATCTGATGACACCGGCTCTGCCAAGAAAACTAAGGCGGGTGACCCTAGCAAAGAAATTGCCGGGTGTGTCGCCTGCCGGGCGTTGGCGGCTGCCAAGAAGCCAGGAAATTCTGGCAAGCGATACTGCAAGATCCATCGCACCAAGGGCCATGATCTCCAGGACTGCCACCAGGTTGAGCTCCTTGCTGAGAAGCAAAGAGCTGAACACGAGAGGCGAGACAAGGAGAAGGGCCAAGACGACGCTGAGGGATCTAGCAAGAAGCGTGACGGCCAAGCAGGCCGTCGCGGCAAGGAGAAACAGCAGGAAAGGCCCGCCCGGGGCCGCGATAGAAGACCTGAAGACGACGATCACGAAGAGGACGACGAGTCCGGCGGCCAAGAGTTTTGGAAGGCTACGGACGCCATGTGCGTCGATGGTGGCGCCTCGCTGCATGCTTCTCACCGCCAGCTTAAACAGTGGGCGCGTGAGATTATTGCGGCAGAGCCATCGCCTGGTGCCCAAAAGCCGCTGAAATGGTCCAGCACACCTTTCATCTTTGACGCCGAGGATCACCCTGATCGCACTACTGCGGTCGGGTGCTTGCCATTGTTGGTTTCACCGACAATACGCAACCTCAAGGTGACGAAGATGCTAGTCGATGGCGGGGGTGGTCTGAACCTACTTTCGCCCACCGTGATCGACAAGTTGCAAGTTCCTGATGGAGACCTCGAGGAGACGGGCACGTTTCAGGGGGTCATCCCAGGAAGGAATCAACCGAAGGGGAAAGTCACGCTGCCCGTGACTTTTGGGAGTGATCTGAACTACAGGACAGAGAGGACCGTGTTCGATGTTGCCAGGATCCCCTGCCTTACAACGGGATCCTTGGCCGCCCAGCGCTGGCCAAGTTCATGGCAGCATCACACTATGCCTACAACACCCTGAAGATGCCATGGCCCGTGACGATCATCAGTATCCCCTCCGACAAGAAA
Organism: Secale cereale; assembly: GCA_902687465.1. Taxonomy (NCBI): domain Eukaryota; kingdom Viridiplantae; phylum Streptophyta; class Magnoliopsida; order Poales; family Poaceae; genus Secale; species Secale cereale. Next base: position 699,769,682 of record LR738710.1, on the reverse strand, counting down.
GATGCGCTGATTTGCGCCAACCAATTGTACCATCAAGCAGGTGCAGCAACTGCCGCTACGGGGGGCACTTGCTCCTGCCGATAGAGCCCCGGGAGAGAAGAAGAAGAAGACCGGCGAGACCTCGGGCGCCCACTCCAGCAAGCGCACCTCGTCGGAGTGTTTTTTTCCCGTCGAGGACGTGCCTGAGAGCTCCACCGGAAAGAAGAAGACCCGCGAGACCTCAGACACCCACTCCGGCAAGCGCACCTCTTCGGAGTGTCGCGCTCCCGTCGAGGACGTGCCAGAGAGCTCCACCGGCAGAAACAAGAGATCCAGGGCCACGCCGCCGGGAACCAAGAAGGTTTCTGTCAAAGAGGACGGCACGGCAGGGGCTTTTACGATAAGCTCCGCCCTTGACAAAAAATAGGAAGACGTGCTCGTCACCTTCCTGCGGGCAAATGTCGACGTGTTTGCCTGGCAAGCATCCGACATCCCCGACGTTCCCAGGGAGGTGATTGAGCACCACCTTGCTGTCTGCCCTCATGCGCGGCCCATCAAGCAGAAGGTCAGGAAGCAAGCTTTGGAACGGCAAGAGTTCATCACCGAGGAGATCCGGAAACTGGAAGCTGCGGGTTTGGTGAGAGGAGTGCTCCACCCAACGTGGTTGGCCAATCCAGTGGTAGTGCGCAAGGCAAATGGGAAGTGGAGGCTGTGTATTGATTACACGGATATCAATAAAGCTTGTCCCAAGGACCCTTTCCCATTGCCGCGCATAGACCAGATTGTCGACTCCACGACAGGGTGTGACCTGCTGTCATTCCTCGATGCCTACTCCGGCTACCACCAGATCTTCATGACGAGAGAAGACGAAGAGAAGACAATGTTCATCACCCCATGTGGCACGTACTGTTTTGTAAGAATGCCTTTCGGGTTGAAGATTGCTAGCTCGACGTTTGCAAGGGCAGTCCAGATTGGTTTTGAACCCCAGCTCCATAGAAATATGGAGGCTTATATGGATGATATAGTGGTCAAAACCAAGAACAGAGCAACTCTTGTACCGGATTTACAAGAAACATTTGTGAACCTGCGCAAGATCAACCTCAAGCTGAACCCTGAGAAGTGCGTCTTTAGCATTCCGTCCGACAAGCTTCTCTGGTTCTTTGTGTCGCGGCGAGGGATAGAAGCCAATCCGGACAAGATCAAAGCTATAGAGCAGATTGAAGCACCCAAACGGGTCAAGGATGTGCGTCGGCTTGCTGGCTGCGTTGCCGCCATGAGCAGATTCATTTCCAAGCCTGCCGAGCGCGCCCTCCCCTTTTTCAAGGTCTTGAAAAAGGCGGGTCCAATGGAGTGGACGCCGGAAGCCGAAGCAGCGTTACAAGATCTGAAGAGGTATCTTTCCTCTACGCCAATATTGGTTGCGCCTAGGCCACAAGAACCGTTGCTGCTATACTTAGCGGCAACGAACCAGGTGGTCAGCGCCGCACTAGTGGCGCAGAGAGAAATAGACGATGAGGTGATGGCAGCAATAGAGCCTGGCGCCACTGGTGCAGAAGCGACACAGCCGGTTGGAGTGCTGCCGAAGAAGAAAATGACACAGCACCCGGTCTACTTTGTTAGCTCCCTCTTGCAGGGGGCTAGATCAAGGTACTCCGGCATGCAGAAATTGCTCTTCGGCCTTCTTATGGCCTCGAGGAAGCTGCGTCATTACTTCCAAGCACACGAGATCACCGTCGTCACTCGCCTTCCTCTGCAACGGATATTGCACAATCTAGACGCGACCGGAAGGATTGTAGAGTGGGCACTGGAGCTGTCCAGCTTTGGCCTCAAGTTTGAAAGCACCTCGACAATTCAGAGCCGAGTCCTGGCAGAGTTCGTTGCAGAATGGACCGCAACGCCTGATGAAGAGGTCCAGGAAACTGCTCTCCCCGGCAAAGAGGCGAGTTGCAACTGGATCATGTACTTTGATGGGGCTTTCCCCTTACAGGGCGCCGGGGCTGGCGTATTGTTGGTCGCGCCCACCTGAGAGCACCTCAAGTACGTGGTCCAGATGCACTTCCCTATGGAGGTATCAACGAACAATACTGCCGAGTACGAGGGGCTGCTTGCTGGTCTTAGGATCGCGGCGGACCTCGGAATCAGGACGCTCATTGTCAGGGGCGACTCGCAGCTTGTCGTCAAACAAGTCAACAAAGATTACCAGAGCCCGTTGATGAAGGCCTACGTCGATGAAGTGAGAAAGTTGGAAGAGCTCTTTAACGGTATACAGGCAGATTACGTCCCCGAGCGGAGAACGACATCGCCGATTACCTGTCAAAGCTCGCTGCCCTCAAGCTACCTGTGGAACCAGGTACCTTTGTGCTTCAGCTTTCTCAGCCATCGGTTGATCCATCAACAGAGCAGAACAAGAGGAGGTAGTCAGGGCCCGGCAAGTACTTTCCCGCCGAGCTCCCCGGAGCCGCCGGCAAGGATGTTGCCGGGGACACTGAGCCCGCCGCCGGAGGGCTAACTCCGGTAGAGCGTCAAGCTTTTGCCGTCGAGATAGCCACTCCCTTGGCGGAGGAAATGCCTTTAGTCCTCGCCGTCGAGCCCCAGGCTCGAGCATGGGCGCAGCATACCGTCTGATTCCTTCAGGCTAGGGAACTTCCTAAGGAGCAGGAAGAAGCGGAGAGAGTAGCCCGTCGGTCTGCCATGTACCAGTTCGTCGATGACGTCCTGTACAGAAGGAGACCGAACGGTGTGAAATTGAAGTGCATCCCTCGAGAGGAAGGACTGGAGCTGTTGGCAGAGATACATGGAGGCATATGTGGATCCCACATAGGGTCGAGAGCCCTTGCCGGCAAGGCATTCCGGCAAGGCTTCTTCTGGCCCACTGCCCTCCAGGATACGGCGACGCTGGTCACCAGGTGTGAAGCATGCCAATTCCATTCAAAGAAACTTCATCAACCAGCTCAAGCCCTTCAAACCATTCCTCTCTCCTGGCCCTTCTCGGTCTGGCGGCTCGACATACTGGGCCCTTTCCCCCGCGCCGTCGGGGGCTTTGAGTACTTGTACGTCGCAATCGACAAGTTCACAAAGTGGCCAGAGGTGGAGGCAGTAAGGAAGGTCACAGCTCAGTCAGCCGTCAAGTTCTTCAAGAGACTAGTGTGCCATTTTGTTGTACCCAACATGATCATCACCGACAACGGCACGGAGTTTACAAGCCGCACCTTCATGCAATATACCCAAGACCTCGACAGCAAGGTCTGTTTCGCTTCCGTTGCTCACCCCCGAATCAATGGTCGAGCAGAGAGGGCAAATGCTGAAGTGCTGCGAGGATTACGGACAAAGACCTTTGACATGCTGCACAAGAGCGGGAGGCGCTGGATTGATGAATTGCCGGTGGTTCTTTGGTCGATCAGGACGACGCCAAATCGAGCCACCGGCCAGACGCCCTTTGCCTTGATATACGGGGCAGAAGCAGTTCTCCCCACGGAACTCATATACGTGTCGCCTCGAGTGCTCGCTTATGATGAGCTTGAGCAAGAGCAATTGCGACAAGACGACGCAATGCTCCTTGAGGAAGATCGTCTTCGGGCAGCTGTGAGAGCAGCGCGCTACCAGCAAGCCTTGTGCCGCTACCATAACCGCAAGGTTCATGCCCGAAGCTTTGAGGAAGGCGACATTGTTCTCCGGCGCGTGCAATCGGCCAGGAATACGAACAAGTTGACGCCGAAGTGGGAAGGCCCTTATCGGGTAATACGAGTCACCAGGTCTGGCGTTGTCCGCCTGGAGACCAAGGATGTCGTTCCGGTGAGTAATTCCTGGAACATCGAGCATCTTCGCAAGTTTTACCCATAAGGCGCGGCTTGCCGGGCCCCCCGGCAAGCCACCCTTTTGTGCGAGCCTTGCCGGCAAGGCATGTAACCCTTTGTACAAAGCCAGGTGCAGACCCTGAGCATAAATAAATGAAGCGTTGGCGTCCTAAGTTATAGCATGCATGCTGAGTCGAGTCTCGTCCTTGGTTAGGGTTGGTAGTGCTTAGCAGCGGCTAACACCTAGCTTAGAGGTCGAGTAGTTGTCTTTTCCTCTGTCTTCCTTGGCTTACAGGACGCGCAGACATCCTTGCCGAAGACACTTGGAGGAAGGAAAGAAAAACAGACCAGTGCATAGGCCCCGGCAAGCCAGTGTTGTCGAAGGCTGCAAGGGCAAGAATTCGCCCGCGGCAGACCAGGGTTGCCGGGGGCTGCAGCTTCAGATAAGTCCTTTATCCCTTATCATGCATTCCATTATGGACTGAGGTATGTGAAACCTCGTTCTTTTCCTTAAGCTACCGTGCTCCCATAACTCTAGGCCCTGAGGCTCGTTCCTGGGGCTAGGTTTGGTCGTAGTCGCGGCAGCAGAAGGATAAAACGAGGAGCCTGAGCCCGCTTCATCCCTGCCTCTGCCAAGGGCGTGAGAAAGGTCGAGCGAAGTAGGGAAATGGCAGGGCCTGTTGCCGGGCGAGAAAATGTTTATCTTAAGGATATCGGGGATTTATTCCCTGTTGTGGGTTTTAACCTACGAACAAATGACCCGGCAAACATTCCTTTTTCATTAAAAACATTCCATTCAGGTACAGTCCATAGGGAATGAAAAACATGAATAAGGAGATTACAAGTTTTAAACTTAACAGATGCCCGAAGGCTTACAGACTAAAAAGAGATAAGATGCCCGTAATGCCTTTCTTATCCTTCTCCTCAAAATGTAGGTCAAGGAGGCGAGAAGGGAAAAAGGGGCGCCTAGGCGAGCTACGGGTGACAGAAGACACCGAGAAGGCATCTCGGCGGCCTCCCCAGGGCTAGACGGTGATGACGGCGCCGGAGGCTGAGCTCGAAGACGAGGCGGCAGGACGTCAGTAGGAGACGAAGGCGTCGGTGCCCGCGTACTCCGACATGACGACCTTGCCGCCCGCCTTCTTCCTCTTCCTCTTCCGCAGCCTCCCTACGCCAGCCGCCAAGGAGGTGGCCCGGAGAAGTTCAAGGAGCCGGCGACGTGGATGATGGGGTCGCCGGTGCCACCAGGAGCGGCGCCCGACACCTAGTCGGACCCGTCATCCTGCCGTCCCCCGCCCTCGTCGTCGCTGTCGTTGTCCTCCTCGTCACCCTCGTTCGAGGAGGGGTCTTCGTCATCAGAGGAGCTCTCCATGCAGCACCTCGCGCGAGTCCCGAGGTGCCCGAAGACCTTGACGGAGAGGTGGCCATCCCCCATCAACTTGAAGTGGAGGGTGAGCCCATCCGTCAGGCTGTGGATGCGAGCGAACCTCTTCCATCCTTGGTGAAGATACATCACATGAGGGGCGGGGAAGTCGACGCGGGCCCGCGTGCCACTAATCCCACAACCCCTCATGTGCAGCTGCAGCGACTCCGGCGGGTTCACCTCCATCTCCCGCGCAAACGGAGTCAGGAGACGAAGGTGACGGCCCGGCGACCCCCGCATCCTAATGAAGAACTCACAGGGGTCATCTCCAAAATGGCCTTCCACTGGAGGAGGAGCTGCTGGCAGGGGCGAGGCCGGCGAGCCGCCCCCTCCTCTTCTTCCCCGAGCACCCCGGCCTCGCCCACGGCCCCGCCCCCTCCCTCTTCCCCTCGTGGATGGTTCGGCCACTGCAGGTGCAGGAGAAGGGGGGACGCGCTGTCGAGCAGCGACCCTCGCCACCACCGTTGAGGAGCCGGGGTTTTCCTTCTTCATGGCGGACAGAAGAAAGGAGCAGAAGCTGAAGGAGAAAGAAGATGGAGGAGTGCGGGGCGCCGTCCCCTCCCTCGGCCCTTTATAAAGGGGCGGGGCTGGAGCTCGACCGCCCCGCTCGGCCAATCAAGACGCAGAAGGTGAATGGCGGCTGGGACCGACCCGCCGCCCCAACCAGCGACGGCTCGGTTTCCCGCCTCCACCGCTCGCCACCTCGAACGCATGGGAGGCACGTGGCAACCCGCAGGACCGAAGGGATGGGTAAGGTGACCTCTCCCCACCCCGTGATCGTGGGGAGTGGACGCCTAGCAGACCGCGCCTCGGCCCCATCCAGTCAGCGGGCCACGCCCCTGTACCTCTCCCGTTTATGTGGAAGGCACGGGCCGCCTCCTTTCGCATTTACTGCGACGTGACGCATGCCTGCGGAAACCGCCCCACGCATGCCGCCCACGTCACGCACGCGCCTCCACCCCACGCCGCGCGCGCGGGTCGTGGGAGGCACAGTGCGCGGAAATTTTACCACGGTGAAAACCACCCCGCCTGCCCGCGCACCGTTCTGGGCCTGGCCCAACAACGTGTCGCGCTTTTGTGTGGCCCAGGCCAGGGGGCTCCTGTCGGTGTACAAAAAGAGGGGTACACTTTTTGTACCCCTATGACTGCGCACGGGCAGTCTGAGCCACGGCGCCACCACACCAAGCATGGCAAGGGAGGCAAGCCGGGGCAAGACTGAAGCTTGATGGAGACTGGAGCGACGCCAAGAACAAGACCACAAAGAGCAATGGGACAAAACGGCTTCCCCCGGCAAGGTCCTTGCCGGGGCCGGCTCTGGCAGCCCCGGCAAGACCCTTGCCGCGGCAGCTCTCCCCACGCCTACGGAGCGAATCACCCTTGAGTCTACCGCCCCCGTGGGGCGAGGATTCGGGAGATACCCCCGTGGTGGCATGCAGATCTTTGTGAAGACGTTCAAGATCAGACGCAAGTTAAGAAGACGGCGACCCTTGGTGGGATCCCAGCCAAGGAGGACTACAAGGCCTCCGGCGAGCACCTTGCCGGGGATAAAAGGAGGCGCCACGGCAAGACCCTTGCCGGGGCCCCGGCAAGGCCCTTGCCGAGGACACCCACGGGGCCACGGTCAGGCCCGCATCAACTAGGTTTCCACCGACCCATGCAGCTGCCGACCCAACCAGCTGGACAGGCTCCTGCGTGGCAACCCACAGATCTTCGTGGAGACCCGCCGTTCCGCCACCTCAGCTGCCTATCTGCCTACATGGCACCTCAGGCACCGCTGGCCAGGGCGCGTGTCAACACGAGGAGGAGCGGCGACGGACAAGACGGACGTCTTCCCCCGTCCCCGATAAAGCAAGGACACCTAAGCTGGGCGCATTAAATGCACCTTGTCCTGTAATGCGAGGGATAACCTCGCATCACTGTACCCTTTGCACCTCCTATGTGCCACTGTGGCAACCCCTTTTCCCTATAAAAGGAGGCCCGAGGCGACCAGGAGAAGGATTCAGCTTTTTAGAACTCCTCACGACTCTCTGGGAGCTCCTCGTTAGCTGAAGAACACCAACATATAATCCACCAAAGCAGGAGTAGGGTTTTACGCATCTTTGCGGCCCGAACCTGGGTAAAGAAACCGTGTCCTGACCGTTAAATCCGCTCTTCTCTGAACCCCGCGCCCCGCAACCGTAGTAGGGATTCTTGTGATCCCATAGGTGTCGATCGAAATACCCCGACAGCTGGAGACCTTTCCTGCAAGAGAAAGTTAGTTCTTCTTAACCACCCACATCTTCAGGGGTGGCTTAGAAGCAATGAGTCTAAGAGTAGCATCTGGGAATTTTGGCTTTGGAGCCCTAGCAAATAGTCTTGCGGTAGTAGAATAATACTCATAAGAATAAGCAGAAAAATTCTTTGTTTTGTGAATATAGCGGTTTGAGGAAACACGCTCATATTCATGGGTCTGAGTATAATTTCCCTGCAAAACATTGGCGTTAGGGTGACTCAGGTGAGTCCTTTGTCTGTATGAAGCCTTAGGACCATATGAAGCCTTTGGTGTGGGGTTTGTCTTCTTCCCAGGTGGTGTCATGATGACATTTACTGGAAGCTTCTCAAGACAACCATTGGGAACCCACATCTTCTTCATAGGTGGCCCGTTCCTGCAGTTAGTACCAATATACCTGGCAAACACTTCACCATTCTGATTCTTAAACAGTTTATAGTTTGCATCAAAGGATTCATCAATGATAATAGGATTAGCACAAGTGAAGCCAGATAAGGTAGACAGATCCACTAAAGGTTCCTTTGCAGCAATCCATGTGGTTTTGGCATACTGCTCAGGCTTCCAGTATGAACCATCAACATTCATTTTCCTCTCGTACCCTACACCCTCTTTCCTAGGGTTTCGGTTCAGTATCTGCTTTTTGAGGACATCATATAAAGTCTGATGCCCTTTGAGGCTTTTGTACATCCCTGTTTCAAGCAAAGTCTTCAACCTAGCATTTTCATCAGCAATAGTAGTGGTATCCTCAGCAGAGGGGTTAGTTGCCACATCAGCACTTGAAGATATTGCAACAGTGGCAGAAGTAGAACATTCAACAACAGATGTAGCGTTATCACGCTCAATTCATCTTAGCCATGGTGGAATGAACTCTTCCTGAGAAGCACTAATTTGTTGAGCAAGTAATGAATCGCGCTCCTTCTGAAGATCTTCATAACTCACTCTTAGTTTTTCAAGATATTGCCTTCTTTGAAGAATTTCATAAAAGAGCTTTTCATGATCAGATAAGAGAGTTTTATGATGACATGAAGCGTGTCAAACCTAGTCTGAAGTTTCTGAAGACTCTCAGCCAAGGTTTTCGACTGATCCATTTCTTCACCCAACATATCATTGCTATTAGTTAGCATTCTTTGGGCTTTTTCCAAAGCTATTTGTTGTTTAGTGGCAAGGGAAGCAAGTTTGACATAGCTGGGTCCAAATTCATCACCAGATTCATCATCACTAGACTCAGATAGGTAGCATTCGGTTACCTTGGCACCTTTTGCTATAAGACATGGTGCTGAGGATGATGGTTCTGGATCGTAAGTCATCGTCTTGAGAGATTCTTTGAAATCCTCAAACCCGGGAACATCACGAGTTCGATGACCTTCATAGACCTCAGAGAGACGGTCCCAGATAAGCTTCGCATGATTGAGATGCATGACGTTCCTGAATTGATTTTGAGACAGACAGGAGCAGATGACGTCCTTCGCTGTGAGGTTGAGAAGAGTGAACTTGCGAATGTCATCATCTTCTGCCATCTTGCACAGATCGGTAAGACTAATCTCAGTGACGGTCCACAGCTCACTATTTATCGCCATGAGACGCTTCTTCATCATAGCCTTCCACTTGGGATACTCGTGACCGTCAAACATGGGGCAGGACACAGTCTTCATTCCTGTAGTCGACATAACTAAAACTCCAGGTGGTCAAACCGAATCACACAGAACAAGGGAGTACCTTGCTCTGATACTAATTGAAAGTGCTGTATATCGACTAGAGGGGGGTGAATAGGCGATTTTTATGAAAGTCTTCAAGACATGGAAGTTTCAAAGACAAACGATAAAACCAATCCTATTTATATGCAGCGGAAGGTAGACTACACTAGACAAGCCATAGTCAAGTAATCAATGAAGTGAAAGCATGAAGAATAATAGCAGCTAGGCAGTATGGATCAGGATGGAAGATTGCATGAAGCCAATCAGAACAAGTAGTCACATAGTGAAGTCAAACAGATAGGCAAGCAGGCAATGACTTCACAATGAAAGACAGTAAGGAAAGAGAAGGAAAGGATAGAACCAGTAGCTCGGGGAAGACAGTGATTTGTTAGACCAGTTCCGGTTGCTGTGACAACTGTACGTCTGGTTGGGGAGGCTGAGATTTAACTCAGAAGACCGCGTCTTCACCTTGTTCCCCTTGAGCTAAGGACACCTAGTCCTCGCCCAATCACTCTCGTAAGTCTTCAAGGTAGACTTCCAAACATTCACAGACATCGTTCATCGGCGATCCACAATGACTCTTGGATGCTCAGAACGCGACGCCTAACCGGCTGGAGGAAACACGGTCCTCAAGTGTAACAAGTCTTCAGGTCACACAGATAGAAAGACTTCAGTGATGCCTAACACTCTTTGGCTCTGGGTGTTTGGGCTTTGTCCTCGCAAGGATCTCTCTCTCAAATGCTTCGGAGGTGGGTTGCTCTCAAACGACAAAAGACGTGTAATAACTCTGAGCAGCCACCAATTTATGGTGTAGGGGTGGGCTATTTATAGCCATTGGCAACCCGACCTGCTTTGTCCGAATTGACCCTGGGTCACTAAGGAACTGACACGTGTTCCAACGGTCAGATTTCAAACACAGACGGCAACTTTACTTGGGCTACAAGTAAAGCTGACTCATCCAGCTCTGGATAAGATTTGCTCTCATTGTCTTCGCTCGAAGACATAGGATTTGGTTGAGCATCACTTCAGTCACTCTGACTTAGTTCACTTGGACCCCACTTAACAGTACGGTGGTTCCTATGACTCAACAAAGAAGAAAAGGAAACAACGAAACATCTAAGTCTTCGCGCTCCATAGTCTTCACACAATGTATTCTCTTATCATAGACTTCAATATGATTATCTTCATATACCACCATTGTCGTCAATGTCTTCATACAATTTTAGGGGTCATCTCCGGTAGGCAAACCGAATCAATGAGGGACTACTACCTGTGTTATCCTGCAATTCTCACAAACACATTAGTCCCTCAACCAGGTTTATCGTCAATACTCCAAAACCAACTAGGGGTGGCACTAGATGCACTTACAGGCATCCCCAAGCTTAGGCTCTTGCCACTCTTTGTTCCGTAGTCCATCAATGCAATACTCAAAACTTGAAAACTTCACAACACAAAACTTAACCAAAAATCTCGTGAGCTCCATTAGTATAAGAAAACAAACCACCACTCAAAGGTACTGTAATGAACTCATTCTTTGCTTATATTGGTGTTAAACCTACTATATTCCAACTTCTCTATGATTCATATCCTCCAATACTACTCATAGATTCATCAAAATAAGCAAACAACACACGAAAAAGAGAATCTGTCAAAAACAGAACAGTCTGTAGTAATCTGTAACTTTCGCATACTTCTGTGACTCCAAAAAAAATTGAAATAAATTGGTAAACGTGGGGAATTTGTCTATTAATCACCTGCAAAAATAATCAACTAAATTGCACACTCCAGCAAAATCTGGTGACTATTCTAGTGAGCGCTAACGATTCTGTTTTTTACAGCAAGATCATATAAACTTCACACAAGTCTTCCCAAAGGTTCTACTTGGCACAAACACTAATTAAAACACAAAACCACATCTAAACAGAAGCTAGATGCAATATTTATTCCTAAACAGAAGCAAAAACAAAAAGAATAAAATTGGGTTACCTCCCAACAAGCACTATCGTTTAACGCCCCTAGCTAGGCACGATACAAGGATAGATCTAGGTATTGCCATAATGATAAGATATATCGCGAAAACTCATCTCATATTCCCTACGTTCAGCAGAAAGTTTTCTTTGTGGCAAGCAAAAGTAATCAAAAGGGCTAAATTTAATGGGACGAAAGTCCCCCACATCAAGCTCAGGAGGTATAGGTTCCTCTTTTTGCCCTTTATAATGTACAACCAATTCATCATTATAGGCATTCTTTTGGCAGAAGGTCATAAGCCTTCGCTCGAGGGAAAAACCTAACCCATTGTTTTGAATAGAAAAATTATCATTCGACTCAGAAATTCTATCAACCAAGACATCGGAAGGAACCTTTCTTCTAAGGTTTTCATTAAAAGCAACATGATCAGGAGATCGCAACCGCATTATGTCTTCTTGATTAAATAAGATAGCCTCTATGGGAGGTTGACCAACATCTACCTCGTAATGGGCAAAGATTTCTTTGGCCTCTTTCATGATAAATCTGCATTCATGAGCCAAAAAGATAGTAGCGGCACGCTTAACAGAAGAATGCTCAATATTGGAAAATTCCTGAAAGAATCTATGAATGCAGGGATGCATATGGATAAATTGCTTTTCAATTTCAACTATAAGCATAGATATGGCATCCTCAAGGCTACTAGTTCTATGAACAATAGAACCACCCAAAGTAGGCAAAGCACCGGCACAAGTAAAGAAATCTTGAAGAACTCCTTTTCCAATGATATTACCACTGCCAACCCGGAACTTCTTAATATGTAAAGTGGTAGTTTCATCCGGAGGGTCAACATAGACGTTTCCCTCATCATTACTACCCTTCTCGATAAAATCTTCCCCCATCTCAGACATGAGGGCAAGCGAACGGAAAACACACGACAAAAAGAAGGGCGAATAAAACGGCAAGGGTGAAGTGGGGGAGAGGTAAATGTGAGGCAAATAAATGTAATGCGAATGATAAGGGTTTGTGATATGTACTTGGTATATGACTTTTGCGTAAGCCTCCCTGGCAACGGTGCTAGAAATTCTTCTTGCTACTTCTCGAGCTTGCGTTGTATTCCCTCGAAGAGGAAAGGGTGATGAAGCACAGTAGCGTAAGTATTTCCCTCAGTTTTTTAGAACCAAGGTACCAATCCAATAGGAGACCACGCGCGAGTCCCTCGCACATGCACAAACAAATAAGAACTTCGCAGCCAATGCGATAAGGGGTTGTCAATCCCTTTACGGTCACTTACGGAAGTGAGATCTGATAGATATGATACTTTGATATTTTTAGTATTTTGGATATAGGAACAGAAAGTAAAAACGGTAAAGTAAAGTAGATGGTAGATTGATATGTTGAGAATAGACCCGGGGGCCATAGGTTTCACTAGTGGCTTCTTTCATGATAGCATAATTCTACGGTGGGTGAACGAATTACTGTCGAGCAATTGATAGAAAAGCGAATAATTATGAGAATATCTAGGCATGATCATTATATATAGGCATCACGTCCGTGACAAGTAGACCAAAACGATTATGCATCTACTACTATTACTCCACACATCGACCGCTATCCAGCATGCATCTAGAGTTTTAAGTTCAGAAGAACAGAGTAACGCCTTAAGCAAGATGACATGATGTAGAGGGATAAACTCAAGCAATATGATATAAACCCCATCTTTTTATCCTTGATGGCAACAATACAATACGTGCCTTGCTGCCCCTACTATCACTGGGAAAGGACACCGCAAGATTGAACTCAAAGCCAAGCACTTCTCCCATTGCAAGAACTATAGATCTAGTAGGTCAAACCAAACCAATAATTCGAAGAGACTTGCAAGGATATTATAATCATACATAAAAGAATTCAGAAAAGAACCAAATATTTCTCATAGATAATCTTGATCATAAACCCACAATTCATCGGATCTCGACAAACACACCGCAAAAAGAGATTACATCGAATAGATCTCCTCGAAGACCGAGGAGAACTTGGTATTGAGATCCAAAGAGAGAGAAAAAGCCATCTGGATACTAACTATGGACCCCAAGGTCTGTGGTAAACTACTCACAACTCATGGTGAGGCGATGGTGTTGATGTAGAAGCACTCCGTGGTAGATCCCCCCTCCGGCGGAGCTCCGGAACGGGCCTTAAGATGGGATCTCATGGGAACAGAAGGTTGCGGAGGTGGAATTAGGCTTTTCTCTCCTCTTCTGATGTTTTCGGGGTACATGGGTATATAAAGGAGGAAGGAGGGCATCGGGGGACCAACGTGGGGCCCACGAGGCATGGGGGCGCGCCCCCCACTCTCGTGGACGCCACATGTGCCCTATTCCGTGGTTCCCAACTCTCCCATGAAGATATAGCTCCAAAAATATATCTCCCGAAGGTTTCATTCCGTTTGGACTCCGTTTGATATTCCTTTTCTGTAAAACCCTGAAATAGGCAAAATACAGCAATCTAGATTGGGCCTTTGGGTTAATAGGTTAGTCCCAAAAATAATATAAAAGTGTATAACAAAGCCCATTAAACATCCAAAACATCATAAATAATAGCATGGAACAATCAAAAATTATAGATACATTGGAGACGTATCACATGTCATACTTTGATTCGGCGGTATTGTGAGATGAAGCGGCCCGGAACGACATTACGTGTACGCTTACGCGAGACTTGTTTCACCATTACGAGCACTCGTTGCTTAAAGGTGACAGGCGGGTCTCTGTCTCCCTCACTTTAGTTGAATCAAGTGTGGCTACGCCCGGTCCTTGTGAAGGTTAAAACATCACATACTTGATGAAAAATCGTTGTGGTTCTTGTATGCGTAGGTAAGAACGGTTCTTGCTAAGCCCGTAGCAGCCACGTAAAACTTGCAACAACAAAGAAGAGGACGTCTAACTTGTTTTTGCAGGGCATGTTGTGATGTGATATGGTCAAGACATGATGACTTATACGTTATTGTATGAGATGATCATGTTTTGTAAAGTTATCGGCAACTGGCAGGAGCCATATGGTTGTCTGGGTACTATAATTGCTTGAATCAAGTGGGAGTTAATCTTGTAGATAAGATAGTAATTGACAAAGTTCTCTAGTAACTATCACCAATTTAGTAGAACTTTGTGATGAACTAAAATATGCAAGGGATGACAAAAGTAATTCCCAAGCTCTTCGTGATGCTGAAATCGGCGAAGGTAGAAATCAAGAAAGATCATCAAGTGTTGATGGTTAACAAGACCACTTGTTTCAAGTAAAGGGCAAACGGATAGAAGCATAACTTCAAGAAGAATGACAAGCAAGTTGTCACTCCCGTGAAGAAACCCAAAGCTAAAATCGAGCTTGAAACTAAATGCCTCTACTGCAAAGTAAATGGTCACTATAAGTGTAACTGCCCTAGATAGTTGGCGGATAAGAAGGATGGCAAAGTGAACAAAGGTATATTTGATATACAGATTATAGATGTGTACTTTACTAGTGTTCATAGTAACCCCTGGGTATTTAATACCGGTTCAGTTGCTAAAATTAGTAACTCGAAACAAGAGTTGCAGAATGAACAGAGACTAGTTAAAGGTCAAGTGACTATGTGTGTTGGAAGTGGTTCCAAGATTGATATCGTCATCATCGCACACTAACTATACTTTCGGGATTAGTGTAAAACCCAAATAAATGTTATTTGGCATTTGCGTTGAGCATGAATATGATTTGATCATGTTTGCTGCAATACGGTTATTCATTTAAAGTCGTAGAATAATTGTTGTTCTGTTTACATGAATAAAACATTCGATGGTCATACACACAATGAAAATAGTTTGTTGGATCTCGATCGTAGTAATACACATATTCACAATATTGAAGCCAAAAGATGCAAAGTTGATAATAATAGTGCAACTTATTTGTGGCACTGCCATTTAGGCCATATTGGTGTAAAGTGCATGAAGAAACTCCATGCTGATGGGCTTTCGGAATCACTTGATTATGAATCACTTAGTGCTTGCGAACCATGCCTCATGGGCAAGATGACAAAAACTCCGTTCTCCGGAACAATGGAGCGAGCAACTGACTTATTGGAAATAATACATACTGATGTATGCGGTTCGATGAGTGTTGAGGCTCACGGCGGGTATCATTATTTTCTGACCTTCATAGATGGTTTGAGCAGATATGGGTATATCTACTTGATGAAACAAAAGTCTTTGAAAAAGTTCAAAGAATTTCAGAGTGAAGTTGAAAATCATCGTAACAAGAAAATAAAGTTTCTATGATCTAAATGCGAAGGCGAATATTTGAAGTTGCGAGTTTGGCCTTCATTTAAAACAATGTGAAATAGTTTCACAACTCACGCCACCTGGAACACCACAGCGTAATGGTGCGTCCGAACATCGTGACCGCACTTTATTAGATATGGTGCGATCTATGATGTCTCTTACCAATTTACCACTATCGTTTTGGGTTATGCATTAGAGACAGCTACATTCACGTTAAATAAGGGCACCATCTAAATCTATTGAGACGCCGCCTTATGAACTGTTGTTTGGCAAGAAACCAAAGTTGTTGTCTCTTAAAGTTTGGGGCTGCGATGCTTATGTGAAAAAGCTTCAACCAGATAAGCTCGAACCCAAGTCGGAGAAATGTGTCTTCATAGGATACCCAAAGGAAACTGTTGGGTACACCTTCTATCATAGACCCGAAGGCAAGATATTTGTTGCTAAGAATGGATCCTTTCTAGAGAAGGAGTTTCTCTCTAAAGAAGTGAGTGGGAGGAAAGTGAAACTTAATGAGGTAATTGTACCTTCTCCTGAATTGGAAAGTAGTACATCACAGAAACTAGTTCTAGTGATTCCTACACCAATCAGCGAGGAAGCTAATGATGATGATCATGAAACTTCAGATCAAATTACTACTGAACCTCATAGGTCAACCAGAGTGCATTCCGCGCCAGAGTGGTACGGCAACCCAGTTCTGGAAGTCATGTTACTAGACCATGATGAACCTACGAACTACGAGGAAGCGATGATGAGCCCAGATTCTACAAAATGGTTGGAGGCCATGGAATCTAAGATGGGGTCCATGTATGAGAACAAAGTGTGGACTTTGGTTGACTTGCCCGATGATCGGCAAGCCATTAAAAATAAATGGATTTTTAAGAGGAAGACTGACGCCGATGGTAATGTTACTGTCTACAAAGCTCGACTTATTGCGAAAGGTCTTCGACAAGTTCAAGGTGTTGACTACGATGAGATTTTCTCACTCGTAGCGATGCTTAAAGTCTGTCTGAATCATGTTAGCAATAGCCGCAGTTTATGAAATCTGGCAAATGGATAACAAAACTACGTTCTTTAATGGATTTATTAAATATGAGTTGTATATGATGAAACCAGAAGGTTTTGTCAATCCAAATGGTGCTAATAAAATGTGCAAGCTCCAGCGATCCATCTATGGACTGGTGCAAGCATCTCAGAGTTGGAATATACGCTTTGATAAGTTGATCAATGCATATAGTTTTATACACACTTACGGTGAAGCCTGTATTTACAAGAAAGTGAGTGGGAGCACTACAACATTTTTGATAAGTATATGTGAATGACATATTTTTGATCGGAAATGATGTAGAATTTTCTGCAGAGCATAAATGATTGTTTAAAAGGAGTTTTTTCAATAAAAGACCTCGGTGAAGCTGCTTACATATTAGGCACCTAGATCTATAGAGATAGATCATGACGCTTGATAAGATTTTCAATTAGTACATACCTTGATAATGATTTTGAAGTAGTTCAAAATGGATTAGATAGAGAATCAGTTCTTGCCTGAGTTATAAGGCATGAAGTCGAGTGAGACTCAAAACCCGACCACGGTAGAAGATACAGAAAGAATGAAAGTCATTCCCTATGCTCAGCCATAGGTGCTATAAAGTATGCCATGTTGTGTACCAAACCTGTTGTGTACCTTGCCATGAGTGTGGCAAGGAGGTACAATAGTGATCCAGGAGTAGACCACTGGACATCGGTCAAAATTATACTTAGTTACTAGATGACTAAATCTGGATACGTATTGATAGTGGGAGCAATTAGCTAGAGTAGCTCCATGCAGAGCACTGTAGACATAGAAATTTGCGAAATACATACGGATCTGAATGTAACAGACCCACTGACTAAACTTCTCTCACGAAGAAAAACATGATCACACCTTAGTACTCTTTTGGGTGTTAATCACATGGCGATATGAATTAGATTGTTGACTCTAGTAACCTTTTTTGTTGTTAGTCACATGGCGATGTGAACTATGGGTGTTATTCACATAAACGATATGAACTATCGGTATTAAATCACATCGCGATGTGAACTAGATTATTGACTCTAGTGCAAGTGGGAGACTGAAGGAAATATGCCATAGAGGCAATAATAAAGTGGTTATTTATATTTCCTTATATCATGATAAATGTTTATTATTCATGCTAGAATTGTATTAACCGGAAACTTAGTACATATGTGAATACATAGACAAAAAGAGAGAGTCCCTAGTATGCCTCTGCTAGACTAGCTCGTTAAATCAAAGATAGTTATGTTTCCTAACCATAGACATGAGTTGTCATTTGATCAACGGGATCACATCATTGGAAGAATGATGTCATGGAAAAGACCCATCCGTTAGCTTAGCATGATGGTCGTTTAGTTTTACTACTATTGCTTTCTTCATGACTTATACATGTTCCTATGACTATGAGATTATGAAACTCCCAAATACCGGAGGAACATCTTGTGTTCTATCAAACGTCAGAACGTAACTGGGTGATTATAAAGATTCTCTATAGGTGTCTCCAAAAGTGTTCGTGGTGTTGGCATAGATCAAGTATAGGATTTGTCACTCCGAGTGTCGGAGAGGTATCTCTGGGCCCTCTCGGTAATACACATCATAATAAGCCTTGCAAGCAAATGACTAATGAGTTAGTCACGAGATGATGTATTACGGAACAACTAAAGAGACTTGCTGGTAACGAGATTGAACTAGGTATTGAGATACCGGCGATCGAATCTCGGGCAAGTAACATACCGATGACAAAGGGAACAACGTATGTTGTTATGCCTTTTGACCGATAAAGATCTTCGTAGAATATGTAGGAGCCAATATGAGCTTCCAGGTTCCGCTATTGGTTATTGACCAGAGATGAGTCTCGGTCATGTCTATATAGTTCTCGAACTCGTAGGGTCCGCACGCTTAATGTTCGATGACGATCGGTATTATGAGTTTATGAGTTTTTATGTACCGAAGGTAGTTCAGAGTCCCGGATGAGATCACGGACATGACGAGGAGTCTCACAATGTCCGAGACATAAAGATTAATATATTGGATGACTATAATCGGACACCGGAAGTGTTTCGGGTGTTATCGGATAAAACCGGAGTGCCGGAGGGAGTTACCGGAACCCCCCAAGGGAGTATGGGCCATAGTGGGCCTTGAGGGAATAAAGAGAGGCAGACCATGGGGCTAGTCGTACCCTCCCCCTAGGAATCCTAGTTGGACGAGGAAAAGAGGGGGAGGCGCCCCTCTTCTTCCTTCTCCTCTCCTCCTTCCTTTCCTACTCCTAGTAGGAATAGGAAGGGGGATTCCTATTCCTACTAGGAGTAGGAATCCTACTCCTGGCGCGGCATACTTGGCCAACTGCACCTCCCCCCTTGCTACTTTATATATGGGGGTAGGGGGCACCCAAGGACACACAAGAAACATGGTTCTAGCCGTGTGCGTTGCCCCCTCCACAGAAACACACCTCGGTCATTGATACGTCCAAAACGTAGCTATAATTTCTGCTTGCTACATGCCACTTTTGGGTGATATTGCTATGATATTCATACACTTCCATACACTTTTGATCATATTTGGACTAACTTACTAATCCAGTGCACCCCAGTTCCAGTTTCTGTTTTCGACTGTTTTTGTATTTCAGGTTTCACGTTACGAGAACTGCCAGGAAAAATCCAGAAAAATTATATAAAAAATCAGCGTTCCGGTTACCGTGCGTCCGAAGGGCAGCCGGGGGGGCCACCAGGGCTCCAGGCGCCCTGGCGGCGCCCCCCCCCCCCTGGGCCGCACCGGGGGGGCGCCTGGGCCCCCCGAAGCTTCCCCGATGCTCCCCTTTGGCATATATTTAAAGCGTCATCCGAAACCCTCAGAACAGGAACTCTTTTCACGATCCCATCTCTGTTCCGTCGCCGCCGCCGCTTCCAAGATCGGGAGCACCAGGAGAACTCTTCCCAGCACCTTGCCGGAGGGGAGGATCACCACCGGGAGCTTCTCCACCACCATGGACGCCTCCCGGATAACTCGTGAGTAGTCTCCCTTGGACCATGAGTCCATGACCAGTAGCTATGTGATGTTCTCCTCCCGTTCTTGTGCTTCACTAATTAGTCCTCGTGAGCTGCCCTACATGATCGAGGCACATATGTAATCCTTATGCTGTTGCTATGTTGAGTTTGCTGGGATCCGATGGATTATGAGATTATGTTCAGATTGATCTTGAGTAATATATTTGATCTACCTCTTTTATATTTATATTCATAAGTAATTCTTGCATGTTCTCCGTTGTTATTTATTGCTTTGGCCAAGTAATACGTAGTGACTCCAAGAGGGAACGTTATGCTCGATTGTGGGTTCATGCCCCTCGATGACTAGCTTGAGTGACAGAAACATGAGTCTAGGGGATGTGCTGTTGCCACAAGGGGGAAAACAACGGTGCTTGTGCCCGCGGGTGCAAGGATTGTTTACTTTACGCAAAGTTCTTTTAATGCAGTTGTCTGTTGCATTGAGTTTACACTATGGGTGGGACTCGCAACTTAATACCAGCGAGATGTTCTGGATAGATATCTCAAGGTGGATGATTAGTAGTAGATATTGATGGATTTCGGTCTACTTATTTTGGCGTACCGCCCATACTTTGAACCTCAACCTTTCTTGCAATGTAGTCAGCATTGGTTTGCGTTCGTGGTCCTGTCAATTGCCCAGCTGTAATTTGTTTACCTCACATAGTTGTTTTATCGTCTTTTGGGAGAGAGACATCACTAGTGAACATCATGAGACTCCGGTCCATATTACCATCATTGATCACATCCGCTATTTACTTTTCGCTTTTACTTACTATTGCAAAACATTATCTATCACAACTATCATTTGCTTTTAACCCTTTGTGAACTACAAGGCCGGAGGGATTGACAACCTCTCTGTACTCGTTGGGAGCAAAGTTATTTGTATCTGTGTGCAGGTCCACGTTGATTGCTAATTTGCGCCGTTAGCAGTTGACACCTACTTGTTGAACCTAGGAGTCTCTGGGGATTCGATCTTTGGCATCTTTGCTAAGGGAAAACACTTCTACATACTGCATCTTACACCTTCCACTTGGGGTAACCAACGAGGGGTTCGAGGCCCATCAAGGAGTATTTTCTGGCGCCGTTGCCGGGGACTCCACTCTTCAGGATAGGGGAGTTGCATGCTATCTTTTACCTTTGCTTTTTAGTCTTGTTAGTTTACCTTTCAGTTTTTGCTTTAGTATCTTTTATCGAAAATCACAAAAATAGTTATCTTGCTTGCTTGCTACTATGGGTTCCACCGAGAACACCAAGTTGTGTGACTTCACTAGTCACAACAACGATGACTTTATCAGCACACCTATCACTACACCCGCCACTTCAGCACCTTCGTATGAAATTAAACCTGCTTTACTGAACTTAGTCATGAAAGATCAATTCTCCGGTGCTGGAGATGATGCTGCTTTACACTTGAACAACTTTGTTGAACTTTGTGATATGCAAAAGTACCAATAAATAGATGGTAATATTGTTAAGCTTAAGCTTTTTCCTTTCTCCTTGAGAGGAGGAGCTAAAATATGGTTTCAGTCTTTGCCTAGAAATAGCATAGATTCATGGGACAAGTGCAAAGATGCTTTTATTGGAAAATACTATCCACCTGCTAAAATTATCCAACTTAGAAGTAACATAATGAATTTTAACCAATTGGATAATGAACACGTTGCCCAAGCTTGGGAACGTATGAAATCTCTTATCAAGAACTGCCCTACTCATGGTTTGACTACTTGGATGGTTATCCAAACTTTTTATGCAGGCTTGAACTTTACCTCGCGGAACTTGTTAGATTCAGCCGCGGGAGGAACTTTTATGTCAACTACACTTGGTGCTGCCACAAAACTTCTCGATGAGATGATGACCAACTATTCCCAATGGCACACCGAACGCGCTCCAACAGGTAGGAAGGTAAACTCTGTCGAGAAGATTTCCTCCTTAAATGAAAAAGTTGACTTGATCATGTCTCTACTTTCGAAGCAATCTACTGTTGATCCTCGTGATGTTCCTTTAAATTCTTTGATTGCTCAAGAACAAGTAGATGTGAATTTTATCTCTAGAAACAATTTTAACAACAATGCTTATAGGAGTAACTTTGGTAACAATCCTAGACCGTTCCCCTCTAATTCTTATGGGAACAACAATGCTTATCCTAGTACCAAGAACTCCACTACTGAACTAGAGATTATGCTTAAAGATTTCATCACTACCCAAAAAGCCTTTAATAAGAGTGTAGAAGAAAAATTACACAAACTAGATGATCTTTCTTTTAAGGTAGACCATTTAGCCAATGAGGTAAAATTGCTAAATATTAAGACTTCTCCTCTTGAGGAGAGGGAAGTCATTCCTATTAATGCTACTCAAGTGCAAATCAATGAAAAATATTAGGATGATGGCTAAAATTAAAGAAAGATGGGCTAGAGAAAGGGAGGAAGAGGATAGAATTAAGAGCCTTCCTACCCACCACACTGTTGCTACTATCAAAGCTGTTGAGGATATCCAAACTCTTAGCACCCAATGTACTCCTGGTCCCAATGGACCTATTAATGGTGATGCTATGACTATAGAAACTACCAAACATGTGAACCTAAAGGACACCACTACCACTTTACTTGACGCTCGTGATCTTGATTTTGATATTTGCACTCTTACCGAAGTTATTGATTTCCTTCACAAGATGTCTAGAGACCCCCGCACTAGCACGCTTAATCTTGCCTTCACAGAGCATATCACTAATGCTCTCATCAAAGCTAGGGAGGAGAAACTTAGAGTAGAAGCCTCCATACCTAGAAAGATAGAAGATGGTTGGGATCCTATGATAAAAATTAAATTGAATGACTTCTCTTGCTATGCATTATGTGATGTTGGAGCTAGTACCTCTGTTATGCCCAAAAGAATATATGATATGCTTAAATTGAAACCTTATGATTCTTGTTCTTTTGGTGTTCGTCTCGTTGACTCTTCCATAAAGAAACCTTTGGGGAGGATCGACGATGTTCTTATCGTTGTCAATGATAATTATGTTCCCGTTGATTTTACTATTATGGATATTGAATGTGATCCTTCATGTCCAATTATTTTGGGACGTCCCTTTTTGCGCACCGTTGGTGCTATCATTGACATGAAAGAGGGTAATATAAAATTTCAGTTTCCTCTCAAGAAAGGGATGGAACACTTCCCTCGAAAGAAGATCAATTACCTTTTGAGTTCGTTGTACGGGCTAGCTATTCTTTTACTCTTGATAAAACTTGATCTCTATGCATTATGCCTAGCTTAAAGGCATAAAAGAAAGCGCTTTTGGGAGGCAGCCCACATGAATAAATTTTTTGCTTTTGTTGTGTCTTGATGTTTTTTACTGCTGTAGCATCATCATTGTATCTTTGCTTTTCATATTTGTGCCAAGTATAGCCTCTGATTGCTAGAAAGTTCAAAAGTTGTGAGGTGCTGTCCAAGAAACAGATTCTGTCCTTGGATAGAAAAATTCGTATAAAATCACCAGATCATCTTTTTGGTCTGAATTTTTTCAACAGCGTTCTCTATATAATTGTCTTTCGTGCTTCTGTTCAGAGTTTTTTTATTTGAGTTGCAGAAGTACCCCGAACAAATCGATTACTACCTGCTGTTCTGTTTTTCACAGATTCTGTCCTGTTTTGCCTTTCCTTCATTTTGCAAATCAAGAGCTTGCTTTTTCTTTGCAAAAACCTTTTGGCAATCTTGAGAAACAGTAGAACTTCAAGAATACCTTTATTTCCAGCAAGGTATAATTATTTTATTAAGGGTACTAACATCGCTAATCAGATTATGATGAGTTATGTATGAAGGGAGTTTTCAAGTGTGCGAGGGAAGATGATAAAAAGATTCAGGAGTGTCAAGCACTCAAGCTTGGGGATGCCCCCGTGCACCCCCAAGAAATATTCAAGGAGACTCAAGCGTCTAAGGTTGGGGATGCCCCCGTGCATCCCCTTCTCCATCAACATTATCAGTTCGTCTTTCGTTTCGCTATATTTTTATCACTTCATGTGTTATGTGCTATGCTTGGAGCGTCTTGCTTTTAGTTTTCTTTTTAGTTTTTCATAACGAGTCGGAACTCAGCATTCTTTATGTGGGAGAGAAACACGCTCCACTTCTACCTAGAACATAACATAGAATTTTCATGTCTATCTTTGCTGTGTGTGTTCTTTGTCTTTTAATAGCTACTATCATGCTCTGCTCTTAGTATTCATGCTTATCTTTTCAAAGAGCTTTTGTTTAGTTGGTCGCTTGAACTCTCTTTAATTATCATGCTCACTTTATTAAGAGAGCTTGCTTCTGTTGCATTGGTTAATATGTCTATGATAAAGATGCTACGTGCATAATGGCACTTAGTAGTTCAGGTTTTCTTATGGTTAGTCTCAAATAGCTGGGGGATTCCCAATGTGTTATTGGAGTACCAACTTGATTTGTTTGCCTATAATGTGGTATGGTTTAGTAATATCTTCCTTCGAGAATTTATTTTGATTGACTTGGCGTATGCTCACGCATATTTAAGACTGTAAAGAAAGTCTGTCAAGCCTTGATGATCTTTTATTTCTGAGTAGCGATATAACTACCATGCCTGATTGAATATTGCTTTGTCGCTCTGCATGATTATGACCGTCATTGCTCTCTTAGTTGGTCGCTCCCAGTCTTTTGCTAACCTCCACCTGTACTAAGCAGACTAACCTTGCAATACATAGCTCATGGGAAAGTAGCTTAAAAACTATTGTGGTAAAGAATATGTTGCCTATGTATCTTATTTCTTATGAGTTGCTTGCTGAGCGGTAACCATGTTTCTGGGGACGCCATCAACTGTCACACTTTTGTTGAATATCATGTGAGTTGCTATGCATGTTCGTCTTGTCTGAAGTAAGGGTGATTTGCCGTGGGTTGAATGAATATGCATATTGTTAGAGAAGAACATTGGGCCGCCAACCAAAGCCATGCATCATGGTGGAAGTTTTAGCTTGGACTTAATCCTCAATCTCTTATGAGAATATGCTTATGCATTAAAGAGGAGTCCATCATCTATTTTCAATGTTGTCCCGGTATGGATGTCCTCAAGTTGAGATCTATCAAAAACAAGAAATCAAATGCGATTTATCTCCTTGGACCTTTGTACAGGTGGCATAGAGGTACCCCTTTGTGACACTTGGTTGAAACATATGTAATGCAATGATAACCCATGGAAATCCGAGCTAATTAGGACAAGGTGCGAGCACTATTGGTATTCGATGCATGAGGCTTGCAACTTATAAGATGTCTTATGCATGACACATATGAAATACTACTACCGTTGACAAAATTGCTTCCATGTTTTCAAAATAAAAAAACTCTAGCATATAACCATTCTTTTACTTTTATGTTGAGTCTCCAACTTCTTTCTTCAAGCACCAACTACTGAGAGCATGATTGTCATTCTGAGTGTAATGTGCATTGTCCCAAAGTAGCATTGTCTTTTGCATGATTGTGATATCGTTATTTCTGAAATCATTGTATCTAGTCATCACTTAAACCTTGAAGGTGCCCCTGCATTTATGTTTTGCTTCACTAAAGGGGGCAAACTAGATATCACTTTATCATATTAGCACATCATGTTCATTGCAAATCTATTTGATGCTTCAATGTCATGTTGTAAAACTTTCAGTCATTTGTGATTTTCTCATGAGGCAACTTAGTTACTATAGAATCATTGTCTCAGTAAGCTTTTGTCATATGACTATGAAAAAGTCCTATATGGTTAATAGCATGTCACCACAGAAATTATTCTTGTTATCATTTACCTACTCGAGGACGAGCAGGAATTAAGCTTGGGGATGTTGATACGTCCAAAACGTATCTATAATTTCTGCTTGCTCCATGCCACTTTTGGGTGATATTGCTATGATATTCATACACTTCCATACACTTTTGATCATATTTGGACTAACTTACTAATCCAGTGCACCCCAGTGCCAGTATCTGTTTTCGGCTGTTTTTGTATTTCAGGTTTTCACGTTACGAGAACTGCCAGGAAAAATCCAGAAAAATTATATAAAAAATCAGTGTTCCGGAAACTACCGTGCGTCCGAAGAGCAGCCGGGGGGGGGCACCAGAGCTCCAGGCGCCCTGGCGGCGCCCCCCCTGGGCCGCGCCGGGGGGCGCCTGGGCCCCCCGAAGCTTCCCCGATGCTCCCCTTTGGCATATATTTAAAGCGTCCTCCGAAACCCTCAGAACAGGAACTCTTTCCGCGATCCCATCTCTGTTCCGCCGCCGCTGCCGCTTCCAAGATCGGGAGCACCAGGAGAACTCTTCCCGACACCCTGCCGGAGGGGAGGATCACCACCGGGAACTTCTCCACCACCATGGACGCCTCCCGGATGACTCGTGAGTAGTCTCCCTTGGACCATGAGTCCATGACCAGTAGCTATGTGATGTTCTCCTCCCGTTCTTGTGCTTCACTAATTAGTCCTCGTGAGCTGCCCTACATGATCGAGGCACATATGTAATCCTTATGTTGTTGCTATGTTGAGTTTGCTGGGATCCGATGGATTATGAGATTATGTTCAGATTGATCTTGAGTAATATATTTGATCTACCTCTTTTATATTTATGTTCATAAGTAATTCTTGCATGTTCTCCGTTGTTATTTATTGCTTTGGCCAAGTAATACGTAGTGACTCCAAGAGGGAACGTTATGCTCGATTGTGGGTTCATGCCCCTCGATGACTAGCTTGAGTGACAGAAACATGAGTCTAGGGGATGTGTTGTTGCCACAAGGGGGAAAACAACGGTGCTTGTGCCCGCGAGTGTAAGGATTTTTTACTTTACGCAAAGTTCTTTTAATGCAGTTGTCTGTTGCATTGAGTTTACACTATGGGTGGGACTCGCAACTTAATACCAGCGAGATGTTCTGGATAGATATCTCAAGGTGGATGATTAGTAGTAGATATTGATGGATTTCGGTCTACTTATTTTGGCGTACCGCCCATGCTTTGAACCTCAACCTTTCTTGCAATGTAGTCAGCATTGGTTTGCGTTCGTGGTCCTGTCAATTGCCCAGCTGTAATTTGTTTACCTCACATAGCTGTTTTATCGTCTTTTGGGAGAGAGACATCACTAGTGAACATCATGAGACTCCGGTCCATATTACCATCATTGATCACATCCGCTATTTACTTTTAGCTTTTACTTACTATTGCAAAACATTATCTATCACAACTATCATTTGCTTTTAACCCTTTGTGAACTACAAGGCCGGAGGGATTGACAACCTCTCTGTACTCGTTGGGAGCAAAGTTATTTGTATCTGTGTGCAGGTCCACGTTGATTGCTAATTTGCGCCGTTAGTAGTTGACACCTACTTGTTGAACCTAGGAGTCTCTGGGGATTCGATCCTTGGCAACTTTGCTAAGGGAAAACACTTCTACATACTGCATCTTACACCTTCCACTTGGGGTAACCAACGAGGGGTTCGAGGCCCATCAGTCATACCGTTGCAGTGCTTAGGCGAAGCCCTACACCGGTAGCTTCATCATCTCTGTCGCCACGCTGTCGTGCTGACGAAACTCTCCCGTGAAGCTCAACTGGATCAGTAGCTCGTGGGACGTCATCAAGCTAAACATGTGTTGAAAGCGAAGGTGCCGTACGTTCGGTGCTTGATCGGTTGGATCGCGAAGACGTTCGACTACATCAGCTACGTCACTAGACGCTTCCGCTTTCGTTCTACGAGGGTACGTAGACACACTCTCCCCTCTCGTTGCTATGCATGTACTAGATAGATCTTGCGTGATCGTAGGAAAATATTGAAATACTACGTTCCCCAACAGAAAGATAATGGTAGCAACTACACTGACTGGGTCCGTAACTTGAGGATTATCCTCATTACTGCATAGAAGAATTATGTCCTGGAAGCACCGCTAGGTGACAGGCCTGCTGCAGGAGCAACTCCAGATGTTATGAACATCTGGCAAGCTCGTTCTGATGACTACTTGATAGTTCAGTGTGCCATGCTTTACGGCTTAGAATCGGGACTTCAAAGACGTTTTGAACGTCATGGATCATATGAGATGTTCCAAGAGTTGAAGTTAATATTTCAAGCAAATGCCCGAATTGAGAGATATGAAGTCTCCAATAAGTTCTATAGCTGCAAGATGGAGGAGAACTGTTCTATCAGTGAACACTTGCTCAAAATGTCTGGGTACTACAATCATACGACTCAACTTGGTTGCAAAGTTGACGAAGATAGTGTTATTGATAGAGTTCTTCAATCACTACCACCATGCTATAAAGGCTTCGTGATGAACTATAATATGCAAGGGATGAAGAAGACAATTCCCGAGCTCTTCGCTTTGCTCCAAGCTGCGGACGTAGAGATCAAAAAGGAGCATCAAGTGTTGATGGTTAACAAGACCACTAGTTTCAAGAAAAAGGGCAAGGGAAAGAAGGGAAACTTCAAGAAGAATAGCAAGACAGTTGCTACTCCCGCGAAGAAACCCAAGTCTGGAGCCAAGCCTGAAACTGAGTGCTTGTACTGCAAAGGGACTGGAGACTGGAAGCGGAACTGCCCCAAGTATTTGGCGGATAAGAAGGATGGCAAAGTGAACAAAGGTATATTTGATATACATGTTATTGATGTGTACCTTAATAATGCTCGTAGTGGCACCTGGGTATTTGATACTAGTTCGATTGCTAATATTTGTAACTCGAAATAGGGGCTACGGATTAAATGAAGATTAGCTAAGGACGAGGTGACGATGCGCGTGAGAAATGGTTCCAAAGTCGATGTGATCGACGTCGGCACGCTACCTCTACATCTACCATCTGGATTAGTTTTAGACCTAAATAATTGTTATTTGGTGCCAGCGTTGAGCATGAACATTATATCTGGATCTTGTTTGTTGCGAGACGGTTATTCATTTAAATAAGAGAATAATGGTTGTTCTATTTATATGAGTAATATCTTTTATGTTCATGCACCCTTGAAGAGTGGTCTATTCTTGTTAGATCTCGATCGTAGTGATACACATATTCATAATGTTGAAGCCAAAAGATGCAAGGTTGATAATGATAGTGCAACTTATTTGTGGCACTGACGTTTAGGTCATATTGTTATAAAGCGCATGAAGAAACTCCATGCTGATGGACTTTTGGAATCACTTGATTATGAATCACTTGGTGCTTGCGAACCATGCCTCATGGGCAAGATGACCAAAACTCCATTCTTCGGAACAATGGAGCGAGCAACTGATTTGTTGGAAATCATACATACTGATGTATGTGGACCGATGAGTGTTGTGGCTCGCGGCGGGTATCGTTATTTTCTGACCTTCACTGATGATTTGAGCAGATATGGGTATATCTACCTTGATGAAACACAAGTCTGAAACATTTGAAAAGTTCAAAGAATTTCAGAGTGAAGTAGAGAATCATCGTAAAAATAAAATAAAGTTTCTACGATCTGATCGTGGAGGCGAATATTTGAGTTACTAGTTTGGTCTTCATTTATAACAATGTGGAATAGTTTCACAACTCACGTCGCCTGGAACACCACAGCGTAATGGTGTGTCCGAACGTCATAACCATACTTTATTTGATATGGTGCCATCTATGATGTCTCTTACCGATTTACCACTATCGTTTTGGGGTTACGCTTTAGAGACAGTTGCATCACGTTAACTAGGGCACCATCTAAATCTGTTGAGACAACGCCTTATGAACTGTGGTTTGGCAAGAAACCAAAGTTGTTGTTTCATAGGATACCCAAAGGAGACTGTTGGGTACACCTTCTATCACAGATCCAAAGGCAAGATATTCGTTGCTAAGAATGAATCCTTTCTAGAGAAGGAGTTTCTCTCAAAAGAATTGAGTGGGAGGAAAGTAGAACTTGATCAGGTAATTGTACCTCCTCCCGAATTGGAAAGTAGCACATCAGAGAAACTAGTTCTAGTGATTCCTACACCAATCAGCAAGGAAGCTAATGATGATGATCATGAAACTTCGAATCAAGTTACTATTGAACCTTGTAGGTCAACCAGAGTACGTTCCGCACCAGAGTGATATGGCAACCCAGTTCTGGAAGTCATGTTACTAGACCATGATGAACCTACGAACTATGAGGAAGCGATGTTGAGCCCAGATTCCGTAAAATGGCTTGAGGCCATGAAATGTGAGATGGGATCAATGTAGGAGATCAAAGTGTGGACTTTGGTTGACTTGCCCGATGATCGGCAAGCCATTGAAAATAAATGGATCTTCAAGAGAAAGACCGACACCGACGGTAATGTTACTGTCTACAAAGCTCGACTTGTTGTGAAAGGTTTTCGACAAGTTCAAGGAGTTGACTACGATGAGACTTTCTCACCCGTAGCGATGCTTAAGTCTGTCCGAACCATGTTAGCAATTGCCGCATTTTATGATTATGAAATCTGGAAAATGGATGTCAAAACTGCATTCCTAAATGGATACCTCAAAGAAGAGTTGTATATGATGCAACCAGAGGGTTTTGTCGATCCTAAAGGTGCTACCAAAGTGTGCAAGCTCCAGCGATCCATCTATGGACTGGTGCAAGCATCTCGGAGTTGGAATATACGCTTTGATGAGGTGATCAAAGCATATGGTTTTATACAGACTTTTGGAGAAGCCTGTATTTACAAGAAAGTGAGTGGGAGCTGTGTAGCATTTTTGATATTATATGTAGATGACATATTGTTGATTGGAAATGATATAGAATTTTTGGACGGCATAAAAGGACACTTGAATAAGAATAATTTTTCAATGAATGACCTCAGTGAAGCTGCTTATATATTAGTGATACGTCTACAACGTATCTATAATTTTTTATTGTTCCATGCTATTATATTTTCCTTCTAGGATGTTTTATGAGGTTTTATATGCACTTTTATATGGTTTTTGGGACTAACCTATTAACCCAGAGCCCTGTGCCAGTTTATGTTTTTCTCCTGTTTTAGAGTATCGCAGAAAAGAAATATCAAACGGAGCCCAATTGACCTGAAACTCAACGGAGGACGTTTTTGGACCAGAAGAAGCCCAGAGAGTACCGGAGGAGGACCAGAAGGTCCAAGGTCTGCCCACTAGGGTAGGGGGTGCGCCCTCCCCCCTGGGCGCGCCCCCTGCCTCTTGGACAGCCCGGAGACCCCCTTTACTTGCCCCCGGCTCCAACACCTCCTATATATACTGAAACCTCTAGAAAATAACCTAGATCGGGATTTCCACCGCCGAAAGCCTCTGTTACCACCGAAAACCAATCTAGACCCGTTTTGGCACCCTGCCGGGGGGGGAATCCGTCTCCGGTGGCCATCTTCATCATCCCGGCGCTCTCCATGATGAAGGGGGGGGGGTAGTTCACCCTCGGGGAAGAGGGTATGTATCAGTAGCTATGTGTTTGATGATCTCTCTCTTGTGTTCTTGAGATGGCACGATCTTGATGTATCGCGAGCTTTGCTATTATAGTTGGATCTTATGATGTTTCTCCCCCTCTACTCTCTTGTGATGAATTGAGTTTTCCCTTTGAAGTTATCTTATCGGATTGAGTCTTTAAGGATTTGAGAACACTTGATGTATGTCTTGCGTGGGATACCTGTGGTGATAATGGGGTATTCTATTGATTCACTTGATGTATGTTTGGTGATCAACTTGCGGGTTCCGTGACCTTGGGAATCTATGCATAGGGGTTGGCACACGTTTTCATCTTGACTCTCCGGTAGAAACTTTGGGGCACTCTTTGAAGTACTTTGTGTTGGTTGACTAGATGAATCTCAGATTGTGTGATGCATATCGTATAATCATGCCCACGGATACTTGAGGTGACAATGGAGTATCTAGGTGACATTAGGGTTTTGGTTGATTTGTATCTTAAGGTGTTATTCTAGTATGAACTTGTCAGGACCGGATTTTCGGGATATTAATTTCCCAAAAAGGCGGACCTTGTGCTCACCAGCCCCAGGATTACTGTTAGCTGATGAGACACCAAGTTGTTACAGAAACTCCAACTAAGAGCAAAATATGTAGTACAAGACCATTCTGGCCTGAGAGTACAACACAACTTTCTAGTGGCTGATGGCGGAAGCGCTTTGTGGTTCATCGGTGACTATGGGACTCCATTTCCCACAGGAACGGCTGACCGGGATAACACCTATCTTCGCGAGACTGCTAACTCCAATAGTGTAGGCTCCGGGGTGTCATCACGTCGTTCCTTCCCACGCAAGGAATCTGGCCAAGACAATAGCCAGGGACAAGCCAGTGAGTACTTTGAATGTACTCACAAACATTATGAATATGGGTGAGGCTTAAACATGCTCGAGGATAAAATTACGATTTATAGGGTAATAATGATATGACAGACTATAATTGCCAGCAGGACATTCGAGTAAAAGGCGTATGCAATCAGAAAGTAGTAACAAAATAAATAACGAGCATGCCACAGTCGGGCGTCTAAGCGACACCACAGAAAGGGCTTATAAATAAAAAGAATGCCACAGTCGGACGTCTGAGCGACATCACATAACGGGCTTGTAAATAAAAAGGATCCCACAGTCGGACGTCTGAGCGACATCACATAAAGGGCTTGTAAATAAAAAGAATGCCACAGTCGGATGTCTGAGCGACATCACATAAATGGCTTGTAAATAAAAAGAATGCCATAGTCGGATATGTGAGCGACATCACAGAAAGGGCTTGTAAATAAAAAGAATGACAGTGAATATCCGGGAGGTAGAACCGTCCCAAGGATACTCATTGTTTCAAATAATACGAAAGGTTAGTCCATAATAATGATAATTCACAATCACTACCTGTCATAGGTCACAAATAATGTTCTGGTTTAATAGATTTCTCCACCGAAGACCGACACTAAGACCGACACTCGACCCATCCCAGACTGTAGTCCTTAACCATGGACACGGCTATTCGAATAGGTTTTATATCTCTGCAGAGGGTGTACTCTTTACCCACGGATAACGGATTTTCTATAGCCCCTCTGGACTAATTCCGCCTACAGTCTTTTAATTTGAAGACGCACCTGACTGCACACACCAGCCTAACTTACAGGTGTCTGGAATCACCCACGACACTAGTTAAGCCAAACTCTAAGTGGGGAGGCTACAACCTCGACTAGCATGGGATCACAACAATTTATAACGCGCGCGAAAACTGGGGAAGCTATCCCCTTCGGCTCCAACCGGAACACCCATGCCCCCGGACCCGGTGGCCTACCTACCGGATGCAGCCGGTATCTTCCACCGTGGCCTCTCTGTACGGTGTGTGATAGAACAAGGGTCGACAAATTTACTGAACCGTACACTACCTGTAGCAGGGACACGTGGTAGCACGAAACAAGCATGGGGGTTACTGGAACAAGACTCGATCTATGGTCGACTCAGGAGGTTTTCAGCTTTACTGTATGGATAATGTCATATTGCTCTCTACAGTTCCTGATAGGGTTACACTCCTCATGCTACATCCTGCCTTACTGCCCATCCTCGCCACAACGAGATGTCAGTCACGTGGTCGGTTCACCGAAACACAACCTTCCTTCAGACTCCGTCCGAACTATCACCAGGCATATGTGGCATGAGGTGTGGTGGTTGTCACCAATATCACATACATGTCTGAAAAAAAGAATTATTCACCACATGCTGATATGCAAGAGTATGATTTCCACATGAAATAACGTTACCCCATTTTAGTATATCAGTGGAGTTCTTGCGTTATAGCAAACAACACACGACGTGTAATTTAACAGGGTTCAAGATGCTTGCCTTCAAGTAGATGGGAGGAGAAAAGCATTCCAAGAAGTTTGGAAGTTTTCTCCCTCTTCAAAATCCTAATAGAAAGAATATAAAATTAATACATAGAATCACAACAGCACCAAAAAAGTTGTCTGGAAAATTTTCAAATAAATTTGAAAATAAACTAGACCAAAGTTTAGGAACAGCAGAAAAAGAATCAATTCATTTGGAGCTGTAGTTAAAAAGTTAAATCCAGTCAAAGTTTGGTCAAATCTGATTTTTAAAATAAAACAGAAAAGGAAACGTTTCGGCGGAGAATACGCCTTCGGGCTAGGGAATACGTACTCTGTGATTTACGCCTTCACTTAGAAACGTGCGGTGGCGAAGCTGGGTCACTGACAGTGGGTCCAGAGGGCCCACTAGTCAGGTTTGACCAGTCGTTTCCCCCCTTCTCTTCCTCTGCCTAAACGGAGGCGGGACTCCGGCGATCGTCGCTGGCGAACAGAGGCTCCTCGAGGGATACTGAGTGCGGGAATGGATCCGCTACTCCTTGGCGGTCCTCCCGGTAGTCGACTGGTCGGAGGGGATGGAGGGAGTCGCCGCGGCGAGCTCCACGGCGGAGGAAGCTTCGGGTGGGTTTGGGGCTTCGCGGTGAAGTGGTTCCCGAGCGAGTCTGAGGTGATGGGCGGCTCCGCAGGATCATATGTAGTCAGATGGAGGTGTTGGCTGGACGGGAGGGGCGCTGGTCGCGACGTATTGAACTGGAGCATGGCGGCGGCCGTGTTCGCCGGAGATGAAGAAGAAAGCTTCCCGGGGGTGAATGGCTGCCACGGGGCTGCTCTGCGGGGTGTCTAGTGATGGTCTGATCCTGCGGAGAGGTTCGGGGCACCTTTAAATAGGCGAGCCATGGCAGTTCCGCGACGGCAGGGGATAAGATCGCCGGCGACCGCCACTCTGTAGCAGCAGGGGACGTGGCGACGACGAACGCTTGCGGACGGGCTTGTGGATGAGCTCGCACTACTCCAGGGGGCAGCTCACGAGCGCGCGTGGCTTGGGCGGCGCCGACCGTGGCAGAGATCCACTGTGATCGCCGGCGTGCCACCAAAAGTGCTCTAACGGCGGCGCTGTGGAGTCCCAGGTACGGCTTGGCGTGTTCCAGGGTGCGGATAAGGTCGGGCGCGGCTCCGCAGGTGAGCTGGGGCCAGGGGCGCGACGCGGCGACCCGAGCGCACGCACGTGCAAAACGCGCGCTCTGGGCGCGTCCAGAGCACGCACGCTACGTGCTCGGCGATATGCCAAGGCATGCTGGGGAGCTCCAAACCGCCAGGGGGTCAGCAGGGTGGGGCTATAGGTTGGAACAAACTCAAGAGACATGTTGGTCTAGTCAGGGGATCAAGTTCATAACATGAACCAGAAAATAAGCCAAACTGGTCATGCCCTCAGGGTGTTTGACAAAATGCCAGTGGCATCTAGCTAACTCTTGGGGTGGCCAAATTTACCAGATGGATGTCTCCTTGGATGAGTAAGAAGGTGGTGAGGTTAGTTTTGAAGGAAATATGCCCTAGAGGCAATAATAAAGATGTTATTTGTATTTCCTTATATCATGATAAAAGTCTTTTATTCATGCTAGAATTGTATTAACCGGAAACTTAGTACATGTGTGGATACATAGACAAAACAGTATGTCCCTAGTATGCCTCTACTAGACTAGCTCATTGATCAAAGATGGTTATGTTTCCTAGCCATAGACATGAGTTGTCATTTGATCAACGGGATCACATCATTAGGAGAATGATGTGATGGACAAGACCCA
The DNA here is from genome assembly GCA_902687465.1 of Secale cereale. Classification (NCBI taxonomy): domain Eukaryota; kingdom Viridiplantae; phylum Streptophyta; class Magnoliopsida; order Poales; family Poaceae; genus Secale; species Secale cereale. Next base: position 699,734,619 of record LR738710.1, on the reverse strand, counting down.
TCCGTTAGCATAGCACTATGATCGTTTAGTTTAACTGCTATTGCTTTCTTCATGACTTATACATGTTCCTATGACTATGAGATTATGCAACTCCCGAATACCGTAGGAACACCTTGTGTGCTATCAAACGTCACAACGTAACTGGGTGATCATAAAGATGCTCTACAGGTGTCTCCGAAAGTATTCGTGGTGTTGGCATAGATCAAGATTGGGATTTGTCACTCCGAGTGTCGGAGAGGTATCTCTCGGCCCTCTCGGTAACACACATCACAATAAGCCTTGCAAGCAAAAGACTAATGAGTTAGTCACGAGATGATGTGTTACGGAACGAGTAAAGAGACTTGCCGGCAACGAGATTGAACTAGGTATCAAGATACCGACGATCGAATCTCGGGCAAGTAACATACCGTTTGACAAAAGGAACAACGTATGTTGTTATGCGGTTCTGACCGATAAAAGATCTTCGTAGAATATGTAGGAGCCAATATGAACATCCAGGTTCCGCTATTGGTTATTGACCAGAGATGAGTCTCGGTCATGTCTACATAGTTCTCGAACCCGTAGGGTCCGCACGCTTAACGTTTGATGACGATCGGTATTATGAGTTTTTGAGTATTGATGTACCGAAGGTAGTTCGGAGTCCCGGATGAGATCACGGACATGACGAGGAGTCTCGGAATGTCCGAGACATAAAGTTTGATATATTGGACGGCTATATTCGGACACCGGAAGTATACCGGAAAAGTTTCGGATTTATCGGGAATGCCGGAGGGGGTTACCGGAACCCCCTACGAGAGGGAATGGTCCATAGTGGGCCTAAAGGGTGAGAGAGAGGCAGCCCAATAGGGCTGGCCGGCGCCCCCACCTAGCAATCCTAGTTGGACTAGGATTGGGGGGGCGCCACCTCTCCTAATCCTTTCCCCCTTCTTCCTTCCGGTGAATCCTACTAGGAATAGGATTGCAATCCTATTCCTAGTAGGAGTCCCCTCCCTAGCCGCACCATAGGAGGTGGCCGGCCCCTCCTCCCTTGCTCCTTTATATACGGGGGCAGGGGGGCACCCAAAGACACACAAGTTGATTTGTTTTAGCCGTGTGCGGTGCCCCCCTCCACAGAATCACACCTCGGTCGTACCGTCGCGAAGCTTAGGAGAAGCCCTGCGCCGGTGATCACATCATATCCGTCACCACGCCGTTGTGCTGACGAAACTCTCCCGTGAAGCTCAACTGGATCAAGAGCTCGTGGGACGTCATCAAGCTGAACGTGTGCTGAACGCGGAGGTGCCGTACGTTCGGTGCTTGATCGGTTGGATTGTGAAGAAGTTCGACAACATCAACCGCGTCACTTGACGCTTCCGCTCCCGGTCTACGAGGGTACGTAGACACACTCTCCCCTCTCGTTGCTATGCATCTGGTAGATAGATCTTGCGTGATCGTAGGAAATTTTTAAAATACTACGTTCCCCAACAGTGGCATCATGAGCCAGGTCTATGCGTAGATGATATGCATGAGTAGAACACAATAAGATTGTGGACGATACTAGTCATACTGCTTACCAGCATGTCATACTTTGCTTCGGCGGTATTGTGAGATGAAGCGGCCCGGACCGACATTACGCGTACGCTTACGCGAGACTGGTTTCACCGTTACGAGCACTTGTTGCTTAAAGGTGACTGGCGGGTGTCTGTCTCTCTCACTTTAGCTGAATCAAGTGTGGCTACGCCCGGTCCTTGTGAAGGTTAAAACAGCACATACTTGACGAAACATCATTGTGGTTTTGTATGCGTAGGTAAGAACGGTTCTTGCTAAGCCCGTAGCAGCCACGTAAAACTTGCAACAAACAAAGTAGAGGACGTCTAACTTGTTTTTGCAGGGCATGTTGTGATGTGATATGGTCAAGACATGATGAGTTATACGGTTTTGTATGAGATGATCATGTTTTGTAAAGTTATCGGCAACTGGCAGGAGCCATATGGTTGTCGCTTTATTGTATGAAATGCAATCGCCATGTAATTGCTTTAGTTTATCACTAAGCGGTAGCGATAGTCGTAGAAGCAATAGTTGGCGAGACGACAACGATGCTACGATGGAGATCAAGGTGTCAAGCCGGTGACGAAGGTGATCATGACGGTGCTTTGGAGATGGAGATCAAAAGCACAAGATGATGATGGCCATATCATGTCACTTATTTTGATTGCATGTGATGTTTATCTTATTATGCTTCTTATTTTGCTTAGAACGACGGTAGCATTATAAGATGATCCCTTACTAAATTTCAAGGTATAAGTGTTCTCCCTGAGTATGCACCGTTGCGAAAGTTCATCGTGCCGAGACACCACGTGATGATCGGGTGTGATAAGCTCTACGTTCAAATACAACGGGTGTAAGCCAGTTTTGCACACGCAGAATACTCGGGTTAAACTTGACGAGCCTAGCATATACAGATATGGCCTCGGAACACTAGAGACCGAAAGGTCGAGCGTGAATCATATAGTAGATATGATCAACATAAGATGTTCACCATTGAAAACTACTCCATCTCACGTGATGATCGGACATGGTTTAGTTGATTTCGATCACGTGATCATTTAGATGACCAGAGGGATGTCTATCTAAGTGGGAGTTCTTTAAATTAATATGATTAAATTGAACTTTAATTTATCATGAACTTAGTCCTGATAGTTTTTGCATATCTATGTCGTTGTAGATCAATGGCCCGTGCTACCGTTCCTTTGAATTTTAATGCATTCCTAGAGAAAGCTAAGTTGAAAGATGATGGTAGCAATTACACGGACTAGGTCCGTAACCTGAGGATTATCCTCATTGCTGCACAGAAGAATTATGTCCTTGAAGCACCGCTAGGTGACAAACCCCCTTCCGCTGATGCAGACGCTGTGAACGTCTGGCAGTCGCGGTCTGATGACTACACGATAGTTCAGTGTGCCATGCTTTACGGCTTAGAACCGGGACTTCAACGACGTTTTGAACGTCATGGAGCATATGAGATGTTCCAGGAGTTGAAGTTAATATTTCAAGCAAATGCCCGGATTGAGAAATATAAGATTTCCAATAAGTTCTACAGCTGCAAGATGGAGGAGAATAGTTCTATCAGTGAACACTTGCTCACAATGTATGGGCATTACAATCATATGACTCAACTTGGTTGCCAAGTTGATGAGGATAGTGTTATTGATAGAATTCTTCAATCACTACCACCAAGCTATAATGGCTTCGTGATGAACTATAATATGCAAGGGATACAAAAGACAATTCCCGAGCTCTTCGCGATGCTTACAGCTGCGGAGGTAGAAATCAAAAAGGAGCATCAAAAGTTGATGGTTAACAATACCACTAGTTTCAAGAAAAAGGGCAAGGAAGGGATTTTCAAGGAGAATAGCAAGATTGTTGCTGTTCTCGCAGAAAGCCTCAATTATGGAACCAAGCCTGAAACTAAGTGCTTCTACTGCGAGGGGTCTGGACACTGGAAGCGGAACTGCCCCAAGTATTTGGCGGATAAGAAGGATGGCAAGATGAACAAAGGTATATATGATATACATGTTATTGATGTGTACCTTACTAATGCTCGTAGTAGTACCTGGGTATTTGATACCGGTTCGGTTGCTAATAATTGTAACTCGAAACAGGGACTACGGATTAAACGAAGATTAGCTAAGGACGAGGTGACGATGCGCGTGGGAAACGGTTCCAAAGTCGATGTGATCGCCGTCGGCACACTACCTCTACATCTACCTTCGGGATTAGTTTTAGACCTAAATAATTGTTATTTGGTGCCAGCGTTGAGCATGAACATTATATCTGGATCTTGTTTATTGCGAGACGGTTATTCATTTAAATCAGAGAATAATGGTTGTTCCATTTTTATGAATAATATCTTTTATGGTCATGCACCCTTAAAGAGTGGTCTATTCTTACTGGATCTTGATTGTAGTGATACACATATTCATAATATTGAAACCAAAAGATGCAAGGTTAATAATGATAGTGCAACTTATTTGTGGCACTGCCGTTTGGGTCATATTGGTGTAAAACGCATGAAGAAACTCCATAAAGATGGACTTTTGGAATCACTTGATTATGAATCACTTGGTGCTTGCGAACCATGCCTCATGGGCAAGATGACTAAAACTCCGTTCTCCGGAACTATGGAGCGAGCAACAGATTTGTTGGAAATCATACATACTGATGTATGTGGACCAATGAGCGTTGATGCTCACGGCGGGTATCGTTATTTTCTGACCTTCACTGATGATTTGAGCAGATATGGGTATATCTACTTAATGAAACACAAGTCTGAAACATTTGAAAAGTTCAAAGAATTTCAGAGTGAAGTAGAGAATCATCGTAACAAGAAAATAAAGTTCCTACGATCTGATCGTGGAGGAGAATATTTGAGTTACGAGTTTGGTCTTCATTTGAAACAATGTGGAATAGTTTCACAACTCACGCCACCTGGAACACCACAACGTAATGGTGTGTCCGAACGTCGTAACCGTACTTTATTAGATATGGTGCGATCTATGATGTCTCTTACCGATTTACCACTATCATTTTGGGGTTATGCTTTAGAGACAGCTGCATTCACATTAAATAGGGCACCATCTAAATCCGTTGATACGACGCCTTATGAACTGTGGTTTGGCAAGAAACCAAAGTTGTCGTTTCTTAAAATTTGGGGCTGCGATGCTTATGTGAAAACACTTCAACCTGATAAGCTCGATCCCAAGTCGGAAAAATGTGTCTTCATAGGATACCCAAAAGAAACTGTTGGGTACACCTTCTATCACAGATCCGAAGGCAAAATATTCGTTGCTAAGAACGGATCCTTTCTAGAAAAGGAGTTTCTCTCGAAAGAAGTGAGTGGGAGGAAAGTAGAACTTGATGAGGTAATTGTACCTTCTCCCATATTGGAAAGTAGTACATCACAGGAAATTGCTCCAGTGATTCCTACACCAATTAGTGAGGAAGTTGATGATAATGATCATGAAACTTCGGATCAAGTTTCTACTGAACGTCGTAGATCAACCAGAGTACGTTCCGCACCAGAGTGGTACGGCAACCCAGTTCTGGAAATCATGTTACTAGACCATGATGAACCTACGAACTATGAGGAAGCGATGATGAGCCCAGATTCCGCAAAATGGCTTGAAGACATGAAATCTGAGATGGGATCCATGTATGAGAACAAAGTATGGACTTTGGTTGACTTGCCCGATGATCGGCAGGCCATCGAAAATAAATGGATCTTCAAGAGGAAGACCGACGCAGACGGTAATGTTACTGTTTGCAAAGCTCGACTTGTTGCGAAAGTTTTTTGACAAGTTCAAGGAGGTGACTACGATGAGACTTTCTCACCTGTAGCGATGCTTAAGTCTGTCCGAATCATGTTAGCAATTGCCGCATTTTATGATTATGAAATCTGGCAAATGGATGTCAAAACTGCATTCTTAAATGGATATTTCAAAGAAGAGTTGTATATGATGCAACCGGAAGGTTTTGTCGATCCAAAAGGTGCTAACAAAGTTTGCAAACTCCAGCGATCCATCTATGGACTGGTGCAAGCATCTCGGAGTTGGAATATACGCTTTGATGAGGTGATCAAAGCATATGGTTTTATAAAGACTTTTGGAGAAGCCTGTATTTACAAGAAAGTGAGTGGGAGCTCTGTAGCATTTCTAATATTATATGTAGATGACATATTGTTAATTGGAAATGATATAGAATTTCTGAATAGCATAAAAGGATACTTGAATAAAAGTTTTTCAATGAAAGACCTCGGTGAAGCTGCTTACATATTAGGCATCAAGATCTATAGAGATAGATCAAGACGCTTAATTGGACTTTCACAAAGCACATACCTTGATAAGATTTTGAAAAGGTTCAAAATGGATCAGTCAAATAAAGGGTTCTTGCCTGTTTTACAAGGTATAAAGTTGAGTAAGACTCAATGCCCGACCACTGCAGAAGATAGAGAGAAAATGAAAGTCATTCCCTATGCGTCAGCCATAGGATCTATCATGTATGCAATGATGTGTACCAGACCTGATGTGTGCCTTGCTATAAGTCTAGCAGGGAGGTACCAAAGTAATCCAGGAGTGGATCACTGGACAGCGGTCAAAAACATCCTAAAGTATCTGAAAAAAACAAAGGATATGTTTCTCGTGTATGGAGGTGACAAAGAGCTCGTCGTAAACGGTTACGTCGATTCTAGCTTTGACACTGATCCGGATGACTCTAAGTCACAAACCGGATATGTATTTTTATTGAACGGTGGAGCTGTCAGCTGGTGCAGTTCCAAGCAGAGCGTCGTGGCGGGATCTACGTGTGAAGCGGAATACATAGCTGCTTCGGAAGCAGCAAATGAAGGAGTCTGGATGAAGGAGTTCATATCCGATCTAGGTGTAGTACCTAGTGCATCGGGTCCAATGAAAATCTTTTGTGACAACACTGGAGCCATAGCCTTGGCGAAGGAATCCAGGTTTCACAAGAGAACAAAGCACATCAAAAGACGCTTCAATTCCATCCGCGATCTAGTCAAGGAGGGAGACATAGAGATTTGCAAAATACATACGGATCTGAATGTAGCAGACCCGTTGACTAAGCCTCTTCCACGGGCAAAACATGATCAGCACCAAGACTCCATGGGTGTGAGAATCATCACTTTGTAATCTAGATTATTGACTCTAGTTCAAGTGGGAGACTGAAGGAAATATGCCCTAGAGGCAATATTAAAGATGTTATTTGTATTTCCTTATATCATGATAAAAGTCTTTTATTCATGCTAGAATTGTATTAACCGGAAACTTAGTACATGTGTGGATACATAGACAAAACAGTATGTCCCTAGTATGCCTCTACTAGACTAGCTCATTGATCAAAGATGGTTATGTTTCCTAGCCATAGACATGAGTTGTCATTTGATCAACGGGATCACATCATTAGGAGAATGATGTGATGGACAAGACCCATCCGTTAGCATAGCACTATGATCGTTTAGTTTAACTGCTATTGCTTTCTTCATGACTTATACATGTTCGTATGACTATGAGATTATGCAACTCCCGAATACCGTAGGAACACCTTGTGTGCTATCAAACGTCACAACGTAACTGGGTGATCATAAAGATGCTCTACAGGTGTCTCCGAAAGTATTCGTGGTGTTGGCATAGATCAAGATTGGGATTTGTCACTCCGAGTGTCGGAGAGGTATCTCTGGGCCCTCTCGGTAACACACATCACAATAAGCCTTGCAAGCAAAAGACTAATGAGTTAGTCACGAGATGATGTGTTACGGAACGAGTAAAGAGACTTGCCGACAACGAGATTGAACTAGGTATAAAGATACCGACGATCGAATCTCGGGCAAGTATCATACCGTTTGACAAAAGGAACAACGTATGTTGTTATGCGGTTCTGACCGATAAAAGATCTTCGTAGAATATGTAGGAGCCAATATGAACATCCAGGTTCCGCTATTGGTTATTGACCAGAGATGAGTCTCGGTCATGTCTACATAGTTCTCGAACCCGTAGGGTCCGCACGCTTAACGTTTGATGACGATCGGTATTATGAGTTTTTGAGTATTGATGTACCGAAGGTAGTTCGGAGTCCCGGATGAGATCACGGACATGACGAGGAGTCTCGGAATGTCCGAGACATAAAGTTTGATATATTGGACGGCTATATTCGGACACCGGAAGTATACCGGAAAAGTTTCAGATTTATCGGGAATGCCGGAGGGGGTTACCGGAACCCCCTACGAGAGGGAATGGTCCATAGTGGGCCTAAAGGGTGAGAGAGAGGCAGCCCAATAGGGCTGGCCGGCGCCCCCACCTAGCAATCCTAGTTGGACTAGGATTGGGGGGGCGCCACCTCTCCTAATCCTTTCCCCCTTCTTCCTTCCGGTGAATCCTACTAGGAATAGGATTGCAATCCTATTCCTAGTAGGAGTCCCCTCCCTAGCCGCACCATAGGAGGTGGCCGGCCCCTCCTCCCTTGCTCCTTTATATACGGGGGCAGGGGGGCACCCAAAGACACACAAGTTGATTTGTTTTAGCCGTGTGCGGTGCCCCCCTCCACAGAATCACACCTCGGTCGTACCGTCGCGAAGCTTAGGAGAAGCCCTGCGCCGGTGATCACATCATATCCGTCACCACGCCGTTGTGCTGACGAAACTCTCCCGTGAAGCTCAACTGGATCAAGAGCTCGTGGGACGTCATCAAGCTGAACGTGTGCTGAACGCGGAGGTGTCGTACGTTCGGTGCTTGATCGGTTGGATCGTGAAGAAGTTCGACAACATCAACCGCGTCACTTGACGCTTCCGCTCCCGGTCTACGAGGGTACGTAGACACACTCTCCCCTCTCGTTGCTATGCATCTGGTAGATAGATCTTGCGTGATCGTAGGAAAATTTTAAAATACTACGTTCCCCAACAAGTTTATCAAGAGCAAAAACTTGTTAGTGCAAGTTTTGCAAGATCCCTGTTCTAGACAGAAAGTAAATGGCATAATTACATGGACCAAAACTATCCCAATAGGCCCACTCTCCTGAACTTAAGGGTTTTGCTAGAAAGACTACAAGCACGAGGAAGCTCAAGAGCACTAGAGCAAAATAGACTAGGGTTGCAGTGCAAAACACCAAACTGAACCGGAAAGGAAAAGAGGTTGGTTCACTCAATTTTTCCAAAGGACCTAGTTGGGTTTTTGCATAAAGTTGGATAACATACTCCTATGAACATCCCATAATTTTGGTGGAAGCATTACAGGATTATTTGAAGGGGTTGTAGTGCAATTTGGCCTACTGAACCAGATTGGCAAACTTGTTGTGGAGCTCAAAATATTAAATGCAATAATTATATTCTTGCATAAAAGTTATCTCATAGCATTACTTGACATCTCCAATTTTTGGTAGAAATAATAAATAGATTTTTCAAGTAGTTGCAGTTCAAAAGAGGCCTTAAAATTAAAGGGAATCAAATATAAAGGGGCAGATAATTAGGGGGACAATTATATATTTAATCCTGCTGATATAAGCAAAGTTTTAAAAGGGTGCATAAGATAATCTAATATAAAATTGGAAAGTTTTCACTAGGGGTAAAAACTCCAACTTACCAGAGCAAGAATTGTCCTGGAATCCAAAGGAATATTTAGCAGAAGGCAAAATTTTAATTTACTGGCAAAATTTTATTTAACAAAACATTGCTAAAATTTTGGGGTGTTACAGAACTCTATGATATATCTAACGGAAAGAATAGCTTCGTGTTATTTTTACTATGGACTCTTGAATAGATCGATCAGAAAGAATAACTTTGAGGTGGTTTCGTACCCTACCATAATCTCTTCGTTTGTTCTCCGCTATTAGTGACTTTGGAGTGACTCTTTGTTGCATGTTGAGGGCTAGTAATATGATCCAATTATGTTATCCTTGTTGAGAGAACTTGACTAGTGAAAGTATAAACCCTAGGCCTTGTTTCCTATCATTGCAACACTGTTTATGCTCACTTTTACCACTTGCTACCTTGCTGTTTTTATATTTTCAGATTACAAAAACCTATATCTACCATCCATATTGCACTTGTATCACCATGTCTTCGCCGAACTAGTGCACCTATACAATTTACCATTGTATCGGGTGTGTTGGGGACACAAGAGACTCTTTGTTATTTGGTTGCAGGGTTGTTTGAGAGAGACCATCTTCATCCTACACCTCCCACGGATTGATAAACCTTAGGTCATCCACTTGAGGGAAATTTGCTACTGTCCTACAAATCTCTGCACTTGGAGGCCCAACAACGTCTACAAGAAGAAGGTTGCGTAGTAGACATCAAGCTCTTTTCTGGCGCCGTTGCCGGCGAGGTTAGTGCTTGAAGGTATATCTTTTGATATTGTAATCGAATCTTTTAGTTTCTTGTTGTATCACTGATACGTCCAAAATGCATCACTATTTTGTATCATAATTTATCCTTATACATTGATATATTTCACGTTACGGTGATGTTCTTATGTTGTTTTGGTCTATTTTACACAGTTTGCAAACTTTCCGATGCCGAAGCAGCAGACGCAGGATTCAGCAGTAAAAAGTGGACGCTGAGTTGCTGAAGAAGAATACCTCCAAATTACCTGAAAATTGACGGGAGATATTTTTCAGACGGATCACGAAGGCACGCGAAAGGGCAACCAGAGGGGGGCCACAGGGTGCCCAGGCGCCCTGGGGGCGCCCCCCTGGCCGCGCCGGGGGGGTGCCTGGAGCCCCTGGCCCACCTCTGGCCGCCCCCTTTTTCATATATGCTCTCCGTTATCCAAAAACCCGAGAGACGGGAATTTGTACGGAGTTCCGCCGCCGCTCCGTGGCGGAAACCTACAGAGAAGAAAAAGCCATCTCCAGCGGGCAGATTCCGCCGAGGAGATCACCTCCCGGAAGGGGAGATCGTCGCCATCGTCATCACCATCGTCACGGGCATCATCGAGATCATCATCAACATCATCCCCAACACCAGCACCATCTCCATCTTCATCCAAATCTCATCTTACAATCGTAACTTGCGTTGTAACTCGTACTACCTATCCTCTCTACTCCATCGGTGTTGATTACTACTTTGTGGTGAATGCTATTGAGTTTTGTTGGAGAAATATTATTATGTCCAGATTGTTTATCACCTATTTATCCCCACTGATCATGATCTCCTTTATGTCTCGTGAGTAGTTACCTTAGTTCTTGAGGACATGGGGAAAGTCTTGTTGTTAGTAGTCATATGTTGTTGAAGTAATATGTGTTGTTTGATACTTAAGTTGCGTTGTCATTCTACTAGTGGTGTTGTGTGAGTCAAACACCCAACACTTCGCCTTATTAAGGACCTAGGAGAATACATTGTGTATAAAAAATGCTTATGGTGGGTTGCCGGAGTGACAGAAACCTGAACCCCAGTTCGCACGCTTTTGCATAAGGGAATAATGGATCCTCGATCGTATTGCTATGGTTAGGCTTTTGCCTTAAATTCTATCTTGTATTTGTGGATGCTTGCAAGGTGTTTAATCATAAGAGTGCACTCATCTTAGTCTAGAGAGTGTACTAGCATAGATCCACCCACTCAACACTTATCAACACATAACATAGTATCGATACGGAATATGGTGAAAGCACATGACTACCTCTCCCGTGTGTCCTCAGGAACGCTTTAGTCTTTATAAGTTCAGTTGCTAGGCCTCTCCTTTGCTAAGAAAGGATTGGGCCACTTGTTACTCTCAGTGCCTTTTACATTTCTTGCTTTTACCTTCCTGTTGCCTATATCAAGAAAACCCCTAAAAAGTTATCTTTCAGTGCTTGCAGTAATTTCTTGCTCAGAATCGCTTATCAATACCTTCTGCTCCTCGTTGGGTTCGACACTCTTACTTATCGAAAACGCTGCAATAGATCCCTTACGGTTGTGGGTCATCAAGTACCGTTTTCCGGCGCCGTTGCCGGGGAGCGTAGCGCTATTGGTAAAGTGAAACTGGTAAGGAAGTTTTTTTATATAATTCTGCTTTTGTTTTTGCTATTGCTGCTCTTTGTCCTTATGGATAACCCTGTTATTGGAGCGTTGCTTGCGGGAAGACGCCCCACACCTGTGGTGGTTGATCCTCCCCCTACGGAAATTGTGCCTTATAAAATACCAGCTGGCATTATCAATTATGTTTTGGCTAATCGTTATGCAGGAGACAGACATCCCGGTGAACACTTGCTATATCTGTCACAACTAAGTTCATTATTTAAGCTTGCAGGTGTATCGAGGGAGTTTGTCATGAGAAAATTGTTTGCCGTATCACTTATAGATAAAGCTTCGGATTGGTATAGGCTTCTCGATAACTCACACTTGCTTGACTGGCAGGATCTTATGTCTCTCTTTTATACTAAGTTTTATCCTCTTCATGAAATTCATCGAGACAGGAACTATATCTATAACTTTAGGTCTCGTGACGGAGAAAGCATTGCCCAAGCTTGGGGGAGATTGAAGTCCCTAATGCTCAAATGCCCTATTCATATGCTTCCCAAGGAAATTATACTTACAAATTTTTATGCCAGGCTTTCTCGTCAGGATAAGGAGATGTTGGATGCCTCCTCTAGTGGGGTATTTCAGAAAAAGAGTGTCGAAGAAAGGTGGGATCTCATTGAAAGGATCCAGAGGAATACCGAAGATTGGGAAATTGATAAAGGTATTGAATCCGCTATAAATTATGAACATGATTATATTGAGAGCTATGTGAAAACTGATTACTTCAATACTTTTTGCTCTAAGATTGGTCTTGATTCCCATCTAGTGATTGATTTGTGTAAGAATTTTGCCTCTCACGTTGATTCTTTTAAAAAGAAGAGAGACCAGCACCATGAACCTTTTAAAGAGCCACCTATTGATATTTATGTTGCTGACCCTATTTTGCCTGCAGTTATATATGAACAGCCTCCTTTTCCCACGAGGATAAGGGGGCACTCTCTTGTGACAGGCATAATAAATAAAAGTGAGAGAAGAGTTGATGAGCCTGAGGACCAGATCAGGGTCGATCCTCAAGTTGCATTGATTAAAGACCTTGCGACTAATGATGTTTTGGATTCCAATATAAATTTTTGTGCTGTTTCCACTAACCTTGTCACAGCCAAGAATAAAGGCCCAATTTCAGGTACTCCAGTGGTATCTGTTAAAATAGGAGATCAAAATTATTATGGGCTATGCGATTTGGGATTGAGTGCAAGCGCTATCCCCTATTCACTTTATGAAGAAATCATCGGCGAGATTTCCCCATGTGAACTTGAAGAAGTTGATGTTACCATTCATCTTGCAAACAGAACAACTATCTCTCCTATCGGGATTGTGAGAGACGTTGAAGTCCTATGTGGAAAGGTAAAATACCCTACCGACTTTCTAGTACTTGGTTCAGAGAGGGACAATTTTTGTCCAATTATTTTTGGTAGACCTTTTCTTAGAACTTGTGGAGCTATAATAGATTGCAAGAAAGGTAAAGTTTCTGTTGAATTCGATGGTGAGCCATATGAATTTAATTTTTCTAAGTTCTCTAAGCAGCCTCGTGGTACTGATTTACCTAGTGATGATAAAATTATTGAAAGTATTGCCTCTATTGCTATTCCCCCTGATGATCCTTTGCAGCAATACATGGAGGACCACGAGAATGATTTGCATATGCAGGAAAGAAATGAACTAGATGAAATATTCTTGAGGCAGCCTGCTATCCTGAAGCACAACCTTCCGGTTGAACCTTTGGGAATTTTATCAAAACCGAAAGAAGACCCGGTGTTTGATCTTAAACCTCTGCCAGATACGCTCAAGTATGCTTATTTAGATGAAAAGAAAGTATATCCTGTTATTATCAATTCTAACCTTTCAGGATATGAAGAAGAGCGATTATTGGAAGTACTTCGTAAACACCGAGGCACAATTGGCTATACCCTTGATGACCTTAAGGGGATTAGTCCATCTATTTGTCAACATACTATCAACCTTGAGCCTGATGCTAAACCAGTTGTTGATCATCAACGACGGTTGAACCCGAAGATGATGGATGTTGTGAGAACTAAGATTCTCAAGCTTCTGGCCGCAGGTATTATCTACCCTATAGCTGATAGTAAGTGGGTAAGTCCGGTACATTGTGTTCCTAAGAAAGGAGGTACAACTGTGGTTCCTAATGATAAAAATGAATTAATACCTCAGAGAATTATTATTGGATATAGAATGTGTATTGATTACAGGAAGTTGAACAAAGCAACCAGGAAGGATCACTACCCGTTGCCGTTCATCGACCAAATGCTTGAAAGGTTATCCAAAAATACCCACTTTTGTTATCTCGATGGTTATTCTGGCTTCTCTCCAATTCATGTTAACACTGCCAATCAAGAGAAGACCACTTTTACTTGTCCCTTTGGTACTTATGCTTACATGCGTATGCCTTTTGGTTTATGTAATGCCCCTGCTACTTTTCAATGGTGTATGTCTGCTATCTTTCATGGTTTCTGCGGAGATATTATGGAAGTCTTCATGGACGATTTCTCCGTCTACGGAACTTCTTTTGACCATTGTCTTCACAACCTTAATAAAGTTTTGCAGAGATGCGAGGAGACAAATTTGGTACTCAACTGGGAAAAGTGCCACTTCATGGTTAATGAAGGAATTGTTCTTGGTCACAAGATTTCCGAAAGGGGAATTGAAGTGGACAAAGCCAAGATCAAAGCTATTGAGAGGATGCCCTATCCAAGGGACATCAAAGGTATTCGCAGTTTTCTCGGTCATGCAGGTTTTTATAGAAGATTTATTAAAGACTTTTCTAAAACCTCAAGACCCCTCACTAATCTTCTCCAGAAGGACGTTCCTTTTGTATTTGATGAAAATTGTAAGGAAGCTTTTGAAGTCCTTAAGAAAGCTTTAATAACCGCTCCTATAGTGCAACCACCTGACTGGAATTTACCTTTTGAGATTATGTGTGATGCTAGTGATTTTGCTGTTGGAGCTGCTTTAGGACAAAGAGTTGATAAGAAATTGAATGTTATACATTATGCTAGCAAAACCCTTGATAGTGCTCAAAGGAATTATGCTACTACTGAGAAGGAATTCTTAGCTGTAGTATTTGCTTGTGATAAGTTTAGGCAGTATATTGTTGATTCCAAAGTTATTATTCATACTGATCATGCTGCCATTAAGTACCTTATGACAAAGAAGGATGCCAAGCCAAGGCTTATCAGATGGGTACTCCTTCTTCAAGAATTTGATTTGCAGATTGTTGATAGGAAAGGAGAAGACAATCCGGTAGCGGACAATCTTTCAAGGATGGAAGATATACCGCATGATCCCATCCCAGTTAACGATAGTTTTCCAGACGAGCAACTTGCCGTTGTAAAAGTACAATCTCTTTCCGATCCTTGGTATGCAGATTATGCTAATTTTATTGTTGCAAAGTATTTGCCTTCCAGGTTTAACACTTCAGCAAAGGAAGAAGTTCTTTCATGATTTGAGGCACTACTTTTGGGATGACCCACATCTTTTCAAAGAAGGTCCCGACGGGATCCTGAGAAGATGCATACCGGAACATGAGCAAAAGGACATTCTCAGACGGTGTCATGATAGTCCCTATGGAGGATATCATGCCGGTGAGAGGACTGCACATAAGGTTCTTCAATCAGGTTTTTATTGGCCTACTCTCTTTAAAGATGCTAGAAATTATGTTTTAGCCTGTGATAAATGTCAGAGAGTTGGTAACATTAGTAGAAGGAATGAGATGCCTATGAATTACTCACTAGTGATTGAACCTTTCGATTGTTGGGGTTTTGATTTTATGGGTCCTTTTCCTTCTTCGCACAAGTACACTCACATTTTAGTAGCTGTTGATTATGTGACCAAGTGGGTTGAAGCAATCCCCACTGAAAGTGCTGATCACAAGACATCTTTGAAAATGCTTAAAGATGTAATTTTTCCTAGGTTTGGTGTACCAAGGTATCTCATGACTGATGGGGGATCACACTTCACGCACGGAGCTTTTAGAAAAGCTTTGGCTAAATACGATGTTAATCATAGAATTGCTTCACCATATCATCCTCAAACTAGTGGGCAAGTTGAGCTCACCAATAGAGAGATTAAGTTGATCTTGCAGAAGACAGTAAACAGAAATAGAAAGGACTGGTCAAATAAGTTAGGAGATGCTTTGTGGGCATATAGAACTGCTTACAAAAACCCCATGGGCATGTCCCCCTATAAGATGGTGTATGGCAAGGCTTGCCATTTGCCATTAGAGTTAGAGCACAAAGCTTTCTGGGTTGTTAGAGAGCTTAACGCTGACCCAAAACTAGCTGGTGAGAAGCATCTCATGAACTTGACTTCTCTAGATGAATGGAGAAGTGAAGCTTACGAGAGCGCTAAAATGTTCAAGGAAAAGGTAAAAAAGTGGCATGATAGGAAGATTCTGAAACGTGAATTTAATGTTGGTGATAAAGTTTTGTTGTTCAGATCTCGTTTCAGGTTTTCTCCAGGTAAACTACTTTCCAGGTGGGAAGGACCATTTCATATTGAAGAAGTTTATTGGTCTGGAGCAATTAAGATTAATAATTTTGAAGGCACCAAACCTCAAGTTGTAAATTGGCAAAGACTTAAACATTACATAGCAGGAGACCCTGTCAATGTTGATGTGAATATAATATACACAACCACCCACGAAGAACATGTTGCAGCCTTGTTTCAGACGCCAGCAGAAGCAGAATAAAGAAAAGGTATGTAGTACGGTAAGGAAACATCGCGAACCGCCATAAAAGTTCCGTATTACGAGTTTCTACAAAATTAGTAAAATTCTGAGCCTAAGTGGAGCCGGAGATGACCTCCAGGGAGTCCAGGCGCCCCCCTGGCGCCCCCCCCTGGGCCGCGCCGGGAGGCCGCCTGGACACCCGGGAGTCCATCTCCGACCCCGCTTTGGTCCGTTACCTTCCTTTCTGTGCATAAATTTTTCCTATATATTTTCCCGGACTGTTCCGGCAACGTATCTTGCGATTTCGCGTGTTTTCTCTTCGATCTGTTTCTGCCAGGGAACCTTTCAGCTGAATTTAGGTGCCGTGGCTTCTCCAAGTTCCCCCAAGGACAAGTTCGTCGTCAACGTCATCAACCCTTACCTCGCTGAGGTGAAGAAGCACCCTCAGGTTGTTCGGATGGAGGACGGTGTCCTTCATCAAGAAGATCTGAAGGGATCTATCAAGGAGGGGAGCGTCCAGGCCAGGCTGGAAGAAGTGGAGCAAGAAGTCTTCGAGTACAAGAAGATGATCGAGCGTGGTGTTGAAGCTAACTTTGACATCATTAACGAGCTGAAGAACTACTTCCTGAAGGAGATGAAGGAGATGTGGAAAAGCATAACCGCGTCTGAAGAAAGAATTATAGAGCTCCAAGGGCAAATTAATGATCTACATAACTAGAACTGTGAGTATGAACTAAGGTTTATGCGCATGGGTTTGGGTGCTGAATGCAGGATTCAGGAGACGAGCTTCTCATATGAGACTGGAGAACCCCTTCCATGGAAGCGTTTCGCCAAGGACTACTTGATCAACGCCAACAAGGATGATGAGTGAAATCTCCTGGGGTAATGGCATTCCCTTGGCTTGTTCCAAGCTTGGGGGAGTGCCCGGTATCATTATCTTTACCTTTTGTCTTTTAGAGTCAAGTAGAGTCGTATCATGTCTAGGGAGGTTATTATATGAGATAGGTGTGTGCATTGAGGTCTATCACTCCTTCGGTGAACAATTGTATCTGTGAGTGTGGAGTCGTCCATGATGGAATATTAATGAGAAGTTTATTGGTTCCTTTTGCTGCACTTGGTATTCTCTTCACGCAATCGACCTTATATGATGATTCTTATGGGGAGTATTGACCTTATGTCAGGTATGGCTGTGAAAACTTTATTTAATCTTGGCAAACATAGCTTTGGTCATAACAACAAGCATGATTTTCTTAAAGTATCAACATAGCCAAAACCTTTATGTTATTATGCTTGAAGTGTTATGCTGACAAGGAAGACAACTTGATGTGTTATGCTTATTTCAATGTTCATGCTTTATATTGCTTTGCATCCTAGTCATCATCAGTTGTCTGCTCTCTCAAAACCTTTGCTAGCCTAACTCTGTACTAAGCGGTGTTCTGCTTGTGCGTCCATACCCTTAAAACCAATACCTTCCATATGAGTCCACCATACCTACCTACTCGTGGTGTTCCACTACCACCTCCTAAAAGTATAAAATTTATGTGTTATCCTTAAATGTTCAAAATCTTTTATTTTGTGCCTCTGTTTTAGCTCATGAGGAAGTAATAGCTAATTCATAGTCTTCTTGAATTGGACAAGCTTCACCCCGGGATTGCATGTCTAATGTGCAAACCCATAATACGAGAAGGAACTGGCATTGAGTGCGCCCGGCTCAAAAAGATAATATAACAAACAAACCCTCCTTCACGCTTTGTTCATGAGAAATCAGAAAACTTTGGCAGTGATTAACAAAGGAGAATAAGAGGATGTGATCGTCCTCGTGCGGGAGCCGTTCCTCGAAACTTGTCCAGCTCAAGAAGTAGTTGAGTTATCTATTAGCATTCGTTGACAAATCATGCACCTCTCAAAACTTGTTTTCATTCTGTTTGATTTAAGGATAGCACATGAGTTTTCCCTACTACCCTAGAGCAGGGCCCATCTTTTAATTTTAAAGTTGAGTCAGTTATTCCTACTTCCTTCTTTTCTTAAAGAGAGCAGACATTTGATGTTGATAAGGATTCATTCATATAAAGTTGCATTAAGATTTGTCATATCATATCCTTGTTGACATTATCATTCAATAAGTAAGTTGTTTGTCATGCCCAGCTAAGGCAAATATCTTCCTTTGTGTTAACACTTTCACTTCTTGCCTATTAACATGTTATTTCAAAAAGCTTCAATTGATCTCATCAAAATATAAGGGCAAAAGTTAAATCTATTTGTTGTTCTTTGACCAAAGGACATGTTTGTCATGATATAATGAGTTTCCTTAGCCCTACTTTCGAATATAAGTGTTATAACTCTTTTATAAGGGCTTTATGAATTGAAGATTGCTGTTGAGGATATTTGAGTTGGTAAATAAACTATGATGCTTCTTGTCCGTATTCTATTTATCGACACTTCACTCTCTAAACTTGTGGACAGGTTTACCGAGTTCATATTCGCTTGGGGACAAGCGAGGTCTAAGCTTGGGGTGTTGATACGTCCAAAATGCATCACTATTTTGTATCATAATTTATCCTTATACATTGATATATTTCACGTTACGGTGATGTTCTTATGTTGTTTTGGTCTATTTTACACAGTTTGCAAACTTCCCGATGCCGAAGCAGCAGACGCAGGATTCAGCAGTAAAAAGTGGACGCTGAGTTGCTGAAGAAGAATACCTCCAAATTACCTGAAAATTGACGGGAGATATTTTTCAGACGGATCACGAAGGCACGCGAAAGGGCAACCAGAGGGGGGCCACAGGGTGCCCAGGCGCCCTGGGGGCGCGCCCCCCTTGGCCGCGCCGGGGGGCGCCTGGAGCCCCTGGCCCACCTCTTGCCGCCCCCTTTTGCATATATGCTCTCCGTTATCCAAAAACCTGAGAGACGGGAATTTTTACGGAGTTCCGCCGCCGCTCCGTGGCGGAATCCTACAGAGAAGAAAAAGCCATCTCCGGCGGACAGATTCCGCCGGGGAGATCACCTCCCGGAAGGGGAGATCGTCGCCATCGTCATCACCATCGTCACGGGCATCATCGAGATCATCATCAACATCATCCCCAACACCAGCACCATCTCCATCTTCATCCAAATCTCATCTTACAATCGTAACTTGCGTTGTAACTCGTACTACCTATCCTCTCTACTCCATCGGTGTTGATTACTAATTTGTGGTGAATGCTATTGAGTTTTGTTGGAGAAATATTATTATGTCCAGATTGTTTATCACCTATTTATCCCCACTGATCATGATCTCCTTTATGTCTCGTGAGTAGTTACCTTAGTTCTTGAGGACATGGGGAAAGTCTTGTTGTTAGTAGTCATATGCTGTTGAAGTAATATGTGTTGTTTGATACTTAAGTTGCGTTGTCATTCTACTAGTGGTGTTGTGTGAGTCGAACACCCAACACTTCGCCTTATTAAGGACCTAGGAGAATACATTGTGTATAAAGAATGCTTATGGTGGGTTGCCAGAGTGACAGAAACCTGAACCCCAGTTCGCACGCTTTTGCATAAGGGAATAATGGATCCTCGATCGTATTGCTATGGTTAGGCTTTTGCCTTAAATTCTATCTTGTATTTGCGGATGCTTGCAAGGTGTTTAATCATAAGAGTGCACTCATCTTAGTCTAGAGAGTGTACTAGCTTAGATCCACCCACTCAACACTTATCACCACATAACATAGTATCGATACGGAATATGGTGAAAGCACATGACTACCTCTCCTGTGTGTCCTCAGGAACGCTTTAGTCTTTATAAGTTCAGTTGCTAGGCCTCTCCTTTGCTAAGAAAGGATTGGGCCACTTGTTACTCTCAGTGCCTTTTACATTGCTTGCTTTTACCTTCCTGTTGCCTATATCGAGAAAACCCCTAAAAAGTTATCTTTCAGTGCTTGCAGTAATTTCTTGCTCAGAATCGCTTATCAATACCTTCTGCGCCTCGTTGGGTTCGACACTCTTACTTATCGAAAACGCTGCAATAGATCCCTTACGGTTGTGGGTCATCAATCACTAGTTTCGTTTATAAAATAAAACTACAAAAAAATGGAATTAAGGTTACCTCATATGCATCATATTTTTAATATCTTTCGTGAAAATGATGGGAAGGAAAATTGTGCTCAAGTACTAGAAGAGGAATTACATAGAATGCTTGGCACTAAAAAATTGAATGATGAGCATGATTGCAATGTTGTTAGTGTGAATTCTTCAAATATCCATAGTACTAATTATGATTGCAATAGTCATGATGAAAATATCTCTTATAAGCATGTCGATTTTTGTGGAGTGCATAGAGTTTGCAAGTACGTACCAAATAGGGAAGATAGATTTTGCAAGAGACATAAGTATTTAGAAACTAAATGGTTGCAAGAAAGGCTAGATGATTGGGCTAAAAATTTAAAATTTCTTTGCCATCCTTGTGAACTTTGCAATGAACGTGATCATTTAAATATCCAATGCAAATTGTTTCATGATTGTATCGTGTCCAAAAATTGTGATGACTTGATTTCCCTTGCGCATCATAATGAACTTAGTTTGCTTGTGGGTTATGAAGAAACGAAACGGTTAACTATGGATCTTCCAGAATTTGTCCTTGATAAAGTTCTTGATTTTGATCTAGAGGAAATTTATATGTATTGTTCAATGAATTGCATTGAAAATCCTTATATTGCCAATTAGATAAAGACAAGAAAACAAATAGGAGATGAAGAGAATACTAATGAAAAGGAAAAGATTTTCCACTATCCTCCGATTATTTCTTATGAGGAATCAGGTAATGAGGAGGAGTCTTCTATTCAACCAATCTCATTAATAAGGAGCTCCAAAAAGAAGATTAAACCCACACATAATGTGAAGAAGAAAAATAAAAGACGTAGAAGAAAAGGTAAATAGGTATCCCTTCCGAATGATGTTGCTCCTATTACACATTGTGATGATGATAATTGCTATACTATCGGTGCTATCCATACTATTAATGATGAGAGTGATTATGCTTATGATATGAAAGGGCCCAAGCTTGGGGATGCTATGTTTGATGAGAATGACATGTTTGAGAATTTATTTGCTGCAATTAATATTTGTCCCAATCTTGGGGATGCTACGCTTGATGAAGATGATATTTTTAGCCTCCCAAGTCTTGATATGCAAATCTATTATGATGAAAGCATGCCTCCTACTTATGATGATTATTGTGATGACACTTATGCTATACAAAGTATTGATGATTATATTTATCAAACTTGCCATGATTATGATTATCCTTTTTCTCAACATTACTCTTTTAATGTGGAAAGAATCTATAGTATTCAAGTCTCTTATGATACTCCCACTATTCCGAATGAGAAGAATTTTTCTTATGTGGAGAGTAATACAATTTATATGTTTGGGTATCATGACAAGAATGCTTTATGTGATAGTTATATTGTTGAATTCATTCATGATCCTACTGAAAATCATTATGAGGGAGGAACATATGCTTATAGGAATTGCAATATAACAAAAGCAATGAAGCTATGCTTATATCTCAAAACAATCATCAAGTATCAAGTTTCCTCTCTATGTGCTTAAAATCTTGAAGCTATGCTTGTTTTGCTTTCCTATGCTAGTTGATTATTGTTCCCATAAGTTGTTTGCTCACAAAATCCCTATGCATAGGAAGTGGGTTAGGCTTAAATGTGCTAGTCATATTCTTCATGATGCTCTCATTATGTTTCAATTCTTATCTTTTATGCAAGCATCATTGAAATCATCATGCCTAGCTAGGGGCGTTAAACGATAGCGCTTGTTGGGAGGCAACCCAACTTTATTCTTGTTCTTTGCTTTTTGCTTCTGTTTAGGAATAAATATTGCATCTAGCTTCTGTTTAGATGTGGTTTTGTATTTTAATTAGTGTTTGTGCCAAGTAGAACCTTTGGGAAGACTTTTGTGAAGTTTATGTGATCATGCTGTAAAAAACAGAAACTTTAGTGCTCACAATATTAGCTACCATTTTTTTACAGAAGAGTGATTTTAGTTGATTCTTTTTGCAGATGATTGATAGACAAATTCCTCACGTCCACCAATTTATTTCAGAATTTTTAGAGTTACAGATTTATTCAAAAGTTATAGATTGCTACAGATTGTTCTGTTTTTTGACAGATTCTGTTTTCTGTGTGTGGTTTTCTTATTTTGATGAATCTATGAGTAGTATCGGAGGGTATATAGTAGATATAACACCAATATGAATTTAGAATGAGTTCACAACAGTACATAAGTGGTGGTTTTATTTTATTATACTAACGGAGCTTACGAGTTTTCTGTTAAGTTTTGTGTTGTGAAGTTTTCAAGTTTTGGGTAAAGATTCGATGGACTATCTAATAAGGAGTGCCAAGAGCCTAAGCTTGGGGATTCCCAAGGCACCCCAAGGTAAAATTTAAGGCCAACCAAAAGCCTAAGCTTGGGGATGCCCCGGGAAGGCATCCCCTCTTTCGTCTTCGTCTATCGGTAACTTTGCTCGATGCTATATTTTAATTCACCACATGATATGTGTTTTGCTTGGAGCGTCAATTTATTTTATTTTGTTTTGCTTTCTGTTTGAATAATATCCCAATATCTGAAATTCTTAAATGTTAGAGAGTCTTCACATAGTTACGTAATTATTCAACTATTTATTGATCTTCACTTATATCTTTCAGAGTAGTTTGTTGTTTGCTCTAGTGCTTCACTTATATCTTTTAGAGCACGGCGGTGGTTTTATTTTGAAGAAATAGAGGAACTCTAACACTTCACTTATATAATTTTTAGAGTCTTTTAGAACAACATGGTAATTTTCTTAGGTTATGAATTAGTCCTAATATGATAGGCATCCAAGTTGGTAATAGTAAAAACTTTCATATAGAGTGCATCGAATGCTATGAGAAGTTTGATACTTGATGATTGTTTTGAGATATAAGGATGGTGATATTAGAGTCATGCTAGTAGAGTAGTTGTGAATTTTAGAAATACTTACGTTAAGGTTTGCAAGTACCGTAGCATGCATGTATGGTAACCGTTGTGTGACAAATTTGAAGCATGAGGTATTTCATTGAGTGTCATCCTTTGTGTGGAGGTCGGGATCGCGCGATGGTTAACTCCTACCGACCCTTCCCCAAGGAGCATGCGTGTAGTACTTTGTTTTGATGACTTGTAGATTTTTGCAATAAGTATGTGAGTTCTTTATGACTAATGTTGAGTCCATGGATTATATGCACTCTCACCCTTCCACCATTTCTAGCCTCTCTTGTACCGCGCAACTCTCGCTGGTACTATACACCCACCATATACCTTCCTCAAAATAGCCACCATACCTACCTATCATGGCATTTCCATAGCCATTCCGAGATATATTGCCATGCAACTTTCCACTGTTCCGTTTATTATGACACGATTCATCATTGTCATATTGCCATGCATGACCATGTAGTTGACATCGTATTTGTGGCAAGGACACCATGCATAATTTTTCCTACATGTCACTCTTGATTCATTGCACATCCCGGTACACCGCCGGAGGCATTCATATAGAGTCATACATTGTTCTAGTATCGAGTTGTAATATCGAGTTGTAAATCAATATAAGTGTGATGATCATCATTATTAGAGCATTGTCCCAAAAAAAAAAAGGCCAAAGAAAAAAGAAAGGCCCAAAAAAGGAAAAAAAGAAAAAGAAAAAAGGAAAAGAAAAGGGACAATGCTACTATCTTTTTCCACACTTGTGCTTCAAAGTAGCACCATGATCTTCATGATAGAGAGTCTCTTGTTTTATCACTTTCATATGCTAGTGGTAATTTTCATTATACAATTTGGCTTGTATATTCCAACGATGGGCTTCCTCAAATGCCCTAGCTCTTCGTGAGCAAGCAAGTTGGATGCACACCCACTTAGTTTCTTTTGTTGAGCTTTCATACATTTATAGCTCTAGTGCATCCGTTGCATGGCAATCCCTACTCACTCACATTGATATCTATTGATGGGCATCTCCATAGCTCATTGATACGCCTAGTTGATGCGAGACCATGTTCCTCCTTTTGTCTTCTCCAATACCACCACTCTATTCCACATAGTGCTATGTCCATGGCTCACGCTCATGTATTGCGTGAAAGTTGAAAAAATTTGAAAAAAAATAAAGTATGAAACAATTGCTTGGCTGAAACCGGGGTTGTGCATGATTTGAGTATTTTTGTGTGATGAAGATGGAGCATAGCCAAACTATATGATTTTGTAGGGATGAAGTTTCATTGGCCATGTTATTTTGAGAAGACATGATTGGTTTGCTAGTATGCTTGAAGTATTATCGTTCTTATGTCAATATAGACTTTTATCTTGAATCTTTTGGATCTGAACATTCATGCCACAATAAATGAAATTACATTGAATATTACGTTGGGTAGAATTCCACATCAAAAATTCTGTTTTTATCATTTACCTACTCGAGGACGAGCAGGAATTGAGCTTGGGGATGCTTGATACGTCTCCAACGTATCGATAATTTTTTATTGTTCCATGCTATTACATTTTCCTTCTAGGATGTTTTATGGGCTTTTATATGAACTTTTATATGATTTTTGGGACTAACCTATTAACCCAGAGCCCAGTGCCAGTTTCTGTTTTTCTCCTGTTTTAGAGTATCGCAGAAAAGAAATATCAAACGGAGCCCAATTGACTAGAAACTCAACGGAGGACGTTTTTGGACCAGAAGAATCCCATAGAGTACCGAAGGAGGACCAGAAGGTCCACAGGCTGCCCACAAAGGTAGGGGGTGCGCCCTCCCCTCTGGGCGCGCCCCCTGCCTCTTGGACAGCCCGGAGACCCCATTTACTTGCCCCCGACTACAACACCTCCTATATATACTGAAACCTCTAGAAAATAACCTAGATCGGGATTTCTGCCACCGAAAGCCTTTGTTACCACCGAAAACCAATCTGGACCCGTCCTGGCAGCCTACCGGAGGGGGGGAATCCCTCTCCGGTGGCCATCTTCATCATTCTGACGCTCTCCATGATGAGGGGGGGGGTAGTTCACCCTCCGGGCAGAGGGTATGTATCAGTAGCTATGTGTTTGATGATCTCTCTCTCTCTCGTGTTCTTGAGATGGCACGATCTTGATGTATCGCGAGCTTTGCTATTATAGTTGGATCTTATGATGTTTCTCCCCCTCTACTCTCTTGTGATGAATTGAGTTTTCCCTTTAAATTTATCTTATCGGATTGAGTCTTCAAGGATTTGAGAACACTTGATGTATGCATGTATTGTGTGGGATACCTGTGGTGACAATGGGGTATTCTATTGATTCACTTGATGTATGTTTTGGTGATCAACTTGCAGGTTCCGTGACCTTGGGAATATATGCATAGGGGTTGGCACACGTTTTCGTCTTGACTCTCCGGTAGAAACTTTGGGGCACTCTTTGAAGTACTTTGTGTTGGTTGAATAGATGAATCTGAGATCGTGTGATGCATATCATATAATCATGTCCACGGATACTTGAGGTGACAATGGAGTATCTAGGTGACATTAGGGTTTTGGTTGATTTGTATCTTAAGGTGATATTCTAGTACGAACTCTATGATAGATCGAACGAAAAGAATAGCTTCGTGTTATTTTACTATGGACTCTTGAATAGATCGATGAGAAAGAATAACTTTGAGGTGGTTTCGTACCCTACCATAATCTCTTTGTTTGTTCTCCGCTATTAGTGACTTTGGAGTGACTCTTTGTTGCATGTTGAGGGCTAGTAATATGATCCAATTATGTTATCCTTGTTGAGACAACTTGCACTAGTGAAAGTATGAACCCTAGGCCTTGTTTCCTATCATTGCAACACCGTTTATGCTCACTTTTACCACATGCTACCTTGCTGTTTTTATATTTTCAGATTACAAAAACCTATATCTACCATCCATATTGCACTTGCATCACCATCTCTTTGCCAAACTAGTGCACCTATATAATTTACCATTGTATTGGGTGTGTTGGGGACACAAGAGACTCTTTGTTATTTGGTTGCAGTGTTGTTTGAGAGAGACCATCTTCATCCTACGCCTCCCATGGATTGATAAACCTTAGGTCATCCACTTGAGGGAAATTTGCTACTGTCCTACAAACCTCTGCACTTGGAGGCCGAACAACGTCTACAAGAAGAAGGTTGCGTAGTAGACGTCAATTAGGCATCAAGACTTATAGAGATAGATCAAGACGCTTAATTAGACTTTCACAAAGCACATACCTTGATAAAGTTTTGAAGAAGTTCAAAATGGATCAGTCAAAGAAAGGGTTCTTTCCTGTGTTACAAGGTGTGAAGTTGAGTAAGACTCAATGCCAAACCACTGCAGAAGATAGAGAGAAAAATGAAAGTCATTCCCTATGCCTCAGCCATAGGATCTATCATGTATGCAATGTTGTGTACCAAACCTGATGTGTGCCTTGCTATAAGTTTAGCAGGGAGGTACCAAAGTAATCCTGGAGTGGATCACTCGACAGCGGTCAAGAACATACTGAAGTACCTGAAAAGGATAAAGGACATGTTCCTCGTTTATGGAGGTGACAAAGAGCTCGTCGTAAACGGTTAAGTCGATTCAAGCTTTGACACTTATCCGGATGACTCTAAGTCACAAACCGGATATGTATTTCTATAGAACGGTGGAGCTCTCAGTTGGTGCAGTTCCAAGCAGAGCGTCGTGGCGGAATCTACATGTGAAGTGGAGTACATAGCTGCTTCGGAAGCAGCAAATGAAGGAGTCTGGAAGAAGGAGTTCATATCCGATCTAGGTGTAATACCTAGTGCATCGGGTCCAATAAAAATCTTTTGTGACAACACTGGAGCAATATCCTTGGCGAAGGAATCTAGGTTTCACAAGAGAACCAAGCACATCAAGAGACGCTTCAACTACATCCGCGATCAAGTCAATGAGGGAGACATAGAAATTTGAAAGATACATAAGGATCCAAATGTCGCAGACCCGTTGACTAAGCCTCTTCCACGAGCAAAACATGATCAGCACCAAGACTCCATGGGTGTTAGAATCATTACTATGTAATCTAGATTATTGACTCTAGTTCAAGTGGGAGACTCAAGGAAATATGCCCTACAGGCAATAGTAAAGTTGTTATTTGTATTTCCATATATCATGATAAATGTTTACTATTCATGCTAGAATTGTATTAACCGGAAACTAAGTACATGTGTGAATACATAGACAAAATAGAGTGTCCCTAGTATGCCTCTACTAGACTAGCTCATTGATCAAAGATGGTTGTGTTTCCTAGCCATAGACATGAGTTGTCATTTGATCAACGAGATCACATCATTAGGAGAATTATGTGATGGGCAAGATGTTGGAAATATGCCCTAGAGGCAATAATAAAATGGTTATTATTATATTTCCTTGTTCATGATAATTTGTCTATTGTTCATGCTTTAATTGTATTATCCGGAAACAGTAATACATGTGTGAATACATAGACCACAACATGTCCCTAGTGAGCCTCTAGTTGACTAGCTCGTTGATCAATAAATGGTTACGGTTTCCTGACCAAGGACATTGGATGTCATTGATAACGGGATCACATCATTAGGAGAATGTTGTGATGGACAAGACCCAATCCTAAGCCTAGCACAAGATCGTGTAGTTCGTATGCTAAAGCTTTTCCAATGTCAAGTATCCTTTCCTTAGACCATGAGATTGTGCAACTCCCGGATACCGTAGGAGTACTTTGGGTATGCCAAACGTAACAACGTAACTAGGTGGCTATAAAGGTACACTACGGGTATCCCCGAAAGTATCTGTTGGGTTGGCACGAATCAAGACTGAGATTTGTCACTCCGTATGACGGAGAGGTATCTTTGGGCCCACTCTGTAATACATCATCATAATGAACTCAATGTTACTAAGGGGTTAGTCACCGGATGATGTGTTACAGAACGAGTAAAGAGACTTTCCATAACGATATCGAACAAGGTATCGGTATACTGGCGATCGAATCTCGGGCAAGTACTATACCGATAGACAAAGGGAATCGTATACGGGATTGATTGAATCCTTGACATCGTAGATCATCCGATGAGATCATCGTGGAACATGTGGGAGACAACATGGGTATCCAGATCCCGCTGTTGGTTATTGGTCGGAGATATGTCTCGGTCATGTCTGCATGGTTCCCGAACCCGTAGGGTCTACACACTTAAGGTTCGATGACGCTAGGGTTATAGGGAATGTAGTACGTGGTTACCGAATGTTGTTCGGAGTCCCGGATGAGATCTCGGACATCACGAGGAGCTTCGGAATATCCGGAGGTAAAGATTCGTGTATGGGAAGTCCCGTTTTGGTCACCGGAAGTGTTCCGGACGTTACCGGGACCACCAGAAGGGTTCCGGGGGTCCACTGGGAGGGGCCATCGGCCCTAGAGGCTATCGTGGGCCAAGTGTGGGAAGGGACCAGATGTTGGTGGGCTGGTGCGCCCCCCCACCAAGGCCCAAGGCGCGGGGAGAAGGGGAAAGGGGGAAACCCTAGGCTTAGATGGGCCTAAGGCCCACCTAGGGTGCCCCCCTCTCCCCCCCTCTGGCCGCCCCCTAGATGCAATCTAGGGATGGCCACCACCCCTAGGGGTGGAACCCTAAATGGAGGGCACAGCCCTCCCCTCCCCCTATATATAGTGGGGGTTTCGGGGCTGCCAGATGCACGAGTCCTCTCTCTCTTGGCGCGGCCCTACCCCTCTCCCTCCTCGTCTCTTGCGGTGCTTGGCGAAGCCCTGCTGGAGTGCCACGCTCCTCCAGCACCACCACGCCGTCGTGCTGCTGCTGGACGGAGTCTTCCCCAACCTCTCCCTCTTCCCTTGTTGTATCAAGGCGCGGGAGACATTACCGGGCTGCACGTGTGTTGAACGCGGAGGCGCCGTTGTTCGGCGCTTAGATCGGATTTGACCGCGATTTGGATCGCTTCGTGTACGACTCCACCAACCGTGTTCTTGCAACGCTTCCGCATCGCGATATTCAATGGTATGAAGATGCAATCCGTTCTCGTTGCTAGTAATCTCCATAGATAGATCTTGGTGATGCGTAGGATTTTTTTTGATTTTCTACACTGATCCCCAACAGTGGTATCAGAGCTAGGTCTATGCGTAGTTACTATGCACGAGTAGAACACAAGATTGTTGTGGGCGTAGATCATGTCAATTTACTTGCCGCTACTAGTCTTATCTCGATTCGGCGGCATCGTGGGATGAAGCGGCCGGGACCGACCTTACAGGTACGCTTACGTGAGACAGGTTCCACCGACAGACATGCACTAGTTGCATAAGGTGGCTAGCGGGTGTCTGTCTCTCCCACTTTAGTCGGATCAGATTCGATGAAAAGGGTCCTTATGAAGGGTAAATAGAAATTGTTATATCACGTTGTGATTTTTGCGTAGGTAAGAAACGTTCTTGCTAGAAACCTATAGCAGCCACGTAAAAACTTGCAATAACAATTAGAGGACGTCTAACTTGTTCTTGCAGCATGTGCCGTGTGATATGATATGGCCAAAAGGATGTGATGAATGATATATATGTGATGTATGAGATTGATCATGTTCTTGTAATAGGAATCACGACTTACATGTCGATGAGTATGACAACCGACAGGAGCCATAGGAGTTGTCTTTATTTTATTGTATGACCTACATGTCATTGAAAATGACATGTAATTACTTTACTTTATTGCTAACCGTTAGCCATAGTAGTAGAAGTAATGTTTGGCGAGACAACTTCATGAAGACACGATGATGGAGATCATGATGATGGAGATCATGGTGTCATGCCGTTGACAATGATGATCATGGAGCCCCGAAGATGAAGATCACAAGGAGCAAAATGATATTGGCCATATCATGTCACTATTTGATTGCATGTGATGTTTATCATGTTATACGTCTTATTTGCTTAGAACGACGGTAGTGAATAAGATGATCTCTCACTAAAATTTCAAGAATTGTGTTCCCCCTAACTGTGCACCGTTGCTAAGGTTCGTTGTTCCGAAGCACCATGTGATGATCGGGTGTGATAGGTCCTAACATTCGCATACAACGGGTGTAAGCCAGATTTACACACGCAATACACTTAGGGTTGACTTGACGAGCCTAATATGTACAAACATGGCCTCGGAACACGGAAGACCGAAAGGTCGAACATGAGTCGTATAGAAGATGCGATCAACATAAAGATGTTCACCGTTGATAACTAGTCAGTCTCATGTGATGATCGGACAAGGCCTAGTTGATTCGGATCATGTATCACTTGGATGACTAGAGAGATGTCTATCTGAGTGGGAGTTCATTAAATTTGTTTAGATGAATTAATTGTCATGAACATAGTCTAACATCTTTACAATATGTCTTGTAGATCCAATGGCCCACGCTAATGTTGCCCTCAACTTCAACGCGTTCCTAGAGAAAACCAAGCTATATGGATTGGGTCCGTAACTTGAGGATCATCCTCATAGCTGCCAAGAAAGCATATGTCCTTGAAGCACCGCTAGGTTATGCACCCGGTTTCCCAGCAACTCGAGACGTTATGAACGCATGGCAGTCGCGTAGTGATGATTACTCCCTCATTCAGTGCGGCATGCTTTACAGCTTAGAATCGGGGCTCCAAAAGCGTTTTGAGCAACACGGAGCATATGAGATGTTCCAAGAGCTAAAAATGGTTTTCCAAGCTCATGCCCGAGTCGAGAGATATGAAGTCTCTGACAAGTTCTACAGTTGAAACATGGAGGAGAATAGTTATGTCAGCAACATATACTCAAAATGTCTAGGTTGCACAACCGCTTGTCTCAGTTGGGAGTTAATCTCCCAGATGACGCGGTTGTTGACAGAATCCTTCAGTCGCTCCCACCTAGCTACAAGTGCTTTGTGATGAACTTCAATATGCAAGGGATGGAGAAGTCCATTCCCGAGGTTTATTCAATGCTGAAGTCATCGGAGGTGGATATCAAAAAGGAACATCAAGTGTTGATGGTGAATAAAACCACTAAGTTCAAGAAAGGCAAGGGTAAGAAGAACTTCAAGAAGGATGGCAAAGGAGTTGCCGCGCCCGGTAAGCCAGTTGCCGGGAAGAAGCCAAAGAATGGACCCAAACCTGAGACTGAGTGCTTTTATTGCAAGGGAACGGGTCACTGGAAGCGGAACTATCCCAAATACTTAGCGGATAAGAAGGCCGAAAACGTCAAAGGTATATCTGATATACATGTTATTGATGTGTACCTTACCAGCGCTCGTAGTGGCTCCTAGGTATTTGATACCGGTGCAGTTGCTCACATTTGTAACTCAAAGCAAGAGCTGCCGAATAAGCGGAGGCTGGCGAAGGACGATGTGATGATGCGCGTCGGGAATGGTTCCAAGGTCGATGTGATCGCCGTCGGCACGCTACCTCTGCATCTACCTTCGGGATTAGTGTTAAACCCCAATAATTGTTATTTAGTACCATCTTTGAGCATGAACGTTGTATCTGGATCTCGTTTAATGCGAGATGGCTACTCATTTAAATCAAAGAATAATGGTTGTTCTATTTATATGAGAGAAATGTTTTATGGTCATGCCCCGCTGGTCAATGGTTTATTCTTAATGAATCTCGAACGTGATGTTACACATATTCATAGTGTGGATGCCAAAAGATGTAAGGTTGATAATGATAGTCCCACATACTTGTGGCACTGCTGCCTTGGTCATATTGGTGTCAAACGTATCAAGAAGCTCCATGCAGATGGACCTTTGGAGTCTCTTGATTATGAATCATTTGACACGTGCGAACCATGCCTCTTGGGCAAGATGACCAAGACTCCGTTCTCCGGAACAATGGAGCGAGCAACCAACTTGTTGGAAATCATACATACCGATGTGTGCGGTCCAATGAGTGTTGAAGCTCGCGGTGGCTATCGTTATGTTCTCACCCTCACTGATGACTTAAGTAGATATGGGTATGTCTACTTGGTGAAACACAAGTCTGAGACCTTTGAAAAGTTCAAGGAATTTCAGAATGAGGTTGAGAATCAACGTGACTGAAAAATAAAGTTCTTACGATCAGATCGTGGACGAGAATATTTAAGTCACGAGTTTGGCACGCACCTATGGAAATGTGGAATTGTTTCACAATTGACGCCACCTGGAACACCTCAACGTAATAGTGTATCCGAACGTCGTAATCGTACTCTGTTGGACATGGTGCGACCTATGATGTCTCTTACCGACTTACCGCTATCATTCCGGGGTTATGTTTCAGAGACTGCCGCATTCACTTAAAATAGGGCACCGTCTAAATCCATTGAGACGACGCCGTATGAACTATGGTTTGAAGAAACCTAAGTTGCCGTTTCTGAAAGTTTGGGGATGCGATGCTTATGTCAAGAAACTTCAACCTGAAAAGCTCGAACCCAAATCAGAAAAATGTGTCTTCATAGGTTACCCTAAGGAAACTATTGGGTATACCTTCTACCTCAGATCCGAAGGCAAGGTCTTTGTTGCCAAGAATGGATCCTTTCTGGAGAAAGAGTTTCTCTCAAAAGAAGTAAGTGGGAGGAAAGTGGAACTTGATGAGGTGCTTGCACATGAAGATGTTTCTGTGGTGCCTGCACCAACTAGAGAGGAAGTTAATGATAATGCTCGTGAAGCTTCAGATCAAGTTACTGCTGAACTTCGTAGGTCCACAAGGACACGTTCCGCACCAGAGTGGTACGGCAACCCTGTCCTGGAAATCATGTTGTTAGACAACGGTGAACCTTCGAACTATGAAGAAGTGATGGCGGGCCCGGATTCAAACAAATGGCTTGAAGCCATGAAATCCGAGATAGGATCCATGTATGATAACAAAGTCTGGACTTTGGTTGACTTGCCCGATGATCGGCAAGCCATAGAAAATAAATGGATCTTTAAGAAAAGACTGGCGCGGATGGTAATGTGACCATCTATAAGGCTCGGCTTATCGCTAAAGGTTATCGACAAGTTCAAGGAATTGACTACAACAAGACTTTCTCTCCTGTGGCAATGTTGAAGTCCGTCCGAATCATGTTAGCAATTGCCGCATTCTATGATTATGAGATATGGCAAATGGACGTCAAAACTGCATTCCTTAACGGCTTCCTTAAGGAAGAATTGTATATGATGCAGCCGGAAGGTTTTGTCGATCCTAAGAATGCTAACAAAGTATGCAAGCTCCAGCGCTCCATCTATGGGCTGGTGCAAGCATCTCGCAGTTGGAACATTCGCTTTGATGAGGTGATCAAAGCGGTTGGGTTTATATAGACTTGGGGAGAAGCCTGTATTTACAAGAAAGTGAGTGGGAGCTCTGTAGCATTTCTCATATTATATGTGGATGATATATTGCTGATGGGAAATGATGTAGAACTCTTGGAAAGCATAAAGGCCTACTTGAATAAATGTTTTTCAATGAAGGACCTTGGAGAAGCTGCTTACATATTAGGCATCAAGATCTATAGAGATAAATCGAGACGCCTCATTGGTCTTTCACAAAGCACATACCTTGACAAGATATTGAAGAAGTTCAATATGGATCAGTCCAAGAAAGGGTTCTTGCCTGTATTGCAAGGTATGAGATTGAGCACAGCTCAATGCCCGACCTCGGCAGAAGATAGAGAAAAGATGGGTGTCATCCCCTATGCCTCGGCCATAGGTTCTATTATGTATGCCATGTTGTGTACCAGACCTGGTAGAACCTTGCCATAAGTTTGGTGGGGAGGTACCAAAGTGATCCCGGTATGGAGCACTGGACAGCGGTCAAGAACATCCTGAAGTACCTGAAAAGGACTAAGGATGTGTTTCTCGTTTATGGAGGTGACGAAGAGCTCGTCGTGAAGGGTTACGTCGATGCTAGCTTCGACACAGATCTGGATGACTCCAAGTCACAAACCGGATACATGTATATTTTGAATGGTGGGGCAGTCAGCTGGTGCAGTTGCAAGCAAAGCGTCGTGGCGGCATCTACATGTGAAGCGGAGTACATAGCTGCTTCCGAAGCAGCGCAGGAAGGAGTCTGGATGAAGGAGTTCATCACCGACCTAAGAGTTATTCCAAGCGCGTCGGGCCCGATGACTCTTTTCTGTGACAACACTGGAGCTATTGCCATTGCCAAGGAGCCCAGGTTTCACAAGAAGATCAAGCACATCAAGCGCGGTTTCAACTCCATCCAAAATTATATT
This sequence comes from Secale cereale, assembly GCA_902687465.1. Taxonomy (NCBI): domain Eukaryota; kingdom Viridiplantae; phylum Streptophyta; class Magnoliopsida; order Poales; family Poaceae; genus Secale; species Secale cereale. The sequence continues at coordinate 699,700,172 of LR738710.1, read as the reverse complement.
CAAGATGGAGACATAGATATTTGTAAAGTGCATACGGATCTGAATGTCGCGGATCCGTTGACTAAACCGCTTCCATGAGCAAAATATGATCAACACCAGAACTCTATGGGTGTTCGATTCATCACAATGTAACTAGATTATTGACTCTAGTGCAAGTGGGAGACTGTTGGAAATATGCCCTAGAGGCAATAATAAAATGGTTATTATTATATTTCCTTGTTCATGATAACTGTCTGTTGTTCATGCTTTAATTGTATTATCCGGAAACAGTAATACATGTGTGAATACATAGACCACAACATGTCCCTAGTGAGCCTCTAGTTGACTAGCTCGTTGATCAATAGATGGTTATGGTTTCCTGACCATGGACATTGGATGTCATTGATAACGGGATCACATCATTAGGAGAATGATGTGATGGACAAGACCCAATCCTAAGCCTAGCACAAGATCGTGTAGTTCGTATGCTAAAGCTTTTCCAATGTCAAGTATCCTTTCCTTAGACCATGAGATTGTGCAACTCCCGGATACCGTAGGAGTACTTTGGGTGTGCCAAACGTCACAGCGTAACTGGGTGGCTATAAAGGTACACTACGGGTATCCCCGAAAGTATCTATTGGGTTGGCACGAATCGAGACTGGGATTTGTCACTCCGTATGACGGAGAGGTATCTCTGGGCCCACTTGGTAATACATCATCGTAATGAGCTCAATGTGACTAAGGGGTTGTTACGGAACGAGTAAAGAGACTTGCCATAATGAGATTGAACAAGGTATCGGTATACCGACGATCGAATCTCGGGCAAGTACTATACCGATGGACAAAGGGAATAATATACGGGATTGATTAAATCCTTGACATCGTGGTTCATCCGATGAGATCATCGTGGAACATGTGGGAGCCAACATGGGTATCCAGATCCCGTTGTTGGTTATTGGCCAGAGATATGTCTCGGTCATGGGAAGTTCTGTTTTGGTCACCAGAAGTGTTCCGGGCGTTACCGGCCATCAGCCCAGAGGCTTGCGTGGGCCAAGTGTGGGAAGGGACCAGCCGTAGGTGGGCTGGTGCCCCCCCCCCACCAAGGCCCAAGGCGCAGGGAGAAGGGGAAGGAGGGAAACCCTAGGCGCAGATGGGCCTAAGGCCCACCTAGGGTACACCCCCCTCTCTCCCCCTCTGGCCGCCCCTAGATGCAATCTAGGGCTGGTCACCACCCCTAGGGGTGGAACCCTCGATGGGGGGCGCAACCCTCCCCTCCCCTATATATAGTGGGGGTTTCGGGGCTGCCAGATGCACGAGTTCCTCTCTCTCTCTTGCACAGCCTTACCCCTCTCCCTCATCGTCTCTTGCGGTGCTTGGCGAAGCCCTACTTGAGTGCCACGCTCATCCACCACCACCACGCCGTCGTGCTGCTGTTGGACGGAGTCTTCCCCAATCTCTCCCTGTCCCCTTGATGGATCAAGGCGTGGGAGACGTCACCGGGCTGCACGTGTGTTGAAAGTGGAGGCGCCGTTGTTCGGCGCTTAGATCGGATTCGACCGCGATCTGAATCGCTTCATGTACGACTCCACCAAACGTGTTCTTGCAATGCTTCCGCATCGCGATCTTCAAAGGTATGAAGATGCACTCCCTTCTCGTTGCTAGTAATCTCCATAGATAGATCTTGGTGATGCATAGGAAAGTTTTGATTTTCTGCACCGATCCCCAACACAAGACCCATCCGTTAGCTTAGCAACTTGATCGTTTAGTTTTACTGCTATTGCTTTCTTCATGACTTATACATGTTCCTATGACTATGAGATTATGCAACTCCCGAATACCGTAGGAACATCTTGTGTGCTATCAAATGTCACAACGTAACTGGGTGATTATAAAGATGCTCTACAGGTGTCTCCGAAGGTATTTGTGGTGTTGACATAGATCAAGAATAGGATTTGTCACTCCGAGTGTCAGAGATACCGCCCTCTCGGTAATACACATCATAATAAGCCTTGCAAGCAAACGACTAATGAGTTAGTCACAAGATGATGTATGACGGAACGAGTAAATAGACTTGCGGTAACGAGATTGAACTAGGTATGATGATACCGACGATCGAATCTCGGGCAGGTAACATACAGATGACAAAGGGAACAACGTATGTTGTTATGCGGTTTGATCGATAAAGATCTTCGTAGAATATGTAGGAACCAATATGAGCATCCTGGTTCCGCTATTGGTTATTGACCGGAGATGAGTCTCGGTCATGTCTACATAGTTCTCGAACCCATAGGATCCGCACGTTTAATGGTAGATGACGATCGGTATTATGAGTTTATGAGTTTTGATGTACTGAAGGTAGTTCGGAGTCCCGAATGAGATCACGGACATGACGAGGAGTCTTAGAATGTCCGAGACATAAAGATTGATATATTGGAGGGCTATATTCGGACACCGGAAGTGTTCCGGGTGTTATTGGAGAAAACCGGAGTGTCGGAGGGGTTACCGGAACCCCCCGGGGGAGTATTGGGCTATAGTGGGGCTTAAGGTAAAGTGAGAGGCAGCCCAAAGGGGCTGGCCGCGCCCCCTCCCTAGGGATCCTAGTTGGACTAGGAGTGGGGGAGGAGGCGCCCCTCTCCTTCCTTCTTCTCTTCTTCCTTCCTTTCCCACTCCTAGTAGGAGTAGGAAAGAGGGATCCTAGTCCTACTAGGAGTAGGATTGCTCCTCTCCTTGGCGCGCCTAGGGCCGGCCGGCCTCCCCCCTTGCTCCTTTATATACGGGGGCAGGGGTACCCTAGAACACACAAGCAACATTGTTTTAGCCGTGTACGGTGCCCCCTCCTCAGAAACACACCTCGGTCATATCGTTGCAGTGCTTAGGCGAAGCCCTGTGTCAGTAACTTCATCATCTCTGTCACCACACTGTCGTGCTGACGAAAGTCTCCCGTGAAGCTCAACTGTATCAAGAGCTCGTGGGACGTCATCGAGCTGAACATGTGCTGAACGTGGAGGTGCCGTACGTTCGGTGTTTGGATCGGTTGGATCACGAAGACGGTCGACTACATCAACCGCGTCACTAGACGCTTCCGCTTTCGGTCTAAGAGGGTACGTAGACACACTCTCCCCGCTCGTTTCTATGCTTCTAGTAGATAGATCTTGCGTGATCGTAGGATTTTTTTTTTGAAATACTACATTCCCCAACACAACTCAGGGTCACTCCTTGAGAAAAAGGCACGGGAACCTTCTACAATTATATGGTGTAATCCCTTTTTTCTCTGCAAGTAATGGCCTACATCATCATTTGCTTTGATAGCCACATTGTCGTCACTAATGAAATTTTGGATCAACTCACACCCTTTATTAGATAAGCCTTTCTTTCTCAGGGCCTCTTGGAGGAACGACCATTTGACTTTATCGTATGCCTTGTCAAAGTCAAATTTTTATACTACTCCACTCATGTTCTTCCGATGCATCTCGTGAACGGTTTCATGAAGGATAACTACTCCTTTGAGTAAATTTCGACCTTGCATGAAAGCCAACATGGTCAACAACCATGTTGAGCCTATTAGTCGCCACTTTCGTTAAGATTTTAAAGCTGACATTAAGGAAGCAAATCGATATGTACTACTGGATCCGGTTAGCCTCCTTAGTATTGGGCAAAAACACAATCTCACCAAAATTTAGCGTGGATATGTCTCCCATCATGAAGAAATCTGAACAACTCCATTAGGTCCATCTTGACAACATCCCAGAAGTTCTGATAGAACTCTACGGGGAAGCCATCGGGGCCTGGAGCTTTGTTATGTTCCATTTGGAACTCCGCAGCTCGCAACTCCTCTTCAGGGAAATGTATCATGAGGATATCATTCTCTTTTGTCGTGACTTGTGGAATATCATATGTTCAGCTGTCATCAAGAGTGTAGTTCCTTTCATCTGGAGCCCCATACAGAGACTCGTAGCATTTGGCTATGTAACGCTTGAGATCTTCTTGACCCTTGATCTGTCCTCATACTATTGGAGGCTAAAAATATACTTCTTCCAGTGCCCCGCCGATTGGCGGCCATTTTGAAATATCGTGTATTGCTATGTCCCTTAAAATGAATTTGGTACCGGATCTTTGGTATCACTTGATTTCCTCTTCTCATAATGGACGTGCAATTTCCTCATTGGATTGATTTTTTTATATCAATCTCATGTTGAGACAAAGTGCAAGTCTCTACGATTTTGTCGAGGCCATCAATAATAGTGGAAGGACGTTGCTTTTATTTTTATACGTAACACTAGTGTGTTTCCCTCATCCAGTTAGGAACTGTCTTTTGGCTCAGAATTTGAAGTTCATCTCTAAAGCGGTGTGTGACCAATGGAGGGTCTCTCCCATACAGTCCTGATAATATTCTCAAAATAGTCCCGCTACAACCATCCGAGTTCAAATTTGTATGGGGGCGAGTAGTAGGAGGGCAAGTCGAGTTAGAATCAAGAATGATGTGTGTATGGTCCGAAAGTGTCTCACTACGCTCTAGGGCATGCATTGTTACAAGAGGGAGCTTTATTTATCATTGCGCATCCATGAGCACCGGACATTGTTGGCCTAAATGTACAGCCGCCCCGACATATTGGCTTACATAATATTCAAGCTCCCAATCATAGCGCTAAATAAGAAAGGCTAGTGAGTGTCAAACTGTCGTTATTTTTCTCTTCATGGTATCTACGGATATTAAAATTGCCTCCAATAAGCATTGGGTGTCTGTTATCCTTTGTCAGGTTCACCAATTCCCGAAGGAAAGCAGATTTATTCATGTCTTGGCCAGCCCCATATATTGCCACCAGGCTCCATGTAAAATTATCAGCTCTATTTTGGAGGTGGAATTTGATGTGAAATTCACCAACCGAAAAAGCTAACAAAGTCCATGGTTGTGGTCGGTATCCCAAGTAAGATTCCTCCCGACCTTTCGCGTGGTGGTAAATAATTCCATGTGTACTCAAAATCAACTGATAGGTGATCGAAGACATGTGCACGGAAGTCACATTTACATGCCTCGAAAATCACCACAAAATCCAACTCATGCTCACACATGTAATCACCGATGTGTTTATGCATAGGCAAGTGTGAAAGACCTCTGCTATTCGAAAATATGCCTCTCATGTGGAAACTCTTGCCGGGGTGGATACCTTATTCTTCTTGGGGGGGTGTATCTTTTTGTAGGAACGAGATTTAGATTTATGAGTACATGTTGTGAAGTCGTAAAACATAGACGCCATCGGTCTTGCGTCATCTAATTCAACCTGGGTTACCACACCAACCAAATGGGATAGAAGCGTACCATCATATCCCGCCGCCTTTTCCTCTTCCTCGGGTTCGGGGTATGGTAGGGGGCTCGAACACTTAGAAGAAACCTTTAATCGGCCGACCTTCATGTGTTTTAGCCCCCTCGTCAAAAAATGCACATCCTTATCATTTTTTCCAGTTGTAATTCCAACATTATTTAAATTAGAAGAAATATAAGAATCAGAAAAGGAAAGAAATGATTTATTGCAAGGTGTACCTGTTGGAGATTTCAGGTTACGCTCTGCCCGATATCGCATCGCCTTAGAGACGGAGTTCTCGTAAGTGGGCGAGGACCCATCAGGGAGGAGCAGTGGCGACCACTGCGTCAGATGGGAGTAGTTGTCGACTTTGGCTGCGGCGTTGGAATAGACGAAGGTGATCCCAACGATGCACCAGCCCCTGGCCCCACTGGTATGTCAATAACGGGTGTCATGGAGAGCTCCTCGTTGCGCCGCGCGGCTGGGCCAAGTGGGACAACAGCTGTCGGAGCATGGCGAGGTGCAGATTGCTGCAGCGAGGTCGGTGTTGCAAGAGTTGCCGAAATCTTGGTTTGGCCCATTTCATCTTGTAGGACTGAAATATCATTGTGACTAAATTTATCAGTGACCTCTTAAATGAATATGAGTTTGATTTTTATATTCATATATTTATGGGGCATCACCTTTCTAACAAATTGTGTTTGTTTAAGAATATTTGAAAGCTTTTAGACATGTTTTTCACGGAATTCTTTTTCTCTTTTGAGTTGGCATCAAACACTTTCTATGGATTATGGAAGTAGTATGGAATCTCTACAATTGAGTATCGTAAATGATTTTAATATATTTTGATTTTTAATTCTCGTCGATTATTTCAAAAGATGGTACCAACAAGAAAATGAACACATTAGATTCCAAGATTCAAATTACTAAAATGGATAATAATTATTAAAGAGCACAGTGTGCAGGATTTATAATTGGGTGTCTCCAAGATGGATTTTCCTTTCAATTCCACACCTTTTGGATTATTATATGCTAGTACAAATAAAGAAGCATTTATATACTAAATAAACGAGCATTGCCAAAATTAATGGATATGCTATCTCAAAGAGTTTGTGATCACTAAAAACAATCGGTGAGTAATCTTTCTTTATCCCCACAAGATGGCACCCAACAAGGCAGCAACCCATCATTTGGCTTTATAAAGTCTCACAGAGAGCCCTCACGCCAAGCGCAGAAGAGACCGACACAACAGTGCAAACAGCACAGCAGTCGCAGGCCCTCCCACGCCTCTCAAAGCATCCTTCGCTGTTCCTCCTTGGAGTATTATACAGCATCGCTGGTCCTGCACCTCCCCGGCGGCCGGCATTTCGAAAGAATTGATGGGGTGCAAGTCGTGCCAGAAGCCCAAGGCGCAGCACCGCAAGGGGCTGTGGTCGCCGGAGGAGGACCAGAAGCTCCGCAACTACATCGTCCGCTACGGCCACAGCTGCTGGAGCACCGTCCCCGTCAAGGCCGGTAAGAACTCACCCCCAACCAACCAAACGGAATTGGACAGGTTTTCTTCTTGTGTACTTGCATTCCCGTGAGCCCATTCCCAGTTTCCCCTGCTTTCCTGTTGAGGCTCTGCAATGTATCTTGGCTCCTGGGAAGGGGAAAGATGGGGAAATTTAATTTCGCCAGAAGAATTCAGCAATTTTTTGCAGTTCTTCCGGGAAAGGGTTCCAGCAGAATTTTGTCAAATGTATCTTGGCATGTGGTGTGCGGGCTAAAGTTTCCCTTGAATTGCAGGACTTCAGCGAAACGGCAAGAGCTGCAGGCTGCGGTGGATCAACTACCTGAGGCCGGGGCTGAAGCACGGCATGTTCTCCCGGGAGGAAGAGGAGACCGTCATGAGCCTCCATGCCACACTCGGCAACAAGTAAGCATCCCAACCACACATCACAATTCTCATCTCTTCAGGGCAAAACGGCATCTGATTAACACATCACAATTAATGCGATTGAATCGAATTAATCAGAGTACTTCTTTGCTACTAGTATTTCCTTCTAATTGATCCAACAGTAAAATAAGAGGAAGAAAAGTAGAGCATGCATGCGCAGGCTACATATTGCTACCCACTGCCGCTTGTGCCAATTTGCTAGTGTCAGCATGGTAGTGTCGTTAAGCTGGAAAGCAGAGTCCCAGGCTAGAAAAATATAAGGTAGGAAAAAAATGTTTTGCTGGCCAAAACAACAGGAAATGCTGATGTCTGCCATGTAGACCACCTTACGTGGTGGAGTTGATGCTGACACCTGCCTTCCATATATATCGACGCTTCTTTTTCGAGTGCCCGTTTGGCGACAGTGAAGAAGAGCCTCGCTTTCACTAACCTAGCAATTGTATGGAAAGTTGGCTTGGTCAAGGTTAACCTCTTTTTGGACAAGAGAATCGCTAAACTTGTGTCTAATCTAATGCTTATACGTTTCTAGAGGGTCCTTGCGGTTGCCTGCCGGTACAAGCAAGATAGCCTTGTCATTTCTATTTCGTACGACCAAGATCACAATTAGTCCCGTTCTTAATTTTGATGGTGAAGATATGTGTAGTACAATCATTTGTGAACACGCTTGTAGTATTACTTGTCAACTGTTGAGACCAATGATAGTGTAACAGATGCTTTGACATTGACAATCATAGCTTTACTTATTGGAGTGACTGTACAATAATTTGCTTCTGTACTAACATGGTGAGATTTTTTTTTTCTGTGGCGCAGGTGGTCTCAGATAGCGCAGCACTTGCCGGGCCGGACCGACAATGAGGTGAAGAACTACTGGAACTCGTACCTGAAGAAGCGCGTCGAGGGCGCGCGGGCAGCACCCAAGTCCGCCGGCTCGGACGCGCCACGGAGCCCGACGCCCAGCGCGAACGGCCGCGAACGTAGCACCATGAACCAGCCGTCCAACTCCGGCTCGTCGGGCCCGCCCGAGTCGTCGTCGACGGCCGACGACTCGAGCAGCCTCACCGGGCCCGGCGCGGCCGCCTTGATCCGGCCGCACGCGCCGGTGCTCCCCAAGGTCATGTTCGCGGACTGGCTCGACATGGACATGGACTACGGCACCGGCCTGATGGACGCGGCCTTTGACGGCAACCCGGCGCAGCAGGGCGTGAGCCACAGCTACCAGGGGTCCGTGCAGGTGGAGGGCCTTTGCAGTGCTGTGGACTCGTTGCATGGGCTCGGCAACGACGGCATCTGCTGGGAGTTCAACGCGGACCAGATGCACATGCAGGGCGGAGGAGGGTTCTGCGACCTGCTCTCCATGAGCGAGTTCCTTGGGATCAACTAGACGACCCCTCGGGCAATGGTGTGCCGCCGTCGCTGCCTCTCACGCCAGTCATGGTTGGTCACTGACAAGAAGTTCTCAAGGCCACGATTCAGTCGGACCAGCGCCGTGGAGAAGAAATTGTTGAAGTCGTTGTTGCCGGAAAGACCCACATGTCGAAGATCTCAACCTTCAAAAAAAGAAAAAACTCGCATGCCTCACGACCGCACCGGAGGCCGCACAACGTGATGAAGAGGAGGCGGAGGAACAGAATGCAAAGGATAATTGCGGTTATCGTCACGCTAACAATTTCTGCAAACCCTAACATTGTCGGCCAAAATGGCAGGCATGAAAATATGCCAGCGTTCATAGATGTTATTCGTAGCCTACATATCAAGGTGGAGTTCAAGGAAACTTTCTTTAGTAGAGCATGTGCCTCCTTATTAAATACCGACCAAAAGTCTCCAAGAGAGGAAACTACAAATCCATGTGGTAGATCGTGGCCTCCCCCGCGCTCAGCCCATGGCTGAAAGAGGGGGGCAGCCATGCCATGGGTTCGAAGAGGAGAAAACAGTTAGTGTATTGCACAAAAATGATTTTTGACCATAGTTGACCATTGCCTCAACTTGAAAAAAGACACATTTTTCACCTCAACTTGAAAAAAAAAAAAGAGTTAAGTATGGATGTTGATCGAGAAATGAGTGGATCTTAAGCCAACAACTATCTTGCTTGATTTTAGCTCGATAGTTCAACATAATACAATTGTATTGAATGATCCTATTTTCTATTAAAACTAAATAGGATATGTTATTACCATATATGTTGTGTACGTGATTTTTTATTCTTTTATATCTACTAGTAAACACAAAAGGTTAATACCAACCAACTCATGGTTGGATGGTTAGGAGGGTGGTTGTACGTTCAACCCAACAGGATTCAAACCAATGGTTTGGGACCTGCGTATCTCGTTAAGGTAGAATATTCTTTTAGTGGGGGGTGGGGGCGTTTCCGTCGATAGCGAGGCATCTAGGATGACTTCGTTGATCTCAAGATTTGATGGTTCAGTCACTCAAAGGTGCTCATGAGGGTAGGATGTGTGTGCGCGCGCGTTCATTTGATGAGTCTCTATGAGTGTATGTGGGCGGCTACATCTGTATTGTGTTTCTAAAAAATCAGGGGAGATTCGTAGATAAAATTTAGACCATAATATGATATTAGGTATGCCGTGTGGCCCAAGCCGTTGTCTGTCGGGTGTTGTTCGAACTTGGATCGCATGCACCATTGCTTTATTTATAAAGCGGTGCGAAAACCTATCACGGGGAGGTATGCCGTGTGCTACATGTCTTATTTTCTGCCAAACTTTAACAACAAATACATCCTGGTATGTCTTATTTTGTTGATGTGGCATGTCTATATGAAAAATGGCCTTAGATTTTTTTTCTTATGAATTTATTTAACCCATAACTAGCTCAAGATTAACTTGAAACCATTACAAACTGTGTACGAGCAATTTTAGTATGAGCTTCACTCATATATGTGCTTGCTCGATGTTTAGTATGAGCCAAGGCCAACTCACCCGAGTTCGGATCGTTTGCAGCCTGTTGGTGTGTGTTGTATTGAGCCTCAGACGGTTTTGTAGAGTACAACACTTGAAAGCCAGGACACCTCACCTAGAAATAAGATAATAATCATAATGATTAGAATCAATCGTACCAATTCCTAATTTATCATAACCAATACTCTACAATTATGAGATACTTGTTGAAACTAATTAAGAGTTGTGATTTTGTGTTACTACATCATCTATAAATGTGTTTCGACGATGATCTGGGTCTGGCTTAGATGATTTGATTACTTGTGGTGGACCCAACCTATCTATTCAAGTCTTAGAATTTGCATTGATGCTCGTATTTTCTTAATTATTTTAGGCTTTCCATTGATGTTCGTTCAATGGGAGACAACTGTTGACATTGCTAATTTGATTTGTCATCTCAGTCTTGGTGGTAGGGGTAGTGAGTATGTTTCTAAGAATGTGTGTACACTCATATTCCCTCCGTCCCAAAATAAGTGTCTCAACTTTGTACTAACTTTAGTGCAAAATTGTACTAAGATTGAGACACTTATTTTGGGACGGAGTGAGTATTTATGAAGATCTGTGTATGTATTATGTTTTTTCAAGACAAACATATTCCTAGAATTTACTTTTTGCCCGGATAACGATGAGATCGTACTTGCTTTTTCCGTACTGAAGTAAGCTACTTCACTACGTATCGATTGGGTCTCGTAGAAGTATATCAAGGGAGTCCTGCCTCCTACGGCCTACGCTTGCGGCCAACGGTTGGATGATTAGGAGGGCAGTTGTTCTTCCAACTCAACAAAAATCAAACCCCAGATTTGACACTTTGATGTCTTATTAATACAGATTATTCTTTTAGTGGAAGCCACCTTTTTTACAACAATTAGTCGATCGTAGTAACTTCATCAATTTTTAAGCTCCGCAATGTTGACATGGTCTTTGGTAGGCATTGTATGGTTGCGTGTGTGTTATGGTGTGAGTGTGTGAATGTCTGTGTTAAAACTTAAAATCAACGTTTCATGAAGCGACCATGTGGTGACCTTCCAAATTAATCCAGTGTCTTCACAACAGAAGTCAGGACATAGGATATTAGGATGGACGGTGATTGGAAGGTGACGGGCCGAGCCCACGTGTGCAACTGCAAACGTGGTGTGGCTTGCATCAGCTGATGATAGAGGATGGACAGGCAACTAGCGCTTTTCCCGACTGGGACTGGCCCTTTGCTCCACAGAACGACACACATTCCGTCGCGTCGGCAGGAACAAAATCACCGTACGTGTCACTTGACAATAACCTACTGCCGCTGACTAACGTACAAAACAGTATTAGCCCCCTAATAATGGCACGGTCTACTCTGGTCGTTCTGTCTAAAATGGAGGTATTGAGAAGACCATATATCATTGGGCAGCATTATACTGTTTTTCTGCGGGCAACGAACTAGCTAAAGACTTCCCAGAATACAAAAGGAACTAGCAAAAGACCATAATTAATTCGCCACCATTGTTTCTCTGCAGAAAACGAACTCGCAAAAGACCATAATTTTCTGCAGGCAACGAACTCGCAGACATCATAATTGGTGATTATATACTGTTTTGTGTTTTAGCCGAGCAAATGACAAAACGACATAGCCTGGCTTGTGGCACTTAACTATGAGCACATTCCTCTCAACGATTACTGACTTGGTTAGTAAAATGTCCTAGCTACGTCCGCGTCATGAAACAGTTAAAAGCTCGAGGAAAATGCTCGTCAATGGTTACCCAGCGATGGCTTGATTAAATAGTTTAGCTTCACCAACTCCCAAACTCACAAAATAAACATGGGGACCAACGTTGACGATTAAATTAAAACAAAGAGGCCCAATGACCTAGCTGTGCGTGTTGCTCAGTGACCTAGCCATGCGTGTTCCGGCAAAATATTCTACCACGTTGTTCTTTAACGATGACGCAGATGGGTTCGTGTTTTTGCCCGCAGGGTCGCGATCTTACTTGCCACATGCTGGACTCGTGGTCTGGCTGGGCAAAGTGCGTCTCCCTTTCTTTGGCTCCCTGTCTGCATATGGCCCCTTGTCGTGCATGTTTGCTGGCTCCGTTATAAGTATGAACATGTAACCATATTCACATGGATTATGAAAATGGTACAGCTAAAACATCGCCACGTTTCTTTTTTGTGAACAAGAAAGAATATGTATAACTTAGAAGCATACAGTGCATGAGTGGGAAACAAGTATTGCACAAATAAAATAAAATGGTGAGGACAAAACAAAATAAAATAAAATAAACTAAAAATAAGAAGATCATCCGCAAAAAAAGGGGAGGGAGAAGTGGTATTACCCAAGATAGTTATCTAGTGACAACAAAATACAAAGCGACAAAATATGCACACCTCAAAATTGTTTCAAAGAACACAACATAAAAGCAAATCTATATAAACAAACTACAATTCCAAATATAAATTGACATGAATGTATTATTGTATATTATGAGCGTGTAATCATATTCATATGAGGCATGGGAAATATTGGAATTCTATTACACTAAACTTAATTTTAACTGAGCACAACCGAATCTATAACCATCGAGAAACCAACACGTATGTCCACGCAAAAGAATCGACTTACTCTTTATTTTAATTGGGTGGTAATCAACTCTTAATTAGAAGTGATGAGTTTGTCAACACCAATGTATGCCTTTAACACTTGTGGTATAACACATTTAAAGAACTAAGTCTGTCGTTTGACACTCTTCGAGTTCACATTTTTTTTGTTAAAGTTGTGAAACTTCGGAAATTTGACTACCATCCCTAATTAAAATAATTTACTTGGAAACTTCAAAAACATATGCATATATCTGTCTTGAGGGAATACTTCTAAAATGTTATAATACCATTGGCCGTTGTATAGTGCAACTTAAACATCGCCATATAGTTTTTTGTGAATCAGAAGGAATACACAATTTAGAAGTGTATAGTCCATGAGTGAGACACAAGTATTACACAAACAAAACAAACAGTGACAACAAACGAAAATAAATGCTACAACCCATCATGTAATAGAATACATCCAGAAGGAAGCGGTACTACCATTAAAAAACTAAAAAATTAAAATGATTTATTCTTCCACCAAAAAAGAGAGGGGAGAGGAAGTAGTATTACCCAAAACAGTAATACAATGACGTCAAAATAAACAAGTAATAGGTACACATCACAACTGTTTCAAAAGAACCCAACATATATACCAATAAACTAAAATCCCCAAATATGAAAATGGCAAGTATATATTATTGCAAATTCTTTATTCTTACATGCAAGAGTCAATTGGTAGTTGAATGAATGTCAGAAAGATGATTAAAAAAAGTTGGTAAGAAAAAACTGATTGTTGAACATTTGAAAAACAGTCAACCGTTAAATTGCAAATCAAAAAGCAATGCAAGTTGGTAATATGTGCAAACTCTCCCTTGCAAACTGAGGAAAAGAATGTGATCATTTGCGACTTCTGCAAAATTATAACATAGAGTTTCTGACTTCGCACATATCACAAATGCTCATAAATACTCAGAAAATACTTACCATATATTTTAATAAGTTTTTAAAATACATAAATGAATTTTACTATTTAAAAAAAGTAAATACGGTTCTTTCCATGTTTTCAAAAGGTCGAATCCACATGAATCATTTGTGTTTTGTTTGGTGCCCAAACTGGCCTGCCAATAAATTGGCTACCAATCATGTTTTGGTTATTGTTTGTTTTGTTGCCAAAATTCGGATTGCTAATTGGTATCCACCCTTTCATCTCACAGAGAATTGTTTGCCAAATAATTCTCCAAATGAGGCGAGAAATTTCTTCGTCAAAAAATAAGAAGCCAAATCTTACAAACATTTGGTGGGGTTAGTCTGGGCACCAACCAAAAGATGTCCCTAGGTCTAAAATTTCATTGAGCTGGCCGTGCACCTTTGTCATTTATATTTTGTAGAGTAAAATAGTTTCATTGCTCCCGCTATCTATGTCGTATATATACCAAACTCAATATTATTACATTGTGAAATTAAGTTCACAAAAGTGATAGTAAAAAAGTGACATATGTGATCGTGCATTTGTTTGAACTTAAAAATGGAGAGAGTTACATGAAGATTGGCCGGTCATCTTGGTGAACTAATAGTTGTATGTTGTATCTTGCCCACGGCAGAAGTTCAAAGGAGACTTGTGCTCATGACCTAATCAGCTTAGGTTGCTAAGTTTCCGAGGTAGTAGAATAATGATGGTTATGTGTTTTTAAGCAGTTTTTGGTGGTGAATGCGATGGTAACCAAGTCCACTAACTACCTTCAGAGTGCTACAGCTCACATGTAGGCGAGTAAATAAAATAGTGAAGCAAGCCAATGAAAAGGAGCTATGTACAACTTGTCACTTTTGGGCGGCAACTGTTCCTATCTATTATACTGCTCTTATTCGGCATGATTAGGTTTTAAAGAAGGTTGATCTACAAGATTAGCTGTTAGCCAGTTTAAAGTTTAGACTAAGACAATAAGCAAGACTAGGCCGGCTGCTAATAGCATGCAGTTACAAAATAGAATACCCATTGGTGCTTATAGTCTGATACCAAACAAGGGAACTATTGGGCGAGAGTGGCGATTGGCGACAAAACACAATGGTACACTCTATCGTACACGGCATGCCAGATTTTCAGATCGCGTGTACAGCGGATATACGAGTTTTATACCGGTATACTGCAGCTGTAGTTGGTTCATCTTGTATTCTTGTAATGTTCTGAGAGGCACAAAGAGAATCGTGTAGCATATCATCTATCGAGTCCTTCTGGAATAGTCCAAAAGATGACAAATATCCCAAGCATACTTGTATACCAGCATTCACGGCTACGTTGTTCATCTGTAGCTAGTACAACGACTATGAGTATCTAAGACGCGTTTAGTTTGTAGTTTAAGGTCGGCATGGTTTCTTATTGAGCATATGTTTAGTTCTTATTTTCGCTGGTAAAATACGTTTGGTTCATTATCACAATTGTTGTACCACACAATCTGTTAGGGCTTGTTCGGTTTGGAGGGGATTGAAGGGGGTTGAAAGGAATTATGGCATTAAATCTCCTACAAATCAAAATCCCCCCAAATCCCCTCCATTCCTCTCTAATCCTCTTGTGAGGGGTTTAACCGAATAACGCCTTAGGGTATGGGCTTAGATATAGTAGGCTCGGTTTCTGTGGAAGTTTTGTTGTTGTTCTGTGGCCACCTTTTTGCTTGTTGGTGTTTTTAAGTTAGGACATATATTGTTCCTACACTTATGGATTAATGTAGATTTAGTCTGTCGACTACAACACTCGACATAGTTGCACACTCAACTTGTGACATAAGATAAAATCTATCCCTCACTCTAGCTGACGAGATATTCATGCAAAGTGAATGTGATATTTGCACAATCTTATCCATGTGGCAATACTCTAGTGTGGATGTTTTTTCAAGCACTTGCCAAAGTTGAAGTCCTCAACGTCAACGATGTCCTCGCATTTTTGGTAGCACAACCGGTATAATGTCGAGGCTTCGCTAGCACGATGATGCAAGACCACTAACACACCCCACTTCCTGTGATGTAGATAGATGGATTACATGCGAAGGGCTCATGGCTAAGATCGCAGAGAAGGGGGGGGGGGGGCAGTACTTGAGGAGTTGGTTCATCCGGCCGCAAGGATCGTGCAACCGAGGCATTGGATCAAACTCGGCACTGGTACTAAGGCAGACGGCGAGCGTCATATGCCAGTGCAGGTTGTTGGCGTGAGTGTGCATGGCAAACAACACTTGCTAGATCAATCGGGTATCCTGGAGCGCATGGCACATACTACCTCCATCCAGCTTTATTGGTCCCCTTCATATTTTGTATCAAAGTTTGACCATAAATTTTACTAATGAAGCAGAAGTTATTTTTAGCAAAAAATAGTATTGTTGGAGTGTGCTTTCAAAATATGAATCTAAAAATATAATTTTTGTGACATATCACTTATATTTTGCTTGTCAAATATACCGTCAAAGTATGACCCAAAATACAGTAGGGGGCTAATAAATCCAGACGGAGGTAGTAACATGTTGCTTTAGGTATACGTTGCAAATATCATCGCAATTCACCTGATGGATGGCACCGCCTAAACAACATGGCGAGTGGTGAGACGAGGTCGATAGGGCGCCAACACGCATCATTGGAACAACCGTAGTAGATGCTTATCACCACACGTGGGTGCGAACAACCAGCTAGGTTGCGCCAGCAGCAAGCGTTCATTGAACATCATGCGGGTGCCATTGCGGAAGGGTGTGGAGGTCGGACATAGGCAGCGGAAAAGGAAGGAGAGTGAAGGATGACGATGTTGTTGTTGCTGCTATTGAAAGAGTTGCCGTGTTCATGAGATGACTAAGGTTGAAAAAGAGTTGCCAGGAGGACCTAGCAAGTATAGGCAAAAAAATCACTAGGACACATCACCATCGGCGAATGGCGTAAATAAACCATACCGCTTCATCAGGAAAACCGATTTTAGTTCCGAAGAGAGCCCAATTGTCCGATTTGAAAAGTTCTAGGTGCAATATCTCTGGTTTATTGCCGATGGACCAAGCCTTGCAATGGGCTATAAGTTGAGGGAGGAAAACATTATATATATTCTGCTTGAAAATCTCAGTCCTCAGTTGTAAGAAGATGCGCAAGACCCACTTTCCTTGGCACCTAATGTTAGTCATCAACAAACATATCGGACAGCCGTATGAACCGCCCTGAAAGGCTAGAACCTTTTATATTTGCAATCAGGTAGAGTATAAGACAGAATGTTCGAGCAGTTAGACAGCGTGTTTATGGTTGATGAGTTGCACAAGTCTTAAACAAGGAATGACTTCTTGAGATATGTTTCGACTGGCTATACGACATCAACAGCAACATCACCATTCACCAAATCAATTGGATTAATCTCGTCGGTTGCGGAGCATAGGCGCAATGTGATCGCCGAACGAGATTGCTCTAGAAAGGAGCTACCGGCAGTATCGTCGCTTCGCATTTTTCGTACCAAACTCTTTGTCCAGATTGTGCAGAGATATGATAGAATTTGGACAAGTGTAACTTTGTTATCACTTTCACGACAAGTCTCACTCTCAAGGAGAAATAAAAGAAGTGTGTGTTTAATACGTACTCCGTTTAATACGACAGACAGTAGTCCTAAAGCCATATATATGTGTTGTATAAGCGGCAGACAGTAGTCCTAAAGCCATATATATGTGTTGTCACCATCAGTTGATGATAGATATCCACGGCCTCCGTTTTAAATATGCAAGTTGCCAGTTCCAAGCAAAGCTAACGAAGCTTCGTGTCCCATTTGCCAGAAGTACTATTTTTCTACAGTTCATTGTACCAACCACCAGATTAAAATTGCATGGCTTCATCATTTGCACCCGTGGAATGAACTATCGGCCGCCCCTGCTTTGGCTGCTTCTGGAAGCAGGTAGCTCCCCCTCGCTTCCTAGAAAGTAGAAAGCCAACAAATCTTTATTTCAATAAAGAGCGCTTTTATTATCTCATAGTGAAGAATTAAAATGATACAAACATAATAAACACACCTAGCCTCTGTATAACTAGAGAAAGCCTTCCAAACCAGGATGTTTGTCTCATTTCTTTTCTAACGAACAATTGAAGGGACTGCAATATTTCCTCCACGGAGTAGGATGCAAACGCCATAATTTTTGATAAGTAAATCATGGGCTAATGTACTAGAAAATTTAGGGCAATTCCAAAGCGGATCCTCAGACTGCCTGCAACCGTCCGGACCATGCATTGGCAGTGGCAATAATTTAGACTAGAATTTAATATATTCATATCACGGCAAACGTACTGGAATGTTTTTATCGCATTGGAACGCACTGGTAATTATCTAGTATCACATATAGAAAACGTATGGCTCAAAGCAATACCCGTCTAAGGGTCCAAAGGGGCCTAGTTTAGAAAGTTGAGTGGAAGAAGGAGCATCTAACTGGCTTTAGTACTTCCCGCATGAACAACAAAATCAAAACTAGTAAGGATCAAAATTTAGGTTTTGTATACAAGTTTGTGGGTTTTTTATTTGAGAGGAGAACAAGCACATGGGTTATGTGAGCTTGTAAAACTTATGAATAAAATATAAATTAAGCCTCCTCAGAGTAAATAAATCATGCGTTCTACAACATATATTTGTAGCTATTCGCAAAACAAAACATATATTTGTAGCAACTAAACTTTTTTAGCATATTGCGCAAACCTTTTATCTTTCTTCCATGACAACTCAAGATCTCAGTTTCATGTATAAATTTTACGAAAAATATTTGACATCGGAAAACACATGCATTTCACCTGAGGCACATGCTATCTGGTGCAATGTCCAATTCCACCGGTGGAAGATATTTGATTTGATAATTAGTGTTCAGTAGTCTAAAATTGGAGGTTTGCTATTCAGAATGCAAATTCTGTGGAGAAGTTTCGGGGGTACAATAGCGGGAAGAAGATATATTTTGCTTATCATTAGGAAACAATTTGGCCCATTAATGATTTCAGATTTGACAATTCAACTTGCAGTGAACTGGCAGCAAGCCCGCAACAACGTCTGGTTACTGTTTTGTTTACATAATGCAAGGACAGTGTGCAGAGTATGATTATTCAGTGATATCTTAGCACTTGTGCTGGTCTACATATATGTGCAACCAACGACATAGAAGTATGGACTAGACTAGAGTCCTTAGTGGTGAACAGTAATCATGAGAAAAAAGTAAACAGAACAGGTTATGCATGCCCCATGATCCACGGGACCCAAAGAAAATTAAAGGCAGTGCACATGTGACATGACCACTAATCTTTGCCGTGGAATTATCAAATCAACATGATATCCGTGGCAGATATACTTTTTGTGGGATCATAGCTAGATATGGCCATTAACTAGTATTATAAGCAAAAAAAGTAGTGTAATATAATCAAGTATGCCCCATAAGCGATTAGAATTATGTAAGTTGGCGCCCTTTGCAGTCTCTAAATAGAAAACAAAATGAAGTACTCATAATAAATGGAGCAAGTTAGTTAAAGGAGAAAAGGTGAATCATTCTGTCCTTGGCATGAGGATTGGGTATCAAGACATCTAGATCCTATCAAAACAACCACTTCTGAAAAATTGGTCCTGCGGAAGGTACAAATTCTCTTGTTCCAGAATCCTAGGAGTTACATGAAAATTGTGACATTTGAATATAGATTTTGGGAACATGGTCAAAGGAAAAAGAATCATCAAATCACAACGTGTTAATTAGTTACACTCTACACGATCAAGTAGATTTAAAGAATCAGTTGAAAGTGGCAGTGTCTCACGAGGAAAAAACTAGAAATACAGGAAAATCATTTAAACACTAATAAGAACCCCCTCGGTCGAAAGGTGCGCTCCAGGTTTGTGTTTGCAGGAGGAGGCACGCAATGGCTACTTCTTATTTTTCTCGCCCGGTTTTATTAGTCCTTCTATAACTTATGACAAAAAGATAGTACCGTTGCAAACTTCTTTCGAATATGAATTTAACAGTATAATTTTTTGACATATAACTTTTATTTTGCTAGTCAATTTTTGACCCAAAAACTGAGGAGACGATAAGAGCCTCTCTGGTACATATGATTTCTAAAGGAATTTTGCAGGATCCTTTGGATTTTTTTCCTATGTGGATTTTTTAATTTAGAGGATTACAATCAATATGATCATTTGTACTAGTTTTCATAGAGAAATTTCCATCCAACCTCATGTGAAGAACGTTACGTTGTTTTGGCTCACAATCAAACACCCATACTAATCTTGTACTAGTATTGAAGGTGACATGTCTCACCATTCTGGTATGTTTTCCTTGTTTTTTGTTCTATAAATCTCACGCATAATAAAGGCCCTAAACCAGGATGGATGAAGTTACTTGTTAAGTAACTGCATTCTCTTATATTTATATGTAAAACACATGGATGCGCTCTTACCTTATTTGGTTCAATCAAATGAACCGAATTTATAAAAAGGTAGAATATAACGCATATACCTAACTGTTCCTCTCCAATTCTTAGGAGAGGGAATCTCTGGGTGTGCCTTTCCTCCGCCGGTAGGTAACCACCCCCCTTTTTCTCCAATGGCTCTGTAGGTGTGGGAGTGCGAACAGGCCTAGGTCGGTTGGATGAACTTGTGGCTTTCCCCAATTTGGGCCTCTTACGTAGGTATCCAAAGTCCGCCACTTCGACCCTTCTGGCGGTAATAACAACGACGCTCAATAAGTCTTCTCCGACGGTGCATCGTTTGTGGTCGTAACTGCATCAATCTGAGAAATAAGGTCCCCTGGAGTCTCCATTTTGACGATGTCCTCTGTCGTGATGTCAATGGATCAATCATATATTTTCATGCCAACTGGTATTACCGGTGAGGTTGTGGTCTGTTGGGTTTGTCGACGTGGTGGAGATGGCTTCCCATTACAGTTTCATCTTTTGGCATCATATTTGTTGTGGCCTGGGTGATGGTGTGAGGCTCGAATAATGGAGGCTTGGATATGCAGCTCTTCCAGCGGTGAGGGTTTCTTCTCTAGTACATTGGTCTAGCAAGACGAAGGCTCTAATGATCTTCCTTTCTCGATCAACAACGGCAGGCTGGTTTCGGCTATGGAGCGGCATGCGATGGCACACCGTCAGCATGCATGTTTAGGACAATGAAGATTGTTGGGCCCGTAAATTTTAATGTAACTTTTTTTTGTTTTCCAAGGTGTTTCTACTGATGGTTTCGTTTATAGAACTGAGTGCTTTGTGACTAAAGAAATTTAATAGTAATTTGAATTAATATTTTGGTTCATTTGATTGAATTAAAGAGGGTCAGAGGGCACCCTAAGGCTACTGATTTGCATCCACGGTAGTGAAACGATTTTGCTAACTTATTTAAATCTGCGGAAATACACTTCCATGCATATATACTCCCTCCGTCCGGTGAAGAGTGAACATCTAGAGATTTTAGGACAAATTATGAAGTGAAGTACAAAATACATTGGGAAGGTGCAAGCCATCATCTCTCTCCTCTTTAATTACCCAACCCCCAATGAGCTAAGTGCATGTATAAATTAAGAAGACCATGCATAGATTATTATTGGTCTTGATTACCGTGTGATGAGAGAGAAGTACATTAAAGTGCATTGAGAAGGTAGAAGTACACTCTTTTAGGACAAATTTTGAAGCCAAACGTACACTCTTTACCAGACGGAGGGAGTATGCTAAATGTAACGTCTGCAAGTTAGTATATGTCTACTAATGCATATCACTACCTTTTTTGAAATTATGCAGATCTACTATAAAGGTTCATCAGAAATGCAAAACACCCCAAACATAATAAAATTTACATTGAAGTCCTTAGACCACCAAACGATCACTGTCGTTATCAAAACGAGTTGTCAACACGCCACTGTCATCGCTCCCATACCGGTGCTAGCCTGACCTTACCGATGACAGTCGGGAAGTCTTCGTGCACGTGACCCCATATGCCAGTGTCCTGGAGGTGCAGTCGTCATAGTTGACCCTTGTATCGATCCGAACAACCTTACACTAAATCTTGCCATCGCGTACGCACGACGAGAAACCCTAACCTCGCTGCTTCAAGTAGCTGGCAGAAACCTACGCCGGTACTCCGTCTAATCCGGCCAATGGACGAACTTGAGGAGGGTCGAACCCCGAAAGACTGAGTCAAAGAAGAAGCGACGCCATCTACGAGGGCGCCACCCCAGGATAAAAAATAAAAAATCTATCTACTATCCGGAGCAGAGGCACCGGGATTCCGGTTCCCGCCATTGACTTCCAGGATGTGGATGAGAGGCAAATCCACGGGCTCGCCCGCAGAGATCGAGGGGAATAAATCTTTGTCATAGTCATCTTGCGAGAGGGGAAAGAAAGAGAATCTCCTCACGGACAATGCATATCATTAAACCCATTAAGCGTCAGGAGAGGGATGGTCAACTAGCTATGCCACGTGGCTCAAGCTGGTTGGCCGTGGTGAGAAAGATTTTGGAATACACTCCTCAGTTCCCTAATATAACATCTTTTGACTACATACGTACTAAAATGAGTGAACATATACACTAAAATATGTCTAGATACATACGAATCAATAAAATGTTTTATATTAGGGAACGGAGGGAGTAAAAAAAATCAGATGGAGGTGACAATATTTTTGGAAATGTATTTTTAGATAGAGGTGAGGACCCCATGTATTTTTCTAAATAGAGGGCTATGCAAAGTGTTGCTCGTTGGTAAATTTTTACAGTTTTTTTTACTTCTTTTTTAAAATGGAGGTGATGATTTTTTTGGGTTGTTTTTTAGATGGAGGGGAGGACCCCACGTTTTTTTATAAATGAAAACGTGTGCACATTTTTTTCTCAAACAGCGCAGTGTGACGCCTCAACATAGTTACCTACCACATATATACGGTTACAAAATGTGTGTATACTTCCATCCAGAAACTAAGTCCGGATATTTTCCATGGACCGCCAGCAAATTGGAGTTAACTACCACCAAGTGGTTTACAAAACATAGCCTTTGGTCTGAACTTTCTTGAGGTATAGTTGTCCTTGCCAATCATTGAGCTCCATCTCTCCGTTTGCTTGACTGCAGCAAAGTCCATGCAGTTGTTATTTGATATACTCTACCAGCCAGTAGAAAGGCTCGTACGTGTTCCATTGTGCACGTAGTGTGTCACCTTCACTACAATTTACAAAGTAGAAATAAATCCGTCACAGTCGTACATCATCAGCCCGGGTGAAAGCTGCATGGGAATCTTTCATCCATGCAAACAAAACAGTTTTGCACCCCAAACAAAACGGCATGCGCAGGATCGCGAGAGGGGGGAGAAAAGGGTCACGTCAGGGGAAGCCAACAAACGCAGCCAGGGCTCCATCGCCATGCATGCATGATCGCGATGCGTCCGTCAACGCTCGCCATGCATGCACGACCCATTCCCGAATGACGATGCTCTGTTCAACCAGCACCGTACAGTAGTAGGTAACTACGCCACTGCACTTCGCTACATGCATGTACTGCTGCCACGACGTTTTGTCTCTCCCCAAAATAATTCGTCTCATTTTCCACGGCGGTTACATCGCGGTGCACTCCCCGTAACAAAGGGGTCGCAAGTCGCAACTTGCAAGCTAACGAAGGAGCCCGAGGAATTAACAACGCGAATGCCAGAGGCAAAGCACGGGAGGCCAACCCCGGAAGCCGAGGCCGCGGACGCCGATCTGCCCGCCAATTCCCATCGAACCTGCTCCGGCGCGTCGGCGCGGGGCAACGCATTGTTCAAACGAACCACGCCGGATCGGCGTCCGGCATACAAAATGCAGTAGCATCCGCTTGATGGCAAAGAAAAATGATATCTCGAAGCTTAAAGTAAACGGGGTGGTCGAGCCAGAGGGGCAGCGTTGAAACTCGTGGAGATCGATGGCTGTTTCCGGTGGCCAGGTCAGGGGCACACGGCAGCGTGTGGAACCAGGCAAGGATACGTGTGATGTTCGCCGGCCGCCCTGGATACTGAATTATACTATCAGCAGACATGCATGCTTCTCGTGCAAGCGGTAATGAGGTCCGTTATGACGATCCCTTTTTGTCTCTTACGCTGCTCCTAGGACATCTTCAAGCGTACAAGTAACACTCCCGCGTGACCGCCTGGTCTACCAACAACCTCTCTCCCCTCACGTGTGCGCTCCCGTCTGACTCTAGCTATCCGCATTCGTGCCGTTGTAGAGCGTGCCGCTCAATATAGAAAACGGCTCAGGGGAGAAATGACCTCTCACTGCCTTCGCCCAAGAAGCGGCGCACAGGCCGCGAGCGCCGCCCGCGACGCGTCTCTGGTGTCCGCGCCGGTTCAATGCCGGAAACACGTAACTGGACGTGACAAGGTGGATATCTACCACGTCCGTTCAATGCCGATGTACATCCATTTGTCGCCATTAAGCAGGCTCGCTGACCGAGAAACCCACTCAGGCGTCGCGTATTGACGTACCCGGACGCCTTGCCTCACCGGAATCCGCTATATAAAGGCGGCCACACCCATCTAACTCCACAACACAACACAAGCCATCGGAGATGAAGCACGCGGTAGCCGCCCCTGCCGCTGCCTGGTATAGCCGTCATGCCAGGCGGGTCGTGGCCGGCTTGCTGGCCAGCTCGCGCGAGGTCTTTGACGACGAGGACGACACCATGATGGTGACGGTCTCCGATGACTCCGCCCCAGCTGCCGCGCCTCCTATGCACGCCGACTTCACCATCGAACAGGCGCAGGCGTAGTTCAACACCGCCATGGCGGAGGTGCAGCCTGCGACGGCGCCTTTGTCGGCGTTCCAGCAGGCGCAGGAGAAACATCGGTACAGCACGTTCCTCCTGGAGCAACATCGGCCGGCGGAGGGCCAGATCAATGGCGAGTGCGGGGGCGAGGAGGCCGTGGCAGCCATGGCCATGGCCGCGGCGAACCCGAATTTCATCACTAAGCCCTGTGCCATATACGATGCCGTCCGCGCTCAAGCCGACGCTCGCTAGGAGGCGCCAGCCGCGAAGGCGCAACTGCAGGTGATTACGGAGGAGAACATAGCCAGATGCGCGTTCTACGCGCCGCCGATGAACCATCAGTCGGCCCGGTGGAACGAAGGCAGTGCCGGTGCCACCATTTCCATCGTGGACCTCACGTCTATCGGCGACGGACAGGTCACGGACTCCTGCGAGGGTGAGTAGGCCACGAGAGGTGGCGGTGCCTTGTGTCCCATGTGGGCCGGTCCGTCTCCCGTGTTCTACTCTTCCTCACCGGAGAGAACACCTTCACTTCATCGGACTTATCGCCGGTGCTCATGGAGACATAGAAGGAGGATGACACGGCCGGGCTTGGACGCCGGGCACCGCCGCCATATGATAGGTTTACGAGTAGATCTTTTTTGGTCTAAATGTTCGAAATATAGTTAAATACGCTGTGTTTGTATGAAATCCGTCATGTTTGTACAAAATTCAGCCTTGTTTGCATGAATTTCATCCGGTTTGTTGAAAAAAGTTTGAGATGTATGCGGCTAGCGTTGGATGTCGACCTCCCGCATCAGTGTCCGCAGACTGGTCCCGCCTGTCCGCGGACAGATGCGAGAGATCATTTTGGGTTGCCGTTGAAGATGTCCTAATATCCTATGTCCTACCTTCCGTTGCGGAGACACGGGATTAATTTGGAAGCTCATCACATGCTCGCTTTCTTTAGAGAAAAGGCCGCAACCCAACTTTAAATTAATAAAGCCAACATGCAACCAGAGTAACAACGAACATCCAGGACAAACAGGGTATCAAACCACTGAGTAGAAATAAGACGGCCACAACCAGCGAAATGGCACGCAGGCCAAGAAACTACCCTAACAAGACCAGACTATGACGATGAAAGACCGCAAAAGGCAGAAGACAGTACCAACTACGGCGACCTGACACGATCACCCCTGGAGATAGAAGTAGTAGATTCACGCACACGAGCGATGAGGACCTCCACAGCCGCCTTCTCAGCCTCCTTAATCATAGAGTTCCACTGCTGCATAAATATGGACAGTTTGAAGATGACATTAACTGCCGAGTTAGGGAACACATGTTCAATAGTAAACTTGTTTCTTGTCATCCACGGGGTCCAACACATGGCAGAGAAGCCAAACAAAAATAGCCTCTTGAACTGACTGGACAGAGGAGCCGCGAGCAACCGGAGATCGGAGAAGTTGGAAGGAGCCCAAGGGACACCCATCTACTCCCTGAGACAACTCCAAAGCAAGGAAGCCAAGGGACACCGAAACATGATGTGATCATTATCCTCCAAGCTCCCACAAAGAGAGCAGAACTCTGTACCCAGGCCATGCCGTTTCTTAACCTGATCAACAGCAGGTAGTCGGCCCTTCACGGCCTGCCACATGAAATTTGTGATTTTCGAGGGCAACCTAGCAGACCAAATGGGCTTGAACTTAGACACTAACGGACCAGAGGACAAAACACGATAAAAAGATTTAACTGAAAAACGACCAGAGGCAAAATGAGGCCAGGAGACCACATCATGATCCTCTGAGAGCAAATGGAAGAGTGCAGCAAGGCGATGCCAGTCTTCCAGCTCTTCAGGAGATAGGACCCGGCGAAAACCGAGGTCCCAACCACTGGCCGCAAACTTCGCGATGGAGACAGAAGGAGAAGATACAAAAGAAAAAAGCACAGAAAGGAAAACGCAAGGGAGCCATCCAAGTAGTCAAACCATCCAAGTAGTCAAACCATGAGTAGGGCAGTTCTTGACAAGAGATTTCATGCGTTCCCAAGCTTGGGCAACGTGTTCATTATCCAATTGTTTAAAATTCATTATGTTACTCCTTAATTGGATAATTTTAGCAGGGGGATAGTACTTCCCAATAAAGGCATCCTTGCACTTGTCCCAAGAATCTATACTATTCCTAGGCAAGGATTGAAACCAGATTTTGGCTCCTCCTCTCAAGGAGAAAGGAAAAAGCTTAAGCTTAACAATATCACCATCTACTTCTTTGTACTTTTGCATATCACAGAGCTCAACAAAATTATTTAAGTGCAAAGCAGCATCATCTCCAGCACCGGAGAATTGATCTTTCATAACTAGGTTCAGCAAAGCAGGTTTAATCTCATAAGAAGGTGCTGAAGTGGCAGGTGTAGCAATAGGCGTGCAGATAAAGTCATTATTGTTATGACTAGTGAAGTCACACAACTTGGTGTTCTCGGTGGAACCCATAGCAGCAGCAAGCAAGATAACTATTTTTGTGATTTTTGGTAAGGGACACTAAAGCAAAAACTGAAAGGTAAACTAACAAGACTAAAAAGCAAAGATAAAAGATAGCGTGCAACTCCCCTATCTTGAAGAGTGGAGTCCCCGGCAACGGCGCCAGAAACTTGCTTGATGGCTTCTCGCCCCTCGTTGGTTACCCCAAGTGGAAGGTTGAGATGTAGCGTAGCGGCAAATTTCCCTTGGCAAAGATACCAAGGATCGAATCCCGTGAGACTCCGAGGGTCGACAAGTAGGTGTCAACGGCGCCAGAAACTTAGCGGTTGACGGGACCTGCACACAGATACAGATAACTTTGCTCCCAACGAGTACAGAGAGGTTGTCAATCCCTCCGGCCTTGTTGTTTACAAAGGATCAAACACAAGAGATAATAATGATAGCTATGACTTTAACTAGGAAATAAAAACAGGAAGTAAATAGAAGGTGTGATCAGTGGTGGTAATATGGACCGGGGTCCCATGATGTTCACTAGTGATGTCTCTCTCCCAAAAGACGATAAAACAGCAAAGCGAGGTAAACAAATTACAGCTGGGCAATTGACAGGATTATGTGCGCAAACCAATGCTAACTATGCTGCAAAGAAAGGTAGAGGCTCAAAAGCATGGGCGGTACGCCAAGGCAAGTAGACCGAAATCCATCTGCATCTACTACTAATCATCCACCTTGAGATATCTATCCAGAACATCTCGCTGGTATTAAGTTGCGAATCCCACCCAAAGTGTAAACTCAAAGCAACGGACAACTGCATTAAAAGAATTTTGCATAAAGTAAACAATCCTTGCACCCGCAAGTACAAGCACCGTTGTTTTCTCCCTTGTGGCAACAGCACATCCCCTAGACTCATGTTTCTGTCACTCAAGCTAGTCATCAGGGGGCATGAACCCACAATCAAGCATAACGCTCCCTCTTGGAGTTACTACCTACTACTTGGCCAAAGCAATAAACAGCAACGGAGAACATGCAAGAATTACTCAAGAACAAAGATATAAAAGAGGTGAATCAAATATATTACTCAAACACAATCTGAACATAGTCTCATAATCCATCAGATCCCAGCAAACTCGGCAAAGCAACAGCAGAAAGATTGCATATGTGCCTCGATCATGTAGGGCAGCTCACGAGGTCTAAACCATGAAGAGCAAAGAGGGGAGGAGAACATCACATAACTACTGATCATGGACCCATGGTCCAAGGTGGACTACTCACGACTCATCCGGGAAGCGTCCATGGTGGTGGAGAAGCTCCCGGTGGTGGTTCTCCCCTCCGGCAGGGTGCCGGGAAGAGTTCTCCTGATACTCCCGATCTTGGAAGCGCTGCGGCGGCGGAACAGAGGCGAGATCGCGAAAAAGGGTTCTGTCCTCGAGGGTTTCGGGACGAGAGGGATATATATGCGAAGGGGGGCAGCCAGAGGCGGAGCAGGGGCCCCAGGCACCCCCCTGGCGCGGCCAGGGGTGGGGCCGCGCCAGGTGGCCGCCTGGGCCTCCCCTGGCTCCCCTCTGGCCCATCTTTGGTTCTTCGCGAAGCTTCCTGTACGCTGATTTTTTCTATATTTTTCCTGAAATTTTTGGAGCACTTTTAATATGGGGGAAACCTGAAATAGATAAACAGCAGAAAACAGAAACTGGCACTGTGGTGCACTGAGTTAATAAGTTAGTCCAAATATGATCAAAAGTGTATGGAAGTGCATCAATATCATAGCAATATCACACATAAGAAGCATGGAGCAAGCAGAAATTATAGATACGTTTTGGATGTATCAAGCGGCCACTTCCTCCTCTGTGCGCCAACCTGCTACCATGCCCATGGTACTGACGGCCTAGAGCGGCGAGGGAGGTGGAGCAGCGAGTTGCCTCGCTCTTATCCGGTGGGCTCGACGGACCAACCAACTGGCTTTTATGTGCAAGAAGGAGAAGGGGAGCGGTGGTGTGATGCGGTTCTTGCCCGACGTCTGCCCTTGTTTAAATAGCGGGCAAAGGCGAGGAGCCAACCGACTTTGTGTTTTAATGTCGGACGGCTCGCAAACGGACATGTGGCCGGAGTAGGTTTCTTAGCACACTCGCGTGTACAATGAAGGTAGGCGGGCAATATGTAGCCGATTGATGAAGCGAGGAGGCACGTTCAGCATGGCATGTAGCGAGCGGTGCCACTAGTAGAAAACAGGGCTTTGGTCCAGGCCTGTCCAGCCCATTAGCCCCGGTTCAATCTAGAACCGGGTCCAATGGGGGCACTGGACCCGGTTCGTGAGCCCAGGGGGCCGGCCGGGCCACGTGGGCCATTGGTCCCGGTTCGTCTGGACCTTTTGGTCCCGGTTGGTGCGACGAACCGGGACCAATGGGTCTTGCTCCTGGCCCACCACCATTGGTCCCGGTTGGTGGCATGAACCGGGACCAAAGGCACCCCTTTAGCCCCGGTTTGTAGCACCAACCGGGACCAATGATGTGCCTATATATACCCCCTCGCTCAAGAGTAGAGCACACTGCTCTGTTTTTTTTCTGGCCGAGGGGGAGAGGGGTTAGTGGTGCTCTAGCTCACCTCCTATGCACACAACGTGTTCGATGGAATGCTAGAGCCACACTAGTTAAACTTTTCTCCTCTCGAAGCTCTATTTTCTCCGAGATTTGTCTAGGTTTAGCGGTCCGTCACGTCCCGTCCCCGTCTTCGCCGCCGTCGATCGCCCCCGCCGATCTCGTCACCGGCACCACCGTGGTGAGCCTCTTGTTATGTCCATGCTTTTCTTACTTTTATTATTGCTTGTTATTGTTGCTTTAGATAGATATTTGTCTAATTTTCTTACGTTTATTATTGCTTGTTATTATATAGTGCGATGGTTTTGATATCCGCCCACGTGGGCCCTCGTCCTGTCTACGATTCGGATGTGGTATATTATCTTTAATTTATAACTATTTGTTTTAGTGTTTATGATAGTTATGCCGACCAACCTGACATGCATAGATGTTTTATTATGTCTAGGAGGTAGTTGAACCGAAAATTCCAACTGACCCTCTTGTGGAGAGGTTAAATTTAGTTGAAGAGGAAAAAATTTCCTTCAAGAAAAAATTGGAAAAAATGGAGGAGGAGAAGATGGAATTGGAGTTGCATGTTGCGGAAGTCATCGATGATCACAAGATCAAGATGGACCCTATTGTCGAGAGGTTAAATTTAGTTGAAGAAGAAAACAAATTCTTGAAGGAAAAAATAAAAAAAATTGAGGACGAGAAGATGATATTGGAGTTGCATGTTGCGGATGTCGTCGATGATCACAAGATCAAGATGAATGCAATGCTGTTAAAGATTAGAAAGATTAGAAAATATGCCATTCACACCGAGGCTTGGTATCATTATGCCGTTGGATCAATTGTTACCTTGGTTGCGATTATGATCGCATTTGTTTTCGCATTGAAATGTTTTACATACTTTCGATGTGTATGGAGAGCTATATGTTGTTAGATGAGAACTATATATGTATGTACTTTGGTTTTAATGTGATGATGAACTTTTATTAATTTGGTCACTTAATTATCTATTTATGATGTTCTGTAATGGTTTTTGACACACTTAATTATATATAATGCACGCAGATGAACCGGCAATGGATGTACGGTGACAGACACACCTCCGAGTACATTAAGGGCGTGCATGAGTTTCTAAATGCGGCTGAGGCAAACAAGCAGAATGGTTTTATGTGTTGTCCATGCACTAAATGTGGGAATACGATGTCTTACTCTAACCGGAAAATCCTTCACTCCCACCTGCTTTACAAGGGTTTCATGCCACACTATAATGTTTGGACGAGGCACGGAGAAATAGGGGTTATGATGGAAGACGGCGAAGAAGAAGAGTACGATGACAACTATGTGCCCCCTGAATACGGTGATGCTGCAATGGGGGGAGCTCATGAAGATCAAGAGGAACCAGACGATGTGCCCAATGATGCTGCAACGGGTGAAGCTGCTGAAGATCAAGAGGAACCAAATGATGGTCCCCGCCGGGTCATTGTCGATGCAAGGACACAATGCGAAAGTCAAAAGGAGAAGCTGAAGTTTGATCACATGTTAGGGGATCACAAAAAAGGATTGTACCCCAATTGCGAAGATGGCAACACAAAGCTCGGTACCGTACTGGAATTGCTGCAGTGGAAGGCAGGGAATGTTGTGGCTGACAAAGGATTTGAGAAGCTACTGGAAATATTGAAGAAGAAGCTTCCGAAGGATAACGAATTGCCCGACAGTACATACGCAGCAAAGAAGGTCGTATGCCCTCTAGGATTGGAGGTGCAGAAGATACATGCATGCCCTAATGACTGCATCCTCTACCGCGGTGCATACAAGGATCTGAACGCATGCCCGGTATGCGGTGCATTGCAGTATAAGATGAGACGAGATAACCCTGGTGATGTTGATGGCGAGCCCGCCAGGAAGAGGGTTCCTGCGAAGGTGATGTGGTATGCTCCTATAATACCACGGTTGAAACGTTTGTTTAGAAACAAAGAGCATGCCAAGTTGATGCGATGGCACAGTGAGGACCGTAAGAAAGACGGGAAGCTGAGAGCACCCGCTGACGGGTCGCAGTGGAGAAAAATCGAGAGAAAGTACTGGAAGGAGTTTGCAAAGGACCCAAGGAACGTATGGTTTGCTTTAAGCGCGGATGGCATTAATCCTTTCGGGGAGCAGAGCAGCAATTACAGCACCTGGCCCGTGACTCTATGTATGTATAACCTTCCTCCTTGGATGTGCATGAAGCGGAAGTTCATTATGATGCCAGTTCTCATCCAAGGCCCTAAGCAACCCGGCAAAGACATTGATGTGTACCTAAGACCATTAGTTGAAGAACTTTTGCAGCTGTGGAATGGAAACGGTGTACGTGCGTGGGATGAGCACAGACAGGAGGAATTTGACCTAAAGGCGTTGCTGTTCATGACCATCAACGATTGGCCCGCTCTCAGTAACCTTTCAGGACAAACAAACAAAGGATACCACGCATGCACGCACTGTTTAGATGACACTGAAAGTATATACCTGGACAAATGCAGGAAGAATGTGTACCTGGGCCATCGTCGATTTCTTCCGACCAACCATCAATGTCGAAAGAAAGGCAAGCATTTCAAAGGCGAGGCAGATCACCGGAAGAAGCCCGCCATGCGTACCGGTGATCACGTACTTGCTATGGTCAATGATTTACACGTAATCTTTGGAAAGGGCCCCGGCACACTAGCTGTTCCGAATGACGCTGAGGGACACGCACCCATGTGGAAGAAGAAATCTATATTTTGGGACCTACCCTACTGGAAAGACCTAGAGGTCCGCTCTTCAATCGACGTGATGCACGTGACGAAGAACCTTTGCGTGAACCTGCTAGGCTTCTTGGGCATGTATGAAAAGATAAAAGATACAGCTGAGGCACGGGAGGACCTGCAACGTTTGCACGAAAAAGACGGCATCCCTCCGAAGCAGTATGAAGGTCCTGCCAGCTATGCTCTTACGAAAGAAGAGAAAGAAATCTTCTTTGAATGCCTGCTCAGTATGAAGGTCCCGACTGGCTTCTCGTCGAATATAAAGGGAATAATAAATATGGCAGAGAAAAAGTTCCAGAACCTAAAGTCTCATGACTGCCATGTGATTATGACACAACTGCTTCCGGTTGCATTGAGGGGGCTTCTACCGGAAAACATCCGATTAGCCATTGTGAAGCTATGTGCATTTCTCAATGCAATCTCTCAGAAGGTGATCGATCCAGAAATCGTACCAAGGCTAAGGAGTGATGTGGCGCAATGTCTTGTCAGTTTCGAGCTTGTGTTCCCACCATCCTTCTTCAATATCATGACACACGTCCTAGTTCATCTAGTCGACGAGATTGTCATTCTGGCGCCCGTATTTCTACACAATATGTTCCCCTTTGAGAGGTTCATGGGAGTCCTAAAGAAATATGTCCGTAACCGCGCCAGGCCAGAAGGAAGCATCTCCATGGGCCATCAAACAGAGGATGTCATCGGGTTTTGTGTTGACTTCATTCCTGGCCTTAATAAGATAGGTCTCCCTAAATCGCGGTACGAGGGGAGACTGACTGGAAAAGGCACGCTTGGAAGGGACTCAATAATATGCAGGGACGGATATTCTTGGTCTCAAGCACACTACACAGTTGTACAGAACTCTACATTGGTGACCCCGTATGTCGATGAACACAAGAACAGTCTGCGCTCCAAACACCCGGAGCAGTGCGACGACTGGATTACATGTGAACACATCAGGACTTTCAGCAGTTGGTTGGAAACACGTCTCAGAGGTGACAACACTGTTTGTGATGAGTTGTACTTGTTGTCCAGGGGACTATCTTCGACTGTATTGATTTACAAAGTATACGAGATAAATGGGAATACATTTTACACGATTGTCCAAGATCAAAAGAGCACCAACCAAAACAGCGGTGTCCGCTTTGATGCAACAACCGAGAGGGGAAAGGACACATATTATGATTACATAGTGGACATATGGGAACTTGACTACGGACATGATTTTAAGGTCCCTTTGTTTAAGTGCAAATGGGTCAATCTGTCAGGAGGCGGGGTACAGGTAGACCCACAGTACGGAATGACAACAGTGGATCTGAAAAATCTTGGATACACTGACGAACCGTTCGTCCTAGCCAATGATGTGGCACATGTTATCCATGTGAAGGACATGTCTACCAGACCGAGAAAAAAAAAGATAAGGAAGCGAATACATCATACGATGAGCCAAAGCGCCACATAGTTCTTTCAGGAAAAATGGACATCCTGGTAGTGGAGGGCAAGACAGACATATCCGAAGATTACGAAAAGTTTCATGAAATTCCTCCCTTCAAAGTCAAGGCTGACCCAAGCATCCTGATAAACGATGAAGATTATCCATGGTTACGGCGCAATAAGCAAATGACACAAGCGAAGAAAAAGTGAAGACTTTTTTCCGCAACTGTTATGATGATACCATGCCAACTTTGTAACAGACGAGTATGATACCATTGTCCGTTTGTACTATTCAAATTTCAATACTACTTGAACTAACAGAAAGTTTGTAATTGGTTTTACCAGAAAGAATTAAAAAATAAAGCAAAAAACAAAAGAAAATAAATAATGCAAAAAACAAAAAAAAACTTGCGAAAAAATAAAAATAGCAACAATAAGTATTTCATTGTAAGTAGAAACAAAATAAAACAAATAAAGCAACAAAGAAAACAAATAATTTCAAATTTAAACTTTCAAATTTGAATACTACTTACACTAACAGAAAGTTTGTAATTGGTTTTACCATACAGAATTAAAAAATAAAGCAAAAAACAAAAGAAAATAAATAATGCAGAAAACAAAATAAAAAAACTTACAAAAAAATAAAAATAGCAACAATAAGTATTTTGTTGTAAGTAGAAACAAAATAAAATAAATAAAGCAACAAAGAAAACAAAGAAAGTTTATAATTTTTGTGACCTAAAAGAAAACAGAAATCACTAAAAAACTATAAGTATTTAGTTCTAAGTAGAAATGAAAAAATAAATAGAAAAAAAGAAAAAAAAAATGCCACCTACCGGACCAGCACGGCCTGAATACGACTAGAAACGCAACCATGGGCCAGGATTCAGGCCCGCAGCAGGCCCAGTAGGCCCACAGGAATTGCAGTGTCCAATTAGGCCCGTAAGTCTGCATTTCAGAGGAGTTCAAGAGGAAAGAGGCAGCGCAGCTTATAAACAGGTGCTGGCCGCCCTCAACTAGCGAGGTGGGACTAAACTCCCACCGCAGTGCCAACGCAAGGCCATTGGTCCCGGTTGGTAGCAACAATCGGGACTAAAGGGGCCTATTAGTACAGGTTGGTGGCACAAACTGGGACAAATACCCCCCTTTAGTCCCGGTTGGTGCCACCAACCGGGACCAAAGGCCCCTCCTTCCCGCCCTTTGGGCTGCCGAAAAGGGACCTTTAGTCCCGGTTGGTGGCACCAACCGGGACTAAAGGGGGGTATTAGTCCCGGTTTGTGCCACGAACCGGGACTAATAGTCCTCCTATATAAGCTACACTTGCGAAAATTTCGTTCAGTTTCTCCTTCCCCGCCCCCGACGCCTCCTCACATCGAGCTCGTCGTCGCCCCGTCGCCCCGTCGCCATCGCCGCGTCGCCCCGTCGCCGTCGCCCCCGACGCCGCCCCGTCGTCGTCGCGCCGTCGCCCCGCCCCGCGCGGTCGCGCCGCCCCGCCCCGCGCCGTCGCGATGTGAGGAGATTTTTTTTTTGTATGTGTATATATATTTTGTATGTGTATATATATGTGTATATGTGTATATGTTTATTTGTATATAGTTGTTGTTTGTGATGTATAGTTGATGTATATGTTTATGTGTATATAGTTGCTGTATATATATTTTGTATGTGTATATATTTTTTTTCTTAGGAATTTGCTAAATATATATGTTAAAAATGTTTTTTTTCATAGAATGTTTTTTGTTTATATATAGATAGTTACAATTGTGATGTATAGTTGCTGTATGTGATGTGTATGTGATGTATATGTGTATGTGGCTATATAGTTTTTTGTTTATATATGCTAAATATATATAGAAAGTTTTATATATGCAAAAGTTACAAATTTAGAAAAAGAAGGATAGGAAAGAAGAAAATAAGAAAGAGGAAAGAAAGAAGAAGAGGAGAGGAAGAAGAGGAGAAATAAATAAGAAGAAGAAAAAAGAAGAAAAAAAAGAGGAGAAGAAGAAAG
>LR738710.1:699622034-699654901 GCA_902687465.1 Secale cereale | reverse complement strand
ACTAGCAAAAGAGCCCGTGCTTTGCAACGGGATAGAAAAAAACACACGTTCTTAACCCAATAACCACGACTCGAGACCCTGGTAGGTAGATGTTCTTTATTTTAAAATGGCATCACATTTGTGTTTCCGATGGTGGTCTCAAACGTATTTGAATATGGTCAGTCCTAAGGCGTCTCTCTCTCACACACACGTACGCGCGCTCGCACGCACACAATCGCTCAGAATAAGATGAGAAAAATGTTATTTTTTTCCCGTGAAGTTTTTCAGAGTTGTGCGTGTGTGGTTATCAATGTTTTTTTCCTCTCAATCTGGTTTTAATGTGTGTTTATTTGCAATTTGGATCGCCACCGGTGCGAAAGAAAAATGGACCGTGCACTATAGATTAAGTTTGCACCCAAATTAATACTACCTCCGTCCGGGTTTATTAGGCCCCTTTGTTTTTGGGCCCAAGTTTGACCGTGTATTTAACTAAAAATATATAAAGTATATGCTACCCAAAGTATATTGTTGGATTTGTTTTTAAAGAGGTTTTCTATGCTATAGTTTTCATGACATATAATTCATATTTTATTAGTTAAATTCATGGTCAAACTTCGGCTCAAAATGAAAGGGGGCCTAATAAACCCGGACGGAGGGAGTAGTTTAGAAATATTTAACAGCTAAAAGTAACAGTTTATTTAGATTCTACACATTTTTCTAATCAAATTTAATATATAATATGTTAAAATCGGAGTTACGGTTTAAAAGATAAGGATATTTTTGTTTTAGATAAACTGCAGATTAATTAACCAAAAGGTTAGGGTTTTTTCTGTTAAAACACAAAAAAACGATTCGGCTGACTTAAACATGGATGGCGGGTTGATTACATGAAACCTGAGGGGGTTTTATGCGAAAATGCCAAATAACGATTCGGTATGACTTAAACGTGTAGTGCGGGTTAATTTACAGAAAACAGAGGGGCTTTTCTGCAAAGTGGCATGACGGACGGGCTGAAACCCAACTTTCTTTATTATTAGGTAAAGACTAGAAAATATGGTTGTGCGTTTCAACGGGAGAAAACAAATTATAGCGCAATATGATAGAGCTTTGCCGAGGACGAAACATCACATTTTCGTTAACAACCTCTAAAGATAAAAAAGAAAAAGAAACTGACAACTTCTACTATCATACCTTTTTGTATGTACCTAACATCTCAGGGTCAAAGTTCTCAAGGCTCATCCTAAGTCTTGACAGCACATGCTTGAAAAGTTGCGTTTTTGTACTCCCAGAACCAAAAGCTTTAACAACGCCTACCTGAATAGCACATCGAATTGGACGTGGAGTTTCTCGGTCCGAGCTCAGATGAAGTAAAATCGAAAAAAAACAGGAAATATAAAAAAAACTTAAAAAATGTGATCAACGTCGACGAAAGCTCTAAGACCTTGCAAAGATTCATCATGAAATCACATTTCCGGAAGTCGTGGCAAAACAATCGATACTCTAAAAAGGCTACTTTCGAAAGCATTTTCGAGCACCGGTTTTGTTTTTTGCCACAAGTTTCACGAACGTGATTACATGATGAAATATTGCAAGGTCTTAAAACTTTTGTCAATGTCGTCACAAAAAAATCAGAATTTTTGATTTTTTTTCTTCCTATTTTACTGTTCACTCGAGCCCATTTGAGCTCGGGCAGAGATGGTCACTTTCCGTCGAATAAGGATAACGTGCTATACATAAGTCGGATGAAAAACATAATGAATTTACCGAACTTAATGTGTGCATGGACGGCCAACGAAAAGGCCTAGCACAAAAGCCCGCATGCGATTGCAACGGGGACATACATATTTAGTACTTCAACACAATTTATGACTAAACATACATTTATGATTCTTCTAAACATACATTTAGGATTGTGTCCAAACATACATTTAGAATTTAAAATTATAGAGGTTGAACACGGCTTGTTTAGTACATTCGTATGAAAACATGCAACATTTGATTCTATCTTTGATAAGGGTACATACCACAACAAATCAACCACATCGCTCCCCGGTCGATCCCGCAGGCGGCCAGGAGCGAACCCTTGCCGCCGCCAGCATCAAGCCCACCTCCCCCGCCTCTCCTCGCCGCCGCCGGACGGCGTCGCCGGGCAAAGTCTACGTGGCTCGGTGATGGCTGGATCCTTTCCTCCTTCCTCTCGCGGTGGTACAGCGCGGGCCGGCCTCTTTGGCGGGAGCTCAGACAGCTACTGCGCCGGCTTGGGGCAGCACGGAGAGGCACCGCATGCGCGGGTCATAGACGGAGGGCTGGGGTGGGGTAGCCCGGAACGCAGTGATGCGTCGTGGGCGGCCAGGTCGAGGCACACGCAGATCTTCGCGTGGGGGAAAGGCGTTGGCATCTTGGGGGTGTGAGAGGTCACGTGGCCATCACGTCAAGAATGCCGGAGCAGCGGGCATGCGAGGGGATCGGCGATGGTGGGTGACGAGAAGGGGTGTTCCATGCTACAGGGCTCATGTTCACGTGCGTGGTTGATGGAGGTCGCAGCAAGGTGCGTAGTGGTCATAGGCTGCACTTCGGGTGGGAGGAGTTGCGTCTAGGTGTGGCCTTGTAGGGTGGTGTAGCGTGCGCGCGCACGTGATACGTCTCCGTCATATCTACTTTTCCTAACACTTTTCCTCTTGGTCTAGACTCTAAATTGCATGATTTGAATGAAACCAAACCGGACTAACATTGTTTCCAGCAGAACTACCATGGTGTTGTTTTTTGTGCAAAAATAAAAGTTCTCGGAATGGAACAAAACTTTTTGGAGAATTGTTTTACAATAAAAGAAAAATACTAGAGCCAAGAACCACCGGAGGGGGCCCCTGGTTGAGCACGACCCACCAGGGCGCGTCCACATGGATCGTGCCCACCTGGTCGCCCCATTGACCCTACCTTCGACTCCATAAATACCTATATTTCCAGGAAAAAATCAAGGAGGAAGAATTATCGCGTTTCTCGATACGGAATCGCTGCCACCTCCTGTTATTCGTCGGGAGGCCAGATCTGAAATCCGTTTGGGGCCCCGGAGAGGGGGATCTTCGATCTTTGTCATCACCAACCCTCTTTCATCACCAATTCCATGATGCTCCCCATCGGGAGTGAGTAACTCCTTCGTAAGCTCGTTGGTCGGTGAGGAGTTGGATGAGATTCATCATGTAATCGAGTTAGTTTTGTTAGGGCTTGATCCCTAGTATCCATTATGTTATGAGATTGATGTTTTTACGACTTTTCCATGCTTAATGCATGACACTTTGGGCCCGGGTGCCATGATTTTAGATCTGAACCATTTATGTTATCACCATTATATCTATGTTTTAGATCCGATCTTGCAAGTCATATTCACCTATTACGTGGTATGATCCGCAAACCCCAGTGTGACAGTAATTGGGATACTTTTCGGTGATGACATTAGTTTGAGGAGTTCATGTATTCACTATGTGTCAATATTTTTTTACGGTTCTCTATTAAAAGTTGGCCTTAATATCTCTTTGTTTCTTTATGGACCCCGTTGCCACGGGAGGGTAGGACAAAATATGGCATACAAGTTCTTACCATAAGCACGTATCACTATTTACGGAATACATGCCTACATTATATTTACGAACTGGAGCTAGTTTTGTATCACCCTAGGTTATGGCTGTTATATGATGAATATCATCCAACGAGTTCACCGATCCAATCCCTACGAGTTTCCTATATATTGTTCTTGCTAAGTTATTACTGTTGATGTTACTGTTACAGCTGCTACAAAATCATTGCTATCACTGTTATCTTTACTATTGCTGCTACTATTACTATCAAAACTATCATACTACTCTGCTACTGATCACCTTGCTGTAGATACTTAATCTTCAGGTGTGGTTGAATCAACAACTCAGTTGCTAAGACTTGCAAATATTCTTTGGTTCCCCTTGTGTCGAATCTATAAATTTGGGTTGAATACTCTACCCTCGAAAATTGTTGTGATCCCCATACTTGTGGGTTATCAAGACCTTTTTCTGGTGCCGTTGCCGGGGAGCATATCTATATTTGTTGAGTCACTTGGGATTATTATGTATTTATCACTATGAGGAATCTGAGGGATGATAGAAATAAGATCTTTCCCTCGACAACGAGGGGTGGTAAGGAATTGACATCTAGCTCAACACTTGATTCTCCTTCAGTTATAAGTAAGCTTGCAACAGCACAGTCTGCTATTAATCCTGATAAGTCGCAAGTTATTGATGATGCCACTTCTGCTATAAATAATGCCACGAATGATGCTTATGATGTTGCTAGTACCTTGCTTGATAAGACCGTGCCATTGGGTGAATTTGTTGATGAACAACTTCCTAGAGCTAAAGATAATGAGAATGTTGAAACTTATGAAACTGAAAATCCTGAAACACCTATTAGATCTAGCCATCCTAGATATGAATTACCTAAAGTACCCGAAGGTTATGTTATTTATGAGGAGACAACTAGAGACTTTCTTGCT
Organism: Secale cereale; assembly: GCA_902687465.1. Taxonomy (NCBI): domain Eukaryota; kingdom Viridiplantae; phylum Streptophyta; class Magnoliopsida; order Poales; family Poaceae; genus Secale; species Secale cereale. The sequence goes on along the minus strand of LR738710.1, from coordinate 699,650,403 downwards.
TGCAATAATAGAGATGATCTTAAGAAATTATTATGCAAACTGAAAGAAAAATCTTTGAATGCTAGAATGCAATGTGAACCTAAGTTTGCTACCTCGCCTATCTGTGCTACTGATAAGGATTATGAATTCTCTATTGACCCAGAGTTAATTACTCTGGTAGAATCCAATCCCTTCCATGGCTATGAAACTAAAGCCGTAGTGGCATATCTTACTAAGTTAAATGATATATCCACCCTGCTTGCTCATGATGAGAAAACTCGTTACTATTGTATCCTCAAATTATTTCCATTCTCATTAAAGGATGAAGCTAAGATATGGTACAATACTCTTTCTCCTGGTTGTGTGCGTAGTCCCCAGGATATGATTTACTACTTCTCTGAAAAATATTTTCCTGCTCACAAGAAAAAAGCTGCCTTACAGGAAATATTTAAATTTGTGCAAATTGAAGAAGAGAGTCTCCCACAAGCTTGGGGGAGGCTTCTCCAATTTCTTAATTCTTTGCATGAACATCCACTTAAGAAAAATGAAATACTTGATATCTTCATGGACTAACCGATGCTTTTAGGGATTTCATAGATAGTTGTGATGGTTGTGTTTTGAGGGAACGAACTTGTGAACAAGCTAGGGAGTTATTGAATAACATATTGAAAAATTATGATGATTGGATTCTCCCCGAGCAACCTCTTAAACCCACTCTGAAGAAGAGGGGTATATTATATCACAGTCCAGAAGACATGCAAGAGGCAAAGAAATATATGAAGGAAAAAGGTATTAAAGCAGATGATGTTAAGAATTCACCACCTATTTGAAAAAAAAATACATGGATTGAATACACCATCTCCACGGGTGGTAGAGGTAAATTCTTTATTAAAGTTTGATGAAGGTGATATCCCTTACAATAAACATCCTAGTCAATGTCTTTATGAATTAGACAACTATATTATGAAGCAGGATCACTTCAATGCAAATGTTATGAAACAATTGAAATATAATGCTGATATGATTGCACGCTTGAAAGACTTGTTATTTAGAATCTCTAATGATGTTAGAGGTGTCGGAAAACATGGTTCTATGGTTCAAACTCAGTTAGAACAAGTTGCTCAATCTTAGAAAGAGTTGCTAAATGAAATGAATAGTAATATAAACGATTTTGCTGTTAGAGTAGCAACTAGAGGAGGCAAAATGACTCATGAACCACTTTATCCTGAGGGACACCCTAAAAGAATTGAACCATACTCTCAAAGAATTAACACTAATGCACCTAGTCCTTCTAAAAGAAAAAATAAAAATAAAAATGATAGGACTTTGCATACCTCTAGTGAACCTGAGATAGAAAAACCTCCTCAAAATAATAATGATGTATCTGTCTCAGATGCTGAAACTCAATCTGGTAATGAACGTTTATCTAGTGATGAAAAAGATAATGATGATGTTCCTAAAGACACTGAACCAAACAATGATAAAGAACCAGATAATGATGTTGAGGTAGAACTGTTGGAAATATGCCCTAGAGGCAATAATAAAAGAGTTATTATTATATTTCCTTGTTCATGATAATCGTTTATTATCCATGCTATAATTGTATTGATTGGAAACTCAAATACATGTGTGGATGAATAGACAGACTTTGTGTCCCTAGTGAGCCTCTACAGGACTAGCTCGTTGATCAAAGATGACCGCGGTTTCCAGGTCATAGACATGAGTTGTCATTTGATAACGGGATCACATCATTAGGAGAATGATGTGATGGACGAGACCCAAACGTTAAACATAGCTTTTGATCGTGTCAGTTATCGCTATAGTTTTCTGCATGTCAAGTATAAGTTCCTATGACCATGAGATCATGTAACTCACTGACACCGTAGGAGTGCTTTGTGTGTGCCAAACGTCACAACGTAACTGGGTGACTATAAAGGTATTCTACAGGTATCTCCGAGGGTGTCTGTTGAGTTGACATGGATCGAGACTGGGATTTGTCACTCCGTGTGACGGAGAGGTATCTCCGGGCCCACTCGGTAATACGTCATCTCAATGAGCTCAAAGTGACTAAGTAGTTGGTCACGGGATTATGTATTACGGTAACGAGTAAAGAGACTTGCCGGTAACGAGATTGAACTAGGTATAGAGATACCGACGATCGAATCTCGGGCAAGTAGCATACCGACGAGACAAAGGGAACTGTATACGGGATTGCCTGAATCCTTGACATCGTGGTTCATCCGATGAGATCATCGAGAAACATGTGGGAACCAATATGGGTATCCAGATCCCGCTATTGGTTATTGACCTGGGAGTGTCTCGGTCATGTCTACATGGTTTCCGAACCCGCAGGGTCTACACACTTAACGTTCGGTGACGCTAGGGTTGTTAGTGAGAAAAGTGTATGGTTACCGAAGGTTGTTCGGAGTCCCGGATGAGATCCCGGACATGACGAGGGTCTCCGGAATGGTCCGGAGACGAAGATTGATATATAGGATGAAAGGTTTCGGAGTCCGGAAGTGTTCCGGAGAGCATCGGGAAATCGGCGGAGTACCGGAAAGGGTTTCGGGGGGTCCGGAAGAAGTTCTGGGCCTAATGGGCCACAAGGGGGGACACCACAGCCCTCAGGGGGCTGTGCGCCCCCCCCCCCCTGGGCCCTCTCCTTATGCGCCAAGGGAGGTGGGACCCCCTAGGGTGGCCGCACCCCCTTAGCCTTGGGGGGCAAGGCACCTAGGGGGGGAAACCCTAGGGCCAGCCTTGGCCGCCGCCCCCTCCCCTTGCCCTGGCCGCCGGCCCCCTAGGGGAAACCCTAGGGCGCCCCTCACCTCTCCACCCCCCCTATATATAGTGATGCAAAGGGAGGGCAGCAAAGACAAGTTCGTGCCTCGGCGCTGCCCTCCCTCTCCCATAACATCTTCTTCTCCCGCGGTGCTTAGGCGAAGCCCTGCTGGAATTCTTCTACACCATCACCACCACGCCGTCGTGCTGCCGGTTCTCCATCAACCTCTCCTCCACCCCTTGCTGGATCAAGAAGGAGGAGACGTCCCCGAGCCGTACGTGTGAAGAACGCGGAGGCACCGTTGCTTCGGTGCTTGGATCTTCAGCGATCTGAATCGCGGCGAGTACGACTCCATCAACCGCGTTCTTAACGCTTCCGCTTAGCGATCTACAAGGGTATGTGGATCCTACTCTCCCCTCGTAGTTGCATCTACTAGATTGATCTTGGTGAACGTAGAGAAAATTTTTGTTTTCCATGCAACGTTTCCCAACAGTGGCATCATGAGCTAGGATCTTGCGTAGATGCTTTCTCGAGTAGAACACAAAAGGGTTTGTGGCGTTGATGTTTAAATTGCTGCCCTCCTTAGTCTTTCTTGATTCAGCGGTATTATAGGATGAAGCGGCCCGGACCAACTTTACATGTCCACGTACATGAGACCGGTTCCATCGACAGACATGTGACTTTTGTTGCATAAGATGGCTGGCGGGTGTCTGTCTCTCCTATCTTAGTTGAATCGGAATAGAACAAGGCGGTCCTTGTAGAAGGTTAAATAGCAACTTGAATATCACCGTTGTGGTTTTGCGTAGGTAAGAAGCGTTCTTGCTAGATACCCATAGCAGCCACGTAAAACATGCAACAACAAATTAGAGGACGTCTAACTTGTTTTTGCAGGGTATGCATGTGATATGATATGGCCAATGACATGATGAATTATATTTTATGTATGAGATGATCATGTTGTAATAGTTAATATCGACTTGCATGTCGATGCATACGGCAACCGGCAGGAGCCATAGGGTTGTCTTTAATTTTTGTATGACCTGCGTGTCAATCATTAAGCGCTTTGTAATGCTTTACTTTATCGCTAAACGGTAGCAATAGTAGTAAGAGCATGGTGGGCGCCGACAACCCCGATGGCGACACGATGATGGAGATCATGATGATGGAGATCATGGTGTGGCGCCGGTGACGATGGAGATCATGCCGGTGCTTTGGAGATGGAGATCAAAAGCACGAGTTGATGGCCATATCATGTCACTTATGATTTGCATGTGATGTTAATCCTTTTATGCATCTTATTTTGCTTAGGACGACGGTAGCATTATAAGATGATCCTTCATTAAAATTTCAAGATAAAATTGTGTTCCCCCCGAGTGTGCGCCGTTGCGAAGGTTCCTCGTTTCGAAGCACCACGTGATGATCGGGTGTGATAGACTCTACGTTCGCATACAACGGGTGCAAGCCAGTTTTGCACATGCAGAACACTCGGGTTAGACTTGACGAGCCTAGCATGTACAGACATGGCCTCGGAACACGGAGGACCGAAAGGTCGAGCATGAGTCATATAGTAGATATGATCAACATGTTGATGTTCACCATTGACACCACCTCATCTCACGTGATGATCGGACTTGGGTTGGTGAATTTGGATCATGTCACGCTCGAATGACCGGAGGGATGTCAATTTGAGTGGGAGTTATAAATAATTTGATTAGGTAATAACTCACTTATCATGAACAATAGTCTAAAATGTCTTTGCAAATTTTTGGTTGTAGATGGCTCGCGCAGTAGCTCCCCTGAATTTTAATGCGTTCCTAGAGAAAGCTAAACTGAAAGATGACGGGAGCAACTTTGTGGACTGGCTCCGCAATCTGAGGATCATCCTCACAGCTGCCCAAAAGGTTTATGTCCTAAATGCACCGCTAGGTGACCCCCCCGCTCCTGGAGCCTCTGTGGACGTTATGAACGTCTGGCAGACGCGTTCGGATGACTATTCGATAGTGCAGTGTGCCATGTTGTACGGCTTGGAAGGAGGACTTCAAAGGCGTTTTGAACGTCATGGTGCATATGAGATGTACACGGAGTTGAAGTTCATCTTTGAGAAGAATGCTAAGATCGAGAGGTATGAGACCACCGATAAATTCTTCGCTTGCAAGATGGAGGAGAATTCGTCTGTCAGTGAACACTTACTGAAGATGTCTGGGTACTATACCCGCATAGCTGATCTAGGACTTGTGTTCCCGGATGAGGCTATCATTGACAGAATTCTCCAGTCACTCCCTCCAAGCTACAAGAGCTTCGTACAGCAGTACAACATGCAAGGGATGAATAAAACCATCGCCGAGCTGTTTTCAATGCTGAAAGTCGCTGAGGCAGACATCCAGAAGGAGTATCAAGTGTTGATGGTCAATAAGACCACCAGTTTCAAGAAGAATGGCAAGGGCAAGAAGGGTAACTCTAAGAAGGGTGGCAAAGCAGTTGCTAATCCAGTGAAGAAACCCAAGGCTGGCCCTAAGCCAGAGACTGAGTGTTTCTATTGCAAGGGGAACGGCCACTGGAAGCGGAACTGCCCCAAGTATCTGGCGGACAAGAAAGGGGCCAACAACAACAAAGGTATATGTGATATACATGTTATTGATGTGTACCTTACCAACTCTCGTTGTAGTGCCTGGGTATTTGATACCGGTTCGGTTGCTCACATTTGCAACTCTAAACAGGAACTGCGGAATAAACGGAGGCTGGCGAAGGACGAAGTGACGATGCGCGTGGGAAATGGTTCCAAGGTTGATGTGATCGCCGTCGGCACGCTCGCTCTTCGATTACCATCGGGATTAGTTATGAACCTGAATAATTGTTATTTAGTGCCTGCGTTAAGCATGAACATTATATCTGGATCTTGTTTATTGCGAGACGGTTACTCATTTAAGTCAGAGAATAATGGTTGTTCTATTTATATGAGTAATATCTTTTATGGTCATGCACCCGAAGTTAGGGGTTTATTCTTATTAAATCTCGATAGTGATGATACACATGTTCATAACATTGATGCCAAAAGATGTAGAGTTGATAATGATAATACCACTTTCTTGTGGCACTGCCGTCTGGGTCATATCGGCGTGAAACGCATGAGGAAGCTCCATGCTGATGGACTTTTGGAGTCTCTTGATTTTGAATCACTTGACACGTGCAAGCCGTGCCTCATGGGCAAGATGACAAGGACCCCGTTTTCAGGGACAATGGAACGGGCAAGTGACTTATTGGAAATCATACATACTGATGTGTGCGGTCCGATGAGTGTGACGGCGCGCGGTGGATATCGTTATTTTCTCACCTTCACTGACGACTTAAGTAGATATGGGTATATTTACTTAATGAAGCATAAGTCTGAAACTTTTGAAAAGTTCAAGCAATTTCAGAGTGAAGTTGAAAATCATCGTAACAAGAAGATCAAGTTCCTACGATCTGATCGAGGGGGAGAATATCTGAGTTATGAGTTTGGTGATCACTTAAGAAAATGTGGAATTGTTTCACAGTTGACGCCACCTGGAACACCACAGCGTAATGGTGTGTCCGAACGTCGTAATCGAACCCTATTAGATATGGTACGTTCTATGATGTCTCTTGCCGATTTGCCACTATCGTTTTGGGGGTATGCATTAGAGACAGCTGCATTCACTTTAAATAGGGCTCCATCTAAGTCCGTTGAGACAACACCGTATGAACTATGGTTTGGTAAGAAACCGAAGTTGTCTTTTCTCAAGGTTTGGGGTTGCGATGCTTATGTCAAAAGGCTTCAGCCAGAAAAGCTCGAACCCAAAGCGGACAAATGTGTCTTCATAGGATACCCAAAAGAAACAGTTGGGTACACCTTCTATCTCAGATCCGAGAGCAAAGTGTTTGTCGCTAAGAACGGGTCCTTTCTCGAGAAAGAGTTTCTCTCGAAAGAATTGAGTGGGAGGAAGGTAGAACTTGATGAGGTTATTGAACCTCTGCTTCAACCAGAAAGTAGCGCAGCACAGAAAGATGTTTTTGTGGAGCCTGCAGAGGTTGAAGAGGAAGCCAATGATGATGATCAAGAAGCTTCTGATCAAGTTACTACCGAACCTCATAGGTCGACAAGGGTACGCACTGCACCTGAGTGGTATGGTAACCCTGTCTTGGAGGTCATGTTGTTAGACAACGGTGAACCTACGAGCTATGGAGAAGCGATGGTGGGCCCGGATTCCGACAAATGGTTAGAGGCCATGAAATCCGAGATGGGATCCATGTATGAAAACAAAGTATGGACTTTGGAAGTATTACCTGAAGGGCGGAAGGCCATTCAGAATAAATGGATTTTTAAGAGGAAGACGGACGCTGACGGTAATGTCACCGTGTATAAAGCTCGACTTGTGGCAAAGGGTTTTTCACAAGTTCAAGGGATTGACTACGATGAGACTTTCTCACCCGTAGCGATGCTTAAATCCGTCCGAATCATGTTAGCGATAGCTGCATATTTCGATTATGAAATTTGGCAGATGGATGTCAAAACAGCGTTCCTTAACGGTTTTCTTAAGGAAGAGTTGTATATGATGCAACCAGAAGGTTTTGTCGATCCAGAGAATGCTGACAAAGTATGCAGGCTTCAACGTTCCATTTATGGGCTGGTGCAAGCATCTCGGAGTTGGAATCTTCGCTTTGATGAGGTGATCAAAGCGTTTGGGTTTATACAAGTTTACAATGAAGCTTGTATTTACAAGAAAGTGAGTGGGAGCTCTATAGCGTTTCTAATATTATATGTGGATGACATATTGCTGATTGGAAACAATATAGAATTTTTGGATAGCGTGAAGGGGTATTTGAACAAGAGTTTTTCGATGAAGGATCTCGGTGAAGCTGCTTTCATATTGGGCATCAAGATCTATAGAGATAGATCAAGACGCTTGATAGGACTTTCACAAAGCACATACCTTGATAAAGTTTTGAAGAAGTTCAAAATGGATCAATCCAAGAAGGGGTTCTTGCCGGTATTGCAAGGTACAAAGTTGAGTAAGACTCAGTGCCCAGTGACTGCGGAAGATAGAGAAAATATGAGTGTCGTCCCCTATGCTTCAGCCATAGGCTCTATCATGTATGCAATGCTGTGCACGAGACCAGATGTCAGCCTTGCCATAAGTATGGCCGGAAGGTTTCAGAGTAATCCTGGTATGGATCACTGGACAGCGGTCAAGAATATCCTAAAGTACCTGAAAAGGACTAAGGATATGTTTCTCGTTTATGGAGGTGATCAAGAGCTCGTCGTAAAGGGTTACGTCGATGCAAGCTTTGACACTGATCCGGATGACTCTAAGTCTCAAACCGGATACGTATATATTCTCAACGGGGGAGAGGTAAGCTGGTGCAGTTCCAAGCAGAGCGTGGTAGCTGATTCTACATGTGAAGCGGAGTATATAGCTGCCTCGGAGGCGGCAAAGGAAGGTGTCTGGATGAAGGAGTTCATGACAGATCTTGGAGTTGTGCCTAGTGCACTAAACCCAATGACTCTGTTCTGTGACAACACTGGTGCCATTGCTCTAGCCAAGGAACCAAGGTTTCACAAGAGGACCAGACACATAAAGCGACGCTTCAATTCCATCCGCGATTCGGTCAAGGAGGAGGACATAAACATTTGCAAAGTACACACGGATTTGAATGTTGCAGATCCGTTGACTAAGCCTCTTCCACGGGCTAAGCACGATCAACACCAAGACTCTATGGGTGTTAGATTCATTACCTTGTAATGCTAGATTATTGACTCTAGTGCAAGTGGGAGACTGTTGGAAATATGCCCTAGAGGCAATAATAAAAGAGTTATTATTATATTTCCTTGTTCATGATAATCGTTTATTATCCATGCTATAATTGTATTGATTGGAGACTCAAATACATGTGTGGATAAATAGACAGACTTTGTGTCCCTAGTGAGCCTCTACAGGACTAGCTCGTTGATCAAAGATGACCGCGGTTTCCAGGTCATAGACATGAGTTGTCATTTGATAACGGGATCACATCATTAGGAGAATGATGTGATGGACGAGACCCAAACGTTAAACATAGCTTTTGATCGTGTCAGTTATCGCTATAGTTTTCTGCATGTCAAGTATAAGTTCCTATGACCATGAGATCATGTAACTCACTGACACCGTAGGAGTGCTTTGTGTGTGCCAAACGTCACAACGTAACTGGGTGACTATAAAGGTATTCTACAGGTATCTCCGAGGGTGTCTGTTGAGTTGACATGGATCGAGACTGGGATTTGTCACTCCGTGTGACGGAGAGGTATCTCCGGGCCCACTCGGTAATACGTCATCTCAATGAGCTCAAAGTGACTAAGTAGTTGGTCACGGGATTATGTATTACGGTAACGAGTAAAGAGACTTGCCGGTAACGAGATTGAACTAGGTATAGAGATACCGACGATCGAATCTCGGGCAAGTAGCATACCGACGAGACAAAGGGAACTGTATACGGGATTGCCTGAATCCTTGACATCGTGGTTCATCCGATGAGATCATCGAGAAACATGTGGGAACCAATATGGGTATCCAGATCCCGCTATTGGTTATTGACCTGGGAGTGTCTCGGTCATGTCTACATGGTTTCCGAACCCGCAGGGTCTACACACTTAACGTTCGGTGACGCTAGGGTTGTTAGTGAGAAAAGTGTATGGTTACCGAAGGTTGTTCGGAGTCCCGGATGAGATCCCGAACATGACGAGGGTCTCCGGAATGGTCCGGAGACGAAGATTGATATATAGGATGAAAGGTTTCGGAGTCCGGAAGTGTTCCGGAGAGCATCGGGAAATCGGCGGAGTACCGGAAAGGGTTTCGGGGGGTCCGGAAGAAGTTCTGGGCCTAATGGGCCACAAGGGGGGACACCACAGCCCTCAGGGGGCTGTGCGCCCCCCCCCTGGGCCCTCTCCTTATGCGCCAAGGGAGGTGGGACCCCCTAGGGTGGCCGCACCCCCTTAGCCTTGGGGGGCAAGGCACCTAGGGGGGGAAACCCTAGGGCCAGCCTTGGCCGCCGCCCCCTCCCCTTGCCCTGGCCGCCGGCCCCCTAGGGGAAACCCTAGGGCGCCCCTCACCTCTCCACCCCCCCTATATATAGTGAGGCAAAGGGAGGGCAGCAAAGACAAGTTCGTGCCTCGGCGCTGCCCTCCCTCTCCCATAACATCTTCTTCTCCCGCGGTGCTTAGGCGAAGCCCTGATGGAATTCTTCTACACCATCACCACCACGCCGTCGTGCTGCCGGTTCTCCATCAACCTCTCCTCCACCCCTTGCTGGATCAAGAAGGAGGAGACGTCCCCGAGCCGTACGTGTGAAGAACGCGGAGGCACCGTTGCTTCGGTGCTTGGATCTTCAGCGATCTGAATCGCGGCGAGTACGACTCCATCAACCGCGTTCTTAACGCTTCCGCTTAGAGATCTACAAGGGTATGTGGATCCTACTCTCCCCTCGTAGTTGCATCTACTAGATTGATCTTGGTGAACGTAGAGAAAAATTTTGTTTTCCATGCAACGTTTCCCAACAAGAACTTGTTGATCTTGATAACCCACAGCCTAAAAATAAAAGATATGATAAAAGAGACTTTGTGGCTAGAAAATATGGTAAAGAAAGAGAGCCATGGAACCTGAAGCCCATGCCCTTTCCACCTAAACCAACTAAGAAAATAGATGATGAAGAATATGAACGCTTTGCTGAAATGCTTAGGCGAGTCTTTTGCGCACCCACTTGACTGGTATTTTAAAGATGGACCCTAATGCAAGGTATATGAAAGACATCATCACTAATAAAAGAAAGATACCAGAAGTTGATTCCTCCACCATGCTTGCTAATTATTCTTTTAAGGATGAGGTACCTAAAAAACTCGGAGATCCGGGAATACCAACTATACCTTGCTCCATCAAAAGAAATAATGTTAAAACTACTTTGTGTGATCTAGGAGCAGGTGTTAGTGTTATGTCTTTCTCTTTATATAAAAGACTTGATTTGATAAAATCACACCTACTGAAATATCTTTGCAAACGGCTGACAAATCAACTGCCATACCTATCGGTATTTGTGAGGATGTCCCCGTTATTTTTGCAAATGTCACTATCTTAACTGACTTTGTTATACTTGAGATGCCCGAGGACGAGAACATGTCGATTATCCTTGGTAGACCCTTTTGAATACTGAGGGGTTGTTATTGATTACAATAAAAGCAAGATCACTTTTCATATTAATGGTAATGAGCATATGATACGTCTCCAACGTATCTACTTTTCCAAACACTTTTGCCCTTGTTTTGGAACCTAACTTGCATGATTTGAATGGAACTAACCCGGACACGCTGTTTTCAGCAGAACTGCCATGGTGTTATTATTGTGCAGAAATATAAGTTCTCGAAATGACCTGAAAATCAACGGAGAATTATTTTGGACTACATAAAAAATACCGGCGGAAGAAACCAGACGAGGGAGCTCACACCCTGTCCACGAGGGTGGGGGCGCGCCCCCCTGGGCGCGCCCCCTGCCTCGTGGGCCCCTTGATGCTCCACCGACATCAACCCCAACTCCATATATTCACTTTCAGGGAGAAAAAACAGAGAGAAGGATTCATCACGTTTTACGATATGGAGCCGCCGCCAAGCCCTAATCTCTATCGGGAGGGCTGATCTGGAGTCCGTTTGGGGCTCCGGAGAGTGGAGATTGTCGTCGTCGTTGTCATCAACCTTCCTCCATCACCAATTCCATGAGGATCACCGCCATGCGTGAGTAATCCCATCGTAGGCTTGTGGACGGTGATGGGTTGGATGAGATTTACCATGTAATTGAGTTAGTTTTGTTAGGGTTTTATCCCTAGTATCTATTATGTTCAGAGATTGATGTCGCTATGACTTTTCCATGCTTAATGCTTGTCACTAGGGCCCGAGTGCCATGATTTGAGATCTGAACCTATTATGTTTTCATGAATATATGTGAGTTCTTGATCCTATGTTGCAAGTCAATAGTCACCTACTATGTGTTATGATCCGGCAACCCCGAAGTGACAATAATTGGGACCACTCCCGGTGATGACCGTAGTTTGAGGAGTTCATGTATTCACTAAGTGTTAATGCTTTGGTCCGGTACTCTATTAAAAGGAGGCCTTAATATCCCTTAGTTTCCAATAGGACCCCGCTGCCACGAGAGGGTAGGACAAAAGATGTCATGCAAGTTCTTTTCCATAAGCATGTATGACTATATTCGGAATACATGCCTACATTACATTGATGAACTGGAGCTAGTTCTGTGTCACCCTATGTTATAACTATTACATGAGGAATCGGATCCGACATAATTATCCATCACTAATCCAATGCCTACGAGCTTTTCACATATCGCTTGTTGCTTACTTACTTTTCCGCTGCTACTGTTACAATCACTACAAAACTACTATCGCTACTTTTGTCACTGTTACCGTTACTTCCATATTACTTTGCTACTAAATTCTTTGCTGCAGATATTAGGTCTTCCAGGTGTGGTTGAATTGACAACTCAACTTCAAATACTTGAGAGTATTCTTTGGCTCCCCTTGTGTCGAATCAATAAATTTGGGTTGGATACTCTACCCTCAAAAACTGTTGCAATCCCCTACACTTGTGGGTTATCAAGACTATTTTCTGGCGCCGTTGCCGGGGAGCATAGCTATATTCTTTGAGTCACTTGGCATTTATATCTGTTGATCACTATGAAGAACTTGAGAGATGAAAAAACCAAGATCTTTCCCTCAACTACGAGGGGAGGTAAGGAACTGCCATCTAGCTCTGCACTTGATTCACCCTCTGTTATGAGTAAATTTGCGACACCTACTCCTGCTATTGAATCTGATATGTCGCATGTTTTTGATGATGCCACTTCTGCTATGCATGATACTTATGATGAAACTACTTCTATGCTTGATAATACTGTGCCACTAGATGAATTTCTTGATGAACAACTTGCTAGGGCTAGAGAGAATGAAATTATTGAAACTGATAATATTGATGAAAGTGATGATGAAGATTCTCCCCCAAGATATGAATTGTCTGTCGTGCCTGAGGGTTATGTTATGGATGAAGAAACTGCTAGAGACTTTCTTGCTTGCAATGATAGATATGATCTTAAGAAATTATTAGCTAAGCTGAAGGAAAAGTCTTTGAATGCTAGAATGAAATATGACCCAGCTTTGGCAACTTCACCTGATAAGGATTATGAATTTTCGGTCGATCCTGAGTTAATTACTTAGTTGAATCTGATCATTTCCATGGCTATGAATCTGAAACTGTTGTGGCACATCTTACTAAGTTGAATGATATAGCCACCCTATTCCCCAATGAGGAAAAAATTCGCTACTACTATATCCTTAAGTTATTTCCGTTCTCCTTAAAGGGTGATGCTAAGATATGGTTTAATTCTCTTGATCCTGGTTGTGTGCGTAGTCCCCAGGATATTATCTATTACTTCTCTGCTAAATATTTTCCCGCTCATAAGAAACAAATTGCCTTACGGGAAATATATAATTTTGTGCAAATTGAAGATGAGAGTCTCCCACAAGCTTGGGGAGGCTTCTCCAATTACTTAATGCTTTGCCTAATCATCCTCTTAAGAAAAATGAAATACTTGATATCTTTTATAATGGAATAACCGATGATTCTAGAGACCACCTGAATAGTTGTGTTGGTTGTGTTTTCGGGGAAAGAATTGTTGATCAAGCTGAATTGCTATTGAATAATATGTTGACTAATGAAAACAATTGGACACTTCCTGAACCAACTCCTAAGCCAACTCCGAAGAAAAGGGGTGTTCTGTTTCTCAGTCCTGAAGATATGCAAGAGGCAAAGAAATCTATGAAAGAAAAAGGTATTAAAACTGAAGATGTTAAGAATTTACCACCTATTGAAGAAATACATGGTCTTGATAACCCAACACATGTAGTAAAGGTAAATTCTATTTATTGATTTGATGAAGGTGATATTCCTCGTTATAAGTCTGCTAGCCAATGTTTAGATGAGTTTGACAACTTTATTGTTAAACAAGAAAACTTCAATGCTTATGTTGGTAGACAATTGCAACGTAATGCTTATATGATTGAATGCTTGAGTGATTATATGTCTAGAGTTAAAGGTGAACTGAAAATCATTACTAAACATGCTTCTATGGTTACCACTCAAGTAGAACAAGTACTTAAAGCACAAAATGATTTGCTCCATGAATTAAATAGTAAGAAAAATGATAATGTTGTTAGAGTTCTGACTAGAGGGGGCTGAATAACTCAGGAACCTCTGTATCCTGAAGGCCACCCTAAGATAATTGAGCAAGATTCTCAGAGAGCTAATGTAGATGCACCTAGTTCTTCTAAGAAGAAGAAAAAGAAAAATGATAGGACTTTGCATGCTTCTAGTGAACCTGTTGCTGACACACATGAGAATCCCAATGATATTTCTATCTCTGATGCTGAAACACAATCTGGTAATGAACATGAACCTAGTGATAATACTAATGATGATGTTCATGATGATGCTCAACCTGGCAATAACGATGATGTAGAGATTGAACCTGTTGTTGATCTTGATAACCGACAATCAAAGAATCAACGTTATGATAAGAGAGACTTTGTTGCTAGGAAGCACGCTAATGAAAGAGAACCATGGGTTCAGAAACCCATGCCTTTTCCTCCTAAACCATCCCAGAAAAAGGATGCTGAGGATTTTGAGCGCTTTGCTGAAATGATTAGACCTATCTTTTTACGTATGTGTTTGACATATATGCTTAAAAAATCCTTATGCTAAGTATATGAAAGACATTATCACTAATAAAAGAAAGATACCTGAAGTTGAAATTTCCACCATGCTTGTCAATTATACTTTTAAAGGTGGAATACCAAAGAAACTAGGAGATCTAGGAGTACTCACTATACATTGCTCCATTAAAAGAAACTATGTTAAAACTACTTTATATGATCTTGGAGCCGGTGTTAGTGTTATGCCTCTCACTTTATATCATACACTTGATTTGAATAAGTTGACACCTACTGAAATATCTTTGCAAATGGCCGATAAATCAACTGCTATACCTGTCGGTATTTGTGAGGATGTGCCTGTTGTGGTTGCAAACGTTACTATTCTAAGGGACTTTGTTATCCTTGATATTCCCGAGGACGATAGTATGTCTATTATCCTTGGTAGACCCCTTTGAATACTAAAGTGGCTGTTATTGATTGCAACAAAGGCAATGTCACTTTTCATGTCAATGGTAATGAGCATACGATACACTTTCCGAGGAAACAACCTCAGGTCCACAGTATCAATTCTATTGGAAAAAATTCAATGATTACTATTGGAGGTTTTGAATTTCCTCTTCCTACTGTCAAGAAGAAATATGATATTCTTATTGTTGGGGACATACATATCCCCATTGAGGTAACCTAGTGTTATTCGAAAATTCTCTGGTTTCATGTTATTATGAAAGAGTTTATTAACAAGACCTGATCAACCTTGTTAATGGATTCCTTTTGCTAAGCGTGAGATGGTTGAATCTAGAAAGCACAACTTTCTGTACCCTCCTTTTACTTTCTGTTCATTAGATTAAATAAAGCAAAAATAGTATTTTTGCTCTGTTTTTTGAGTTAACCGTGCAATAAAAAATACCCAAAAAATAAAAGTTCTCCAAATGCCCCGAAAATGAAATATGATTTTTCTAGAATATTTAAGAATATTTGGCACTGAGAACACAGCAGGGGAGCCAACACCTAGCCACGAGGGTACAGGGCGCGCCCACCCCCTGGGTGCGCCCCCTGCATCATGGGCCCCACGTGCCCCCTCCACTTACTCCAGCACCCGCACACTCCTTCTTCCTCCCAAAAAATCACCAACCAGCTCAAGCACGAGTTCTTGCTCATCTTGCTTCCATTTTCGATCTCCTTGCTCAAAGCTCCATTCACAAAACTATTTGGGGAGATTGTTCTTCGGTATGTGACTCCTTCAATGGTCCAATTAGTTTTTGTTCTAGTGCTTTATTTATTGCAATTTTTGCTGCTTAGGTGACCCTGTTCTTGAGCTTGCATGTCAAATTTAGGTGGTTCCAAGAAGTTCGAATGCATGATATAGTCTCTACGCACTTGTGGGAGTAGTTACTATCAATCTTGTTGAGTTTGGTTTACTTTATTTTGAGTCACTAAAAATTTCAGAAGTTTTTCAGAGAAAAATGCATAGGAAAATCTACCAAGGTGGTTCCTCAAGGAAGCAAGGACCAAGGCTCGCGATACGTGAGCCGAACGCTGAACTACCGAGGGAAGCTCAAGTGCGGCCTTGTGAATGGCCGTCAGAGGAGTTTATGATCGAGGCGGGCATTGAGGAAGAATTTTACACATATGTGTGTAATGCTAATATTGAGGACTTCGTGCCAGATAAGTGCCCGCAATACCATTACCTAACCGAATCCTTTGTGAGAAGATTTAAATTTTCATCTTCACGTAATTCTCACACTGTCTTGTTTGATCTTTATGATAAATCTTATAATATGGACCTAGAAGATTTTAATGATGCTTATAAACTCCCAAAGTGGGATAATGTTGGTGAACCTCGCAAATCTGAGTATAAGGACTTTCTAGCTAGTATCACTGTGGGGGAATCTAGAGAAATCACCCAAGCTACCATAGGGAGCATTCATTTCCTTGCTATAAATTATTTTACTCTCTTCATTGGTAGATGCATTAACGGTAAAGATGAGGCTTCCCACATGTGCGTTCCAGATCTTAGTGTCCTCAAAAGTGCGGTATTAGGTGATAGAAAATATAATTTGGGGGCCATTGTTGCATGTAGGTTACATCTTAATGGTTTAAATGGAGATTTGTTTGGTGGAATTTATGCAACTCGCTTGGCTAATTATCTTCATGTGCCCATGCACGAGAATGATGCAAAGTTGCCTCCTACTTTTCTAGATTATAATGCCATGATTCGCCATCAATTCGTCGGGAGGGATGAACAATCCCTCCAGTACCGACTAATCTTTGACAGGCGTCGCACTGTCCATATTTCTCTTCCTGCTCCTACTTTCTTTGACTTTCAGGCAAAATGGAGATATGTTATAACCAGGGAGGAGGCGAATGAATATGAGGAGAGGACGAAGGAGGATCGTCTTCAAGATGCAGCTCGTCAGGCAGTAGCCGCTGCATCTCAGTACAACCCCAACTATGACTTTGGATATCCGTCAGGCCAGTACTGGCCATAGACCAACTTATGCCAAAAGCCTAAGCTTGGGGGAGTACGTATTTCTCACGGACATTACATTCATGTTCACACACTTATTCCAGTAGTCGGTGCTCATACTTTTTCTTTGTACTATCCACGCTAGTTTAATTTATTTTCTTAGTCTTTTTCTTATGTGTTAGAAAAACCTTAATAAAAAAAAAGTTGTAGCTTTTAGCTAGATTACTTTCCATGCCCGTAGTAGTAGTAATTGAAAGAAAACCCAAAAAGATTTCTGGTTCTTCTTTTGCTTGTTGGGAGCTTTCCCGTGTAAATAGTTTCTTTTCTTTTCTTTGGGGGTCAAGAGGAGAAGACCATGATGAAAATGTTTAGTGGCTCTCATATGCATTATTGTTGATTTAACCAAGAGCCATATTACTTTGTCTTCTCCCTTGTATTAAATGCTTGCAGATTCCAGCTTAGTCCAATGCACGTGCACTATTATTATTATCCACACTGTTCGGTCATGTGAGTGAAAGGCAATAATGACGATATGTGATGAATTGATTGAGATCTGAAAAGCTGGTATGAACTCGACCTCTCTTGTTTTTGTAAATACGAAAGTTCATCGTCCCTGATTCAGCCTATTATGAATGAAACATGCTTGCAATGACAATTAGAGATTTTAGTTGATCATGCCATGCTTAATTAGCTAGGAGTTTATAATGGTTTACCTTGCGTGCCAACATGCTATTAAAAGGTTGTGATGTGGTATGATAGGGTGGTATCCTCCTTTGAACGATTCAAGTGGTTTGACTTGGCACATGTTCACGCGTGTAGTTGAAACAAAATCAACATAGCCTCCATGATATTTATGTTCATGATAATTTATATCCTACTCATGCTTGCACCCTTGTTGATTAATCTTAATGCATGTTCATGACTGTTGCCGCTCTCTAGCTGGTCGCTTCCCAGTCTCTTTCTAGCCTTCACTTGTACTAAGCAGAAATACTGCTTGTGCATCCACTTCCATGAGCCCCAAAGTTGTTCCATATGAGTCCACCATACCTTCCTATATGCGGTATCTACCTGCCGTTCCAAGTAAATTTGTATGTGCCAAACTCCAAACCTTCAAATGAAATTCTGTTTTGTATGCTCGAACAGCTCATGTATCAACTAGGGCTGTCTATATATTCCATGCTAGGTGGGTTATTCTCACGATGAGTGGACTCCGTTCATCATTCATGAGAAAATGGCCGGTAACCGGGATGCCCAGTCGCATGCTCAAATCATAATAATTAAACAACACTCCCCCAGGGCTGTTGTTGGTATGGACGGTACCCCGTGGATTCGGATGGCCATGGAGTGTGCTTGTTGGTGGTTGGGAGAGTATAAGCTTTACCATTCTGTTTGGGAACCGTCTATAATGTGTGTAGCATGGAAGATATCGAGAACTCTTGGTTGTTATGTTGACAATGAAAGTATACCGCTCAAAATATTATTCATCACTATTTCAAAATCGAGCTCTGGCACCTCCACAAATCTCTGCTTCCCTGTGCGAAGGGCCTATCTATTTACTTTTATGTTGAGTCATCATCCTCTTATTAAAAAGCACCAGTTGGAGAGCACCGCTGTCATTTGCATGTATCGCTATTAATTTACATTGAGTATGATTGTGACTGGATCTCTTTTACCATGAATTACAATGTCTAGTCAGTCCTTGATCTTCAAAGGTGCTCTGCATTTATGTTTTGCGGTCTCAGAAAGGGTTAGCGAGATACCATCTTGTCATATCATATTATTATTATTTTGAAAAAGTGTTGTCATCCGAGGTTTATTATTATTGCTTGCTAGTTGATTATGTCGTTGATATGAGTAAACATGAGACCTAAAAGTTATTGTGAATGTGGTTAGTTCATAATCTTTGCTGGAAACTTGAATGCTGCTTTACATATTTGCAACAACAAGAGCAAACAGAGTTTGTCAAAGTTTTTCTTTATCTGTAACGCACCGGACACACCCGCTGGTGGTCGTTACTCCTTGCGGGATCTAGACTGGCCTCACATATCAATACTAGTCTTTTCTGTGCACTTTGTCCTCACTCGTGCGCACCAGGGAGTAACTTCTTGGTCGGTCACCCATCCTGAAACTACTCCAAGCTGAGCACGCTTAACTTTGGAGTTCTTTCCGAATGGGGTCCCGGAAAAAAAGGAATTCCTTATTGATATGAGTAGTCTATCATCCCTAATAAGCCAGGCTATCACATACACTCCCAATCAGAGGAACCGACGTACTCGTTGGGCCACAAGAACATTCCCTCTTGGCACATATGTTTGTGCTTCCAGTCTGGCACATGTGACATGTCATGTGCCATGACGGGTCACAAACTTCATGCACAACATGACCGTGCACCTATCCGCAAACATCCGTGTAACCGCGAGGGTCGGCTCTGATACCAACTTGTAACACCCCGGACACACCCGCCGGTGGTCTTTACTCCTGGCGGGGTCTAGACTAGCCTCACATATCAATACTAGTCTTTTCTGCGCACTTTGTCCTCACTCGTGCGCACCCGGGAGCAACTTCCCGGTCGGTCACCCATCCCGAAACTACTCCAAGCTGAGCACGCTTAACTTTGGAGTTCTTTCCGAATGGGCTCCCGAAAAAGAAGGAATTCCTTATTGATATGAGTAGTCTATCATCCCTAATAAGCCAGCCTATCATATTATCACTTTCAGTTTGTCAACTGAATTTCTTGAGGACAAGCAAAGGTTTAAGCTTGGGGGAGTTGATATGTCTCCAACGTATCTACTTTTCCAAACACTTTTGCCCTTCATTTGGACTCTAACTTGCATGATTTCAATGGAACTAAGTCGGACTGACGCCGTTTTCAGCAGAACTGCCATGGTGTTATTTTGGAATATATAAAAATACCGGCGGAAGAAACCAGACCAGGGGGGCCACACCCTGTCCATGAGGGTGGGGGCGCGCCCCCTGCCTCATGGGCCCCCTGATGCTCCACCGACATAAACCCCAACTCCATATATTCACTTTCGGGGAGAGAAAAATCAGAGAGAAGGATTCATCACGTTTTACGATATGGAGCCACCGCCAAGCCCTAATCTCTCTCGGGGGGCTGATCTGGAGTCCGTTCGGGGCTCTGGAGAGTGGAGATCGTCGCCATCGTCATCATCAACCTTCCTCAATCACCAATTCCATGATGCTCACCGCCGTGCGTGAGTAATCCCATCGTAGGCTTGCTAGACAGTGATGGGTTGGATGATATTTACCATGTAACCGAGTTAGTTTTGTAAGGGTTTGATCCCTAGTATCCATTATGTTCTGAGATTGATGTTGCTATGACTTTGCCATGCTTAATGCTTGTCACTAGGGCCCGAGTGCCATGATTTCAGATCTGAACCTATTATGTTTTCAGGAATATACTTGAGTTCTTAATCCTATCTTGCAAATCAATAGTCACCTACTATGTGTTATGATCCGACAACCCCGAAGTGATAATAATTAGGACCACTCCCGGTGATGACCGTAGTTTGAGGAATTCATGTATTCACTAAGTGTTAATGTTTTGGTGTGGTACTCTATTAAAAGGAGGCCTTAATATCCCTTAGTTTCCAATAAGACCCTGCTGCCACGGGAGGGTAGGACAAAAGATGTCATGCAAGTTCTTTTCCATAAGCACATATGACTATATTCGGAATACATGCCTACATTACATTGATGAACTCGAGCTAGTTCTGTGTCACCCTATGTTATAACTATTACACAAGGAATCGCATCCGACATAATTATCCATCACTGATCCAATGCCTACGAGCTTTTCACGTCTTGCTTGTTGCTTACTTACTTTTCCGCTGCTAATGTTACAATCACTACAAAACTACTATCGCTACTTTTGCCACTGTTACTGTTACTTCCATATTACTTTGCTACGAAATACTTTGCTGCAGATATTAAGTCTTCCAGGTGTGGTTGAATTGACAACTCAACTGCTAATACTTGAGAGTATTCTTTGGCTCCCCTTGTGTCGAATCCATAAATTTGGGTTGAATACTCTTCCCTCGAAAACTATTGCGATCCCCTACACTTGTGGGTTATCAGCATACGGTGCACTTTCCGAAGAAACTATTCCAAGTGAATGGTATTATTGTTATTGAAAAATCGTTGACACTTACTATTGGAAGTTTTCAAATCCCTCTACCTACTGCCAAAAAGAAATATGAAATACTAATTGTAGGGGATGGTCATGTCCCCGTTGAGGTAACTTGTGTTTTATGAAAGTTCTTCGGTTTCATGCTACTTGAAAGTGGTTATTAATAAGGCCTGATCAACCTTATTAATGGATCATTTTCGAGAGGTATGCAGTCGATGAATCTAGTAAGCACAACTATCTATCCCTACCTTTTATTTTCTGTTTTTCTTAGTAAATAAAATAAAATGCCATGTCTATCCCGTTTCCTGGATTTTCTGTGCAAGAAAAAATGACCCAAAAATAAAAGTGCTCATAATGCCCTGAAATTTTAACTTGATTTTTTTTGAATATTTATGAATTTCTAGTACAAATAACAACAGAGGGGGTGCACCTGGTGACCACGAGACATCAGGGTGCGCCAGCAACCCCATGCGTGCCCTGGTGGGTTGTGGTCCCCACGTGGGTACCCTCAGTTATCTCCTCATCTCATTCCATCTCCTACATCCAGAAAAAAATCACCATAGCTCTCTCTCTCTCTCTCTCTCTCGTGTTCTTGCTCTCAAACCGACGGATTTCAATCTCTTTGCTTGAAGCTCCGTTTCCGAAACTGTTTCAGGGGATTGCTACTTGGTATGTGACTCCCCCGTTGCTCCAATTAGTTTTTGCTTTAGTGGATTATATTTTTAATAATTAGCTACTCTTGGTGTTGTTGTAGATAAGTTTGCATGTTGAATTATTAGATCTCTAAGTAGTTTGAATGCTTGTTATGGCCTCTATGCATCCTTATGAGTAGTTGCTAACAATCTTACGAAGTTTCGTTTACAAAAAATTTGTGGGCACCATTTTTTCAGATTTTTGTAAGAACAAGATGAGTTTCTTTAGGAAGTTTGCCTCCAAGAAAAATGCCAAGAGATTTATTGGGGAATCATCAAACAATGACCTCCATACTCGAAAAAGGGTGGAAGTGCGGTTGTGCGAATGGCCACATATCCCCTTCATGGAAGGGGCAAGGGTTCAACAAGAGTTCGCGCAATTTGCTACAAACGCCAAGCTAACCGACTTCAACGGAGCTGAGAACGGGTACAGGATCATGCCTGAGGACATTGTTGCTTACCGAAACAACCAAACAACCGATGAGGAGGAACCACGGGAGTGGGACGCTCAGGTGCCCGCGCCACAACACTTCAACGTAGGACCGGATGGCTATTGCGAGTGGTGATTGCCAAGCTAGGCCAAAAGCATAAGCTTCGGGGCGTACGTATTTCCACCGACATTACATTTACGTTCGCGCATTTCATTCTAGTTGTCGGTGTCCACACTTTTTCATTGTATTATCCATGCTAGATTTATTTATCTCGCTTTATTTTCGTGTGTTCGAAAAACTTTGAGAAAACCCAAAAATATTTCTTGCTTCTTTTCGGTTTTTCTTTCTAGCTTAATTAGTTGTAGTATTAAAAGAAAACCCAAAAAGATTTCTCAATTCTTCTTTTGCTTGTTGGGAGTTATCCCGTGTAAATAGTTTTCTTGTTTTTTATTTTTCTTTCTTTAATTTGCTCTCTTCAAGGAAAACTAAAAACTCCAGAAAATATTTTAGTGCGTTTCTTTGAAATTCTTTTTTGGTTATTGAGTTGTACCAAGTAGAAGACCACGACGAAAACATTGAGTGGCTCTCATATGCAATATTGTTTACCTAACAAAGAGCCCAAATTGCCTTGCCATCTCCTTGTTGAATAAAATGTTTGTAGATTCAAGCTTAGTTCACGACACTCTTCCACTATTACTATTTTCATATCATTTGGTCGTGCAAGTGAAAGGAAATAATGACGATACTTGATGAACTGGTTTGGCAGGGAGAAACGGGTATGAACTCAACTTGTTCTGTTTTTGTAAATATGTTTAACCTAGTATCCATGATTCAGCGTATTATGATCAAACATGTTTGCAGTGACAATTAGAGATTATAGTTTCTCATGCCATGCCTAAGTAGCTAGGAGTTGATAGTGATTTTTCTTAGATGACAATATTGTGTTAAAATGATTATGATGTGGTATCATGGTATGGTATCCTCCTCTGAATGTTTCTAGTGGCTTGACTTGGCACATGTTCACGCATGTAGTTGAATCAAAACCAACATAGCCTCTATGATATTTATGTTCATGGTGTCCATATCCTACTCAGGCTAGTATTCAATGTTTATTATGCGTAATGTATGTTCATGACCGTTTTCGCTCTCTAGCTGGCCGCTTCCCAACCTATTTGCTAGCCTTCACCTGTACTAAGCGAAAATACTGCTTGTACACAAAATCCAAAAACCCAAGTCATTCCAGATGAGTCCCGCATATCTACCTATATGTGGTATTAACCTGCCGTTCTAAATAAATTTGCATGTGCCACCTCTAAATTTCAAATGAACATTTGTTTTTGTGTGCCTGGATTGTTCATAGAGCGATAGGGGGTAGTCTGTATCTTCCATGCTAAGCGGGTTATTCTCATGATGAGTGTTCATTCACTTGCCCTTGCATGAGAGGGGCCGTAATAAGAATTCCCAGTCCCGAAATCAAAAAGAATTTTTTTACAAATAATCAAACAAAACTCCCACAGAGTAAACCTTTACTTTTATCGCTTGGGAACCGCCACTAATATGTTAAGCATGGAAGATATTGATAGCTCTTGGTCGTGAAGTGAAGAGGAAAGGTGCATTTCCCAAAATTTCATTTATCTATGATTTAAGCTTTGAGCTCTGACACCTCTGCAAATCCTTTCTTCCCTATGCTAAGGGACTATCTATTTAATTTTATGTTGTTGCATCACCTTCTCAAACAAGCGCCAGATCTGAGAGCACTATTTTCATCCTCATGCATTGTGTGTAGTTAATGTTGAATGCAGCATGACTGGATCTTTTCTACCATGAATTACAATGTTTAGTCGGTGCTTGTACTTTGGAGGTGCTCTGCATTTATGTTTTGCGGCCTTAGAAAGGGCTAGCGAGATACCAATATTGTCATCTTATATCATGGTTGCTTTGACAAAGTGTTGTCGCTTGAGATATCTTATTATTGCTCTCTAGTTGCTTACATTATTGATATGAGTTAATATAGTTTTTAAGAGTTATTGTTGACATGGTTAGTCATGATCTCTGTTGAAAATCTGAGTGCTACTTTAGCTTATTCAGGTAAACAAGAGCAAAAGAGTTCGTAAAAGTTTTTCTTTTTCACTTTCAGTTTGTCAACTGAATTTCTTTAGGACAAGCAAAGGTTTAAGCTTGTGGAGTTGATACGTCTCCGTTGTATCTACTTTCCCTAATGCTTTTTCTCTTGTTCTGGACTCTAATTTGCATGATTTGAATGAAACTAACCCGGACTGACGTTGTTTTCAGCAGAACTACCATGGCGTTGTTTTGGTGCAGAAATGAAAGTTCTCGGAACGGAACAAAACTTTTTGGAGAATAGTTTTACATTAAAAGAAAAATAATGGAGCCAAGAACCACCGGAGGGGGGGCTGGTTGAGCACGACCCACCAGGGCGTGCCACTCCCTCCAGGCGCGCCCAGGCCGGTCATGCCCACCTAGTGTGACGCCCGAGAACGGCGTCCCAGAAGATTCCAGAAGCTTCCCGAAGCTTCCAGATGTTCCGGGTTGCCCGTGTGTTCTTTGTGCTTGTGTTATTTAGTTTTTGCATTGCATCATGTCATCATGCCATCTTCTCTTTTATTTTTTGCATCTCAACCTAATTAATTCGTGTGGACCTTCGGCCCATTTAAATCGAGGGAAGATGTCTTCTCTTTATAACATATAAGAGCCTCCTAATATTTATGGAGCTATATTAATAATAATATTCCATTGCTTCGGAATCACCAAAACACACTTGCATTTTTTCCCCATTGTCTTTTCACTTCAAGTTTCTTCCAAAAACCTTGTCTTAATTCTTTCAGTGTTTCGAGGTCCTTCCAAAAACCTCCTTCTATTTTATTTAAATCCCTGACATTTTTGTGAGCCCAGGGATTTTACCTCATGCACAATTTCCTCCCGTACCTTCTCTTTCTTTCTTTCTCCTTTTCTCTTTTGTTTTAAAAGAGAATAATTAGACAGCAACAGTTTTATTAATAAAAAGGAGGCAGCCAGCCTTTGGGCCTCCTCCTCCCCCACTTCCCAGCGGCCCAGGCCTCCCTTTCCCTCTTGGGCCTCCTCCCCTCACCTGGCCCAACTCCTCCCGCACCGAAACCCTAGCTCGAGCCCGAGCCAGTCCCCTCGATCCCAACTCCCCGCACCCCGCCGCCGCTCTCTTCTCGTTCCCCCTCGCCACCTCTCTCTTTCTCTCGCTAATTCTCTCTCCCGACCGCATCCCCGAGCAACCCGTCGTCCTCCCTTTTCCCTTCTCCCGCAGCACCCCGTCGCTGGCCCAGCGAGGCCTCGTCCTCCAGCGCGACCCGACCTCGAGACCTCCATCGCCCCGCCGGCCAGCGCCAGGAGCTGCTGCGCTCGTCCTCTTCGTCAACTCCAGGCCGGCCGCGGGGATCCCCTCCTCCCTGGCTGCCCGTCTCCGCCCCGCGCCGGCGTCCTTCTCCTCCAGGTGCCCGCAGCGCACGAGCGCGTGCCCTCGTTCCCCGACGCGAGCGTCCCGCGTTCCCTTCGTCTCGGCCGCGAGCGCCGCGCCGCCCAGGCACCGCGCCTCTGTCCCCGCGACGAGCCGGCCGCCTCCATCTTCCTCCCTTCGGCGCGCCCCTCTTCGAGGCTCCTCGAGCCGTCCGCATCGCCAGACGACCGCCGTGGCCTCCTCCGTCTTCAACTCCAGCAAGACCGAGGCCCCGTCCTTTTTTTTTCCAGTTCGTCGTCCCGAGCAGCCTTTTCCTTTTTTTTTGTGCTGTTTTGTTGCTGTTAATATCAATCTCAAGTAACTGGAGCAGTAAGTGTACCTGTTTTTGGACCCGTACAACTACCGTCGCCGTGTACCCCTACCGTCGACGAGACAAGTACCGCTACGCAAGAACCATGTACGACTACGAGGAGAAACGCAAGTTCCACGACCAAGTACCACTACCGTCGCCGAGACCCCCCCAAGTACCACGACGATCGAACGGCTACGGTGACGAGTACATCTACGAACGTGTACCCTACGTCGACGACGATCCCGACAAGTACCTCTACACGCGGCATGAACATCTACGATACAAAAACGCCGACACAAGACGATGTCAAGTACCTCTTCGGATGCGTCAAGTTCCACTACTTCCACTACGATCGTGTACCACTACCGTCGCCCGAGTACAACTACTTCCCTCTACGGCCGTGTACAACTACTTCCACTACTTCCTCTCCGACGTGAACGACTCCTTCCTCTACGTCTTAAACCGCCCCGAAACGCACGCTTCGAAGGTATAACCCCGAGACGTGGCCCGTGGATGCTTGCTTGTTGTGTTGTATGAAATGTTTCCCGTGTGAGCACCGTGTCCGTTTCGTCCCTTTTGTTGTTCCTCGGTTGCCTCGTCACCGACCCGTGGGAACCCGGCAACGGGATCACCCCATCATCTTGTTCAACTCGTTCACTCCACCTTTTGTTTTGCACCGGTCCCTCACCGAGTTACCGGTACCGATATGTTGCGTTGCATCAGTTCGGATCGTTGCCGTGGCACCCTTCTTCCACCACGGTGACAAATGCTTCATATCTTGTTAATTGTCAATCTTTTAATAAAACTTGCATAAACTTGATCATGTCATCCGCATCATGTTAACAACATTATAATGAGTGAATTGTTGTTTGCTTATAATTATTAAACATGCTCATGGGGATTTTCCGGATATGTTGTTGTTATTTTTCCGGACTCATTTAAAATGTCTTAATAGTGTAGTTTCTTTATGTTTCACCTCTTGCCATGTTAAAAACTTTTAACCTTGTCTTGTAAATAACGAGAGTCAATTAAATAATTAAATGTGGTGTTTCGTCAATATGCAACTCGTTGCATATTGATCTCCACTTAACTTGTAGTTTTGTTTGTGCTCTTTGCCATGCCATGCATAATTAAACCGGACATGCATCATGCTTGCTTGTGCATCGTATGCCTTGTTTATGCTATGTGTGTTTACCGTGTTGTTTGTTTCTTTCCGGTTTGCTTCTCTTGTTAGCTTCGGTTTCGTTCCGGAGTTGTGAGGTTTCTTCTTCGTCTTCTTCTTGGATCTGTTCTTCTCCTCTGTGGAATCCCAGGCAAGATGACCGAACCCGGATACCATTACTATTTTTGCCTATTGCTAGAAGTCTCGATCTATAGTTTTGCCTCGATGCCCATGTTCTTCTTGTCAGCCTCCTATTTGTAACCAATTGCCATGTTTAACCAACCTACCTATGCAAACCGTTGCTTGGCTATACGTAGGCTTTGCTCAGCCTCTCTTATAGCATTGTTAGTTGCAGGTGAAGATTGAAGATGCTTGCTTCATGTTGAAGTTTGGTTGGGTTATATCACACTATATAAATGCTTAAAAAATGAAATCATCTATATACTGGCAAGGGTGGAAGGCTAAGCCTTTTGCTTGGTGTTTTGTTCCACTCATGCCGTTAGGATCCGTATAAGCCGGTGTTATGTTCCTTGATTATGCGTTCCTAACACGGTTGGGGTGTATGGGACCCCCTTGATAAACCGCTAAGTGCTAAGTCTTTTCCAGCAAATCCCAACATTGGTACTATTTGCCTAATAACAAACAAATAAAACTTGCATAAGGGCCTTGCAAACCCTCTTTTGTTTTAATTCAACCCCCCGGGCCAGTGCTCCACATGAGTGTTGGTCCGAAACGAGCGGACTGCGGGGCCACCTCAAGGAAACTTGAGGTTTGGTAAAAACCCGTAGGATGTCTCATCCGGTCGTGTCCTGAGACCTAGATACGCGCGGCTACTATCAGGGTGTCGACACGCCGGGAGGATTTGCTGGATTAGCCTTACCTTAGTTCGGTTTAACTTGAGCACGGGATTCCGAGAATACTCGGGTCTTCCCAACTATGGAGTTGCGACTCCGCGGATCGTGGGCTTGTGATGGGCCAAGTTGGAACACCCCTGCAGGGTTTGAACTTTCGAAAGCCGTGCCCGCGGTTATGTGGCAGATGGGAGCTTGTTAATTCCGGTTGTAGATAACTTGACACAATGTTTCAATACACTACCAGCGTGTGTACCGTGACTGTCAATTTCCGAATAGGGATTCGGGAGTTGAACAC
>LR738710.1:699601147-699618624 GCA_902687465.1 Secale cereale | reverse complement strand
TCAACTTGCCAATTTCTGGCGCCATTGCCGGGGAGATCTACGGCAAGTCAAGACCTACCAAGTACCCTTCATTAAACTCTCATCTCTTGCATTTACATTATTTGTCATTCGCCTCTCGTTTTCCTCTCCCCCACTTCTAAAACGATTTTCGAAAAGATTTGCCGTTTCTTCGCCTTTCTTTCGTTCATCTTGTTCGCTTGCTTTTTGTGTGCTTGTGTGTTGGATTGCTTGCTTTGTCACGACGGCTCAACCAAAAAAACATTGATCCTCACTTTAGAAAGTTGGAAGAAATTGAAAATAATGTTAGAAGCTTCATGTCTTTGCTATTTGAGCACAATAATTTATTTAGGAATGAGCTCAAAGAGTAGAAAAGTTTTTTGGAATACATGAATAAAGAACTTGATGATATGTCTAAGGAATTTTATGGTCTAAAATCTCAGTTTACTCACCTTCAAAATTTAGTTGGCCAAATCTTTGATAAGCAAGCCACCTTAGTAAATAAGATGGCTCCTAAACCAGAGTCTGAAAATAATGATGAAGATCTTAAAGTGATTTATGTGACTCCTATTGAATCTTTGTTTTCCAAAATAAATCTTGATAAATATGGGACTGGAGATGAGTCTACTTTAGTTGAGAGGCGTCCCAATAATTCAGAGTTTTAAGATCTTGATGCAAAAATTGATAAAAGTGGGATTGATGAGGTCAAAACTTTAAGTACCAATGAACCCACAAGATTGAATCTCAAGGAATTTAATCATGATAGTTGTTCTTTAATAGATTGTATTTCCTTGTTGCAATCCATGTTGAATTCTCCTCATGCTTATAATCAAAATAAAGCTTTTACCAAACATATCGTTTACGCTATAATGCAATCTTTTGAAGAAAAACTTGAATTAGCAGTTTCCATTCCTAGAAAACTTTATGATGAGTGGGAACCTACTATTAAGATTAAGATTAAAGATTATGAGTGCCATACTTTGTGAGATTTGGGCGCTAGTGTTTCTACGATTCGAAAAACTTTATGTGATGTGTTAGCTTTCCGTGAAATTGATGAGTGTTCTTTAAATTTGCATCTTGCGGATTCCACTATTAAGAAACCTATGGGAAGGGTTAATGATGTTTTTACTGTTGAAAATAGGAATTATGTGCCCGTAGATTTCATTGTTCTTTATATGGATTGCAATCCTACATGTCATGGATTTAGCACGGCAGATGTCTGGGTTAACGGACTTAGGTGTGAGGCCATCGCTTGGGTTAGCTTAAAGGGGCTAAAGCGGTCGAAGGACACGGGGAGTTTTATACTAGTTCGGCCCCTTCGATGAAGGTAAAAGCCTACGTCTAGTTTGGTGTGGTATTGCTTGGGTTTCGATGACCAGGGAGCGAATCCACTTTACCTGTGTCTCGAGTTGCTGTTTCTTGTCCCTGAACCGTCGCCGGGTCGTCCCTTTATATAGGAGGCGACGCTCGGTCCGGTTTACAGAGTCCCGAGGCCGTCTCATAAACGTGTCTGCCTCGGTCTCTACTCTTTCTATCTCACATCCCAAGTTACATGGTACGACGGTTTACTGATCATGGGCCGTATACATGGGCCTTAAACCTCTGTGGGTTATAAATTCCCGTTACATACTCTACTGGGCTTCTGATAATATAACCTTACCAGTGTAATCCAGACCCTCCTAGCCGGTTTATACCCACTAGTCATATCCCTGACATTAGGCCCCAGATTGATTTCAACTTGTTCATGTCAGTCTTCCAAGTCTTTGTACGGATTTCCTTTCTACAACTCTTGTATGCTTCATAAACCGGCCATGATGTCATCTCCTGAAATCGCTTCAATTCATCGTGACATCATCTGCGCAATTAACGCCCGCATCTGATTGTTACCTTTCTTTATTGCCGCACCGAAGATCGAGGCGACAACTCAATCTTTATCCGATTTTTGGCCTCCTCGATTCCTGCGCTTGACGTTTTATCCCCTTGGCCTATAAATACAGCCAAGGCCCATCTCTTTTCCCCTTCTGCTTCTTCTTCCTCCGTCTCCAGCGCTCGAACCTCCGCCGCTGTTCTTCGAGCTCGCCGTCGTCCACAAGTTCGGCCGCTGCATCGACCTGAACGCGTCCAGAGAACTCTTCGCGTCCTCTATTTCCTCGGGTACGCTATCTTCTTCCCCATAGATCTTAGTTCTTGGGTTTCTTCTGTAGCTCGCCATGAACCCTCGTTTCTTCGTAGTTCATCGCCGTAGATTAGCTTTAGCTGTAGATATAAAACTTGTCGGGTTCGACCTTCATGCATGCGCCTCCGCTCCATCGTTATACTTTAGCTTCTCCAGCACTGCTAGTTTAGATTGAGTCTGTAGAGAACTTCTGCTGCCTTTACAGAATATGATTTGTATTGTTCTGTCTTTTTCCTGCGTTGTAGATCCATATTTTACCTCTGCTTCATGTAAAACCTGTTTTCCATACTTTAGATCTGTAGCTTGTCCGCTTATACCATCGGTTTAGTCATAACTCGTGCTTCATATGCTTGCCCCGATGGTTTAGATTTTTCAGCTTTCTTCCATAATTGACGGTTTAACTTTCCCCTTCTGTTGCCATAAACTGGTAGCTGTCTCGTTCATACCTGCTTTCGGTTTAGTAGATACCATTAGTCCCTTGTTTAAACCGACAATTGAGTCCATGTCTTCATAGAATGCGCCGGTTTATATCTAGCAGCTGGTAAACCGGATCTTGTGTTATATTTTCCAGTGCTCCTTTGGAGAAAATGGCTTCCACGGCAAAACAATTTGTTGCCTGCAACTGGGTTTCGTCCCGGATTACGGAAGACGATTTAGTAGAGGCAGCCTCAATCGACATCCTGGGCCCCAAAGAAGTTTTGCACTGGCGGGCCCCTGGAAATGAGTGTCCTCCTGAGCCTAAAGAAGGAGAAATCATAGTCTTCTATGATCATCTGGCCCGGGGGTTTAGCCCTCCCGGTTCAAAGTTCTTCCGTCATGTGTTAGCCGCTTTTCAACTCCACCCACATGATATAGGCCCAAATTCTGTATCGAACATCTGCAACTTCCAAGTCTTCTCGGAAGCATACCTTCAAGAGGAGCCATCAGTGGATCTGTTCTGGGATTTCTTCCATCTGAACCGCCGGACTGAGTTTTCTGATGGGCCTCATCAGGAGCTGGGTGGTGTCAGCATCCAGAAAAGGAAGGACGTCAGTTTTCCTCACGCCACTCTTCACAGCCACCCTAAGGATTGGAACCAGACATGGTTCTACTGCAAAGACACTTTGCTAGAAGGAGAAAACCCACTGTCGGGTTACCGCGCTTACCGTCTGGCATCAACCCATCTTTTTCCGCAGCGTCTAAGCGCCCAAGACCGGGCTCGATATGCCCCTCAACTTTCCAAGCTCAGGGCTTTCGTGGCAAACGGTTTAACCGGAGTTGATTTCGTCCGCTGTTGGCTCTCTTGGAGCATTCTTCCACTAAGCCGACGCTCAAGCCTGATGTGCAAATATACCGGCAAGCCGGAAGATCCTCAACGCCACACAAAAATAGTACTTCTTGATAATGAAGTTACTGAGTCTGCTAAGAAAATGCTGAACATCCCTCTGGAGGATTGCAGCCGGACCGGTTTAGCTCCATTCTGTTTAACCAACAAACCGCCATCGGTAAAGCTCTTCCGGCCCTTTCTTTTCGGTTTAATCTATTCATATCACTTGTTCACAACATGTTCTTGTTCCTTTTCACATGCCAATGATCCCTTCTGGAAGAGGAAAGCGCAGGATAAACCGGCGAAGCCAACACGCAAGAAAACCTTTGTTGTGAAGAAAAAGAAAGATGTTACTGTTTCTGGTTCAAACCCTGAGGAAGATGATCCGACTTTTGAGGTACTGCTTGATTCTTATGTCCTTTGATCTCCCTTTGTGTGAATTTATATTAATAATGCCTTTTCGCAGGATCTGGCGGAGGGAAGTAAAGCGGAGGGAGTTGAGGTAATTTCTCTCTCATCTGATTCAGAACCGTTGCCAACCAAGATTCGCCGGGTATCTTGGAAATATCCATTTTCTCATCCTTATGCTCAATTGGATCCCAACTTTCTTTTGGAGAAACAGCAGCATGAAGCTCGCCGGACCACGCTCCATAGCGGCCATGTGGTTGAATCATCCGGAATACCCCTTACGCCATCTCGTAGACGCCGCTCAGAGGTTTTGCTCACTCCAAGCCTTCTTCATCCAAAAGCAGGCCTTATACGTAAACCACTTAAACCGTCTGATCCCAACTATCAGGAAGCTCCTCTGTCTTCTTCCGGCGAGTCGACCGCTATGCAAGTCCCAGTGCTCAAGACCGTTCCTGGGTAAGTCCTTCTTTCAAACGTCCGGTTTATCTTCCTGTTTTTAACTTTGTGATTCTCACGACTCCTTTGCCCTTTTATCAGAATGCCCAAGCCCAGCAAAAAGGCAAAAGCAAATAAACCGGCTGCTGAGAACACCACTGCTGAACGGACCGAGGACCCTGAAGCGGCCAATCCTCCAGAGGAAACTGTTGAAGCTCAGCATGATGACCCCATCCCAATGGATCGTGAAGATTTTGCTGCTCCGGGGGTGATGTCATGGAGAACACGGCTGAACCGGCAAGCCCTGTACCGGTTAGTCCTCCTCGAGTTAGCCCGGCTCCTGTTAGTCCGGTGCACACTGCTGATCCTCTCCAGCCAACCGTTGCCTCGGCAGCAGATGTTGAAATAACCAGGTTAGGCTTCACTGCTCCCATAAAGCCTGTTATCTTAGCTAAGCATACTGCCAAGGACGAAAAACTTCAACAAGATAAAGGCAAGTGGAGCACAAACTTGTCAAGTTATGCTCAGCTGAGTGCCCAGGAACTCCATTCTGGGTTTTTGAACCGGATCTTCACCAGCCGTGACTATGAAGCCGGCTTAGTCAACATGATGATGGATAAATATGAGGCGACTTTCTTTCCTCTTGCTTTCCGTTTCTGCTTTGTACTTTGCAATCCTACCTATAGGCCATAGTAGCCCCCAAGTGCCGGTTTAGCTTCATCGTAGGTGAACCGGGACTTTACTTATGTCTGAGAATGAATGTACATTAGCCCCCAAGTGCCAAGGTCATAACTTGTTTATGTTCTTGGGACTTGTCTGAAAAAATTTGCTTTCCTTACTTCAATTGTACATTAGCCCCCAAGTGTCAAGTGGATGACCTGTTATGTGCTTGAGACTTTGAATAATATGTCCTTCTCACACGTTTGCTTTTCTTGCAGGCTAACTTGAACCGGAGAGCTTCAGAGGCAACAGAGCTCCGGAATAGCTTGGCCTTCCATGAGACTGCTGCAACCAAAGCTAAGGAAGAACTTGTCCTTGCTTTGACTAACATGGAAAAATTGAAGAAAGATTTTGAAGCGGAGCGGTCCACATGGGAGGTGCAAAGGGACGCTCTAGAAAAAAGAGCAAAGGATGCCGAAGTCGCTCTCAATCCGGTTACGGAGGAACTATCTGGGTTGAAATAGCAAATAGAGAACATGACTTCTGCTACCTTCGGTGAGTATCTATCTTCGTATATTTGTATCCTTGCAATCTTTGTTCTGCTCCGGTTTAACTCGCCAATTGCATACAGGGAGGCACATAACTCATCTTGGAGACGATGTCCGGAAGAAGCTCAAGGCTGCTTATACCCTGGTGGAGCAGCTCTACTCCGGTGCTCAAAGGGCTATCAGTGCTATGTCGCACAATAAACCGGCGCCGACCACCATCCAAGCCACCTTGGAAAAGCTATTTGTCTTACCTGCGCGTCTTGTTGAGGTGAAGAAGTCTGCTGCACGAGCTGGCTCTCTCAAGGCGCTGACCCGGGCCAAAGCATGGGTCCCCGATTTTGATCCGGCGGAGGCCATGAACGGCTACCCCAGCATGAAAGAGGACGGGTCAGCCTTCTCTGCTGAAGATCTCCGTTCTTTGACCAAGGACATGTGCCCTCTCGCCAGTAAGCTTGCCGATGAAGCAGATTTGACAAGGTATCATCCGGCTTACGATCTAGAAAATTCGCGGGTGGAGCGGCCGGTTTACGACACTGAAAATCTGATCCCACCAATTCGTAACCACACTTTTGCTCGAGATATTGACCCTTCAGATCTTATCAATGATGAAGTGTATTTACGTGCCCTCTCCAAGATTGACTGGAGCGCTCCTGATTTCCAGCAATTGCCTGAAGTCGACGAAAATCCGGATCAAGTTGACCCTCAGCCTTCGCAGCATGGTGAAGAAGAGCCCTAAACCGTCCCGGTTTAACTTTTAGATGCTGAATACTTTGCCAGAAACTTTTGATCCATTCGGGCCTGCAAGTGCCTTGTAATAGAATAGTTGAAACACTGCCTTTGTCCCACTGTTATGGTACTATTTGGATTGGCATCTCCCAATTTACTCTTCTGTTTGCAATGCTTTAACAACTTATATTACCTGTGCCTGCATGAACGAAGCTAAAAGATGTCCTGGCGGTTTACCATCGGGCGGATTATACTGCTCTGATATATATATCAAAGGAATAGCTTTTGAACTGTATATAAAACACAAACATATACCATACCTCTGATTAAGTGTGCTTGTCGGCCTTTACCCGGTAGGAATATTTGAAAGCGCAGGCGCTGATGAGGCCCTTGGCTCTCTTGTTTGTCTTAGCCTGATGGTCGATCCGGGTTATGATGAACGCCGGTTTAACTCTCGCTGGTGTTCATGACCCAAACTTTAACTTTGTAGATATATGGTCAACCTTGTAGTTGCCCAGTCTCGCATCAATGGACTTGGTTAAAAAACCAATGATCTTGATGACAAAGATTTGTGAAATCATAAAAAATAAAAATAAGGTTTTTTGGGCAAATAAGACCATGTAGTCAAGGCTTTTTACGAGCTGCCAGGCTCCAAATTCGAGGCTTTTTATGAGCTGCTAGGCTACTGTCATTAACCATTTTAGCAAAGCCTGTCAAGATGCTCCGCAATCCTTCACCAAATCATCGATGACAAGCTACCCAATGTTTCAAAATCTCGTAAAGATTTTGTCTTTAGGTAATCAACTCGATGATCGTCAATTTAACGTGCCCAAGTTCAGGGTCCCGAAGGATTGACTTGTGGCAGGTTCGACGGGTCATACCAGGTTTACCTGGACGGCGTGATTTACTTGAGGCAGGCATGTTAATCCGGGGTTTTAGGTGCATGCACCGGGCTTCCAAGCCATGTTCACTACAAGGGTATTCAACTCTCTGTGAGCCCCCCGGTAGTGTGTGAGCCGTGTTGCTCATCGGGGCATATGTTTGAGCTGGGTTAGTCACCAACACTCTCTTTTACCCCTCATCATCATGTGGAAATTGCCGAAGCAACCAGAGTAGTGCTCTTATGATGGGCTTCATACCGCCCCCGGCTCAAGAGGCCATGGAAAACTCCCTTGCCCGCGGGAGCCCCCATGTGATTCTTGTTCGATAAGATGGCTGATTCCTTGATGTATCAAGGGCGCCGGTTTAGGAGGCCATGGTAAGCTTCTGTAGAGACTCCCATGTGATACTCCTTTGAAGAACACGGTTGATTCCTTGATTCTGTCAAGGGCGCCGGTTTAAGAGGCCATTGAAGGTTTCTTTCGAAGCCCCCATGTGATACTCTTGTGTATAAAAGACACGGCTGATTCCCTGATTCTATCAGGGGCGCCGGTTTAAGAGGCCATGGAAGGTTTCTTTCGAAGTCCCCATGTGATACTCTTTTTGCGAAGAAGATGGCTGATTCCCCGGTATTCCGGGGGTGCCAGTTTATTTTATTAATTATAATATATACATTGTACATAAAGCGGAGCCAATGGCTCAAGTATAGTAAGGCCGAAGAAGAGCAATGTTCCACGGCCGCTTGGTCTCCTCCTCTGTCGTACGTGAGTCCTTATGTTCTCGAACGTCGACAAGGTAGTATGATCTGTTGTGTAGGTTCTTGCTGACCACAAAGGGTCCTTCCCAAGGTGGGGATAGTTTGTGCATATCTGCTGGTCCTGGATGAGCCGGAGCACCAGGTCTCCCTAATGGAACGTCCTGGTCTTAACCCGGCGGCTGTGGTACCGGTGCAGATCTTGTTGATAAATCGCTGATCGCGCTGCTGTCGTGTCCCGCTCCTCGTCTAGCTGGTCTAAACTGTCTTGCCTTGCTTGTTCATTATCCGCTTCAACATAGGCCGCCACGCGTGGTGAATCATGCCGGATATCACTAGGGAGGACCGCTTCAGCACCGTATACCATGAAAAAGGGCGTGTATCATGTAGATCTGTTAGGCGTAGTGTTGATGCTCCATAAGATAGAAGACAACTCCTCTACCCAGCAACTCGGTGTTCTTTGCAAAGGAACCATGAGCCTGGGCTTGATGCCTCTCAAGATCTCTTCGTTGGCTCTCTCAGCTTGGCCATTGGACTGAGGGTGAGCTACTGATGACACATCAAGGCGAATATGTTCTCTTTGATAGAACTCTTCCATCTCTCCTTTAGATAGGTTGGTGCCATTATCAGTTATAATGCCGTGTGGAAAGCCAAACCAGAAAATCACTTTTTGATGAATTTCACCGTTGTTGCTGCATCACACTTACTAACAGGCTCTGCTTCGACCCACTTTGTAAATTTGTCCACTGCTACCAATAGGTGGGTTTTTTTATCTTGGGATCTTTTAAAGGGTCCAACCATATCCAGCCCCCAAGTCGCAAACGGTCATGTGATCGGAAACATCCGCAGCTCCTGTGCCGGTACATGAGCACGCCGCGAAAATTTCTGGCAAGCGTCACATTTTCTGACCAAGTCCTCTGCGTCGGCGTGAGCCGTCAG
The DNA here is from genome assembly GCA_902687465.1 of Secale cereale. Taxonomy (NCBI): domain Eukaryota; kingdom Viridiplantae; phylum Streptophyta; class Magnoliopsida; order Poales; family Poaceae; genus Secale; species Secale cereale. Next base: position 699,609,796 of record LR738710.1, on the reverse strand, counting down.
CCAGTAGAACCCATGACGAAAAGCTTTAGATACCAAGGACTTTGATCCGGCGTGATGACCACAATCCCCTTCATGAATCTCACGAAGAATATTGCAGCCTTCCTCTGATGATACACACCGCTAAAATGCTCCAGAAACGCTACGGTGATGAAGTTCTCCATTGACGATAGGCATAGACTTAGACCGCCGAATTATCTGCTGGGCCTCCACTTCGTCCTCTGGCAACTCATCTCGGCTCATATACGCCAAATAAGGGAGCGTCCAATCCGGAATGACGTGAAGCGCTGCCACTAACTGTGCTTCCGGATCAGGAACAGCCAAGTCCTCCTCTGAAGGTATCTGTACTGACGGACTATGCATTTCATCCAAGAAGGTATTAGGTGGAACCGGTTTACACTGAGAGCCCAGCCGGCTCAATGCATCGGCCGCTTCATTTTTTGTCGGTCTATGTGGTCCACCTGATATCCCTTGAAGTATCCCGCGACTGCATCCACTTCTCGTCGGTAAGCTGCCATGAGAGGATCCTTAAAGTCCCACTTACCAGATACTTATTGTGCCACCAGATCTGAGTCACCAAAACACTTAACCCGGCTCAAGTTCATCTCCTTGGCCATCCGTAAACCGTGGAGGAGAGCTTCATACTCAGCAGCATTGTTAGTACAAGGAAACATTAAACGGAGGACATAACCGAACTTATCACCTTGTGGGCAAGTTAATACAACTCCAGCCCCCGGGCCCTCCAATTGCCTTGAACCATCAAAGTGAATAGTCCAGTATGTATGATCCGGCTTCTCCTCAGGTGCTTGCAACTCTGTCCAATCATTGATGAAATCCACAAGTGCCTGAGACTTTATAGCAATACGGGGCATATACTATAATCCGTGCGGGCTAAGCTCAATGGCCCACTTCGCTACTCTACCAGTGGCTTCTCTGTTCTGGATTATATCTCCTAACAGAGCTGAACTGACAACAGTGATTGGGTGGCCCCGGAAGTAGTGCTTCAGCTTCCGGTTTGCCATAAACACGCCATATACCAATTTCTGCCAGTGTGGATACCTTTGCTTCGACTCAATGAGTACCTCACTGATATAGTAAACCGGACGTTGAACCGGATGTTCTTTGCCTGCCTCCTTGCGCTCCACTACAATAGCCACGCTGACTGCACGGGCATTGGTGGCCACGTATAACAACAGCGGCTCCTTGTCAACCGGGGCAGCAAGAACTGGTGGTTCTGCTAATTGCCGCTTCAAATCCTCGAACACAGCGTTTGCAGCATCGCTCCACACAAATCGATCCGTCTTTTTCATTATCTGATAAAGCGGGATCGCCTTTTCCTCCTAAACGGCTGATGAACCGACTCAACGCTGCAATCCGGCCCGCCACGCGCTGCACATCATTGATGCACGCCGGTTTAGCCAAGGATGTGATCGCCTTGATCTTTTCCGGATTAGCTTCAATCCCTCTGTTTGACACTAAGAATCCAAGGAGCTTGCCCGCTGGAACACCAAAAACACACTTCTCCGGATTGAGCATCATCTTATAAACTCGGAGGTTGTCAAAAGTTTCTTTTAAATCATCTATCAGTGTCTCCTCCTTCCTGGATTTTACCACGATGTCATCAACATATGCATGGACATTTCTACCAATCTGCCCTTGTAGGAAGTTCTACACACAACGCTGATGAGTTGATTGGGCACTCTTGAGCCCAAAAGGCATGGATACATAGCAGAAGGCTCCAAAGGGAGTTATGAAAGCTGTCTTCTCCTGGTCCTTAACCGCCATCTTGATCTGATGATAACCTGAATATGCATCCAAAAAACTTAGCCGCTCACATCCCGGCGTAGCATCGATAATCTGATCAATACGGGGGAGAGCAAAAGGATCAGTTGGGCAAGCCTTGTTCAAGTCTGTGTAATCAACACACATCTTCCAGGTCCCGTTTTTCTTGAGCACCAGCACCGGGTTAGCCAGCCACTCTGGATGAAACACCTCAACTATGAAACCTGTGGCCAAGAGCCTAGCCACTTCTTCACCTATAGCCTTGCGCCTCTCTTCATTGAAGCGGCGCAAATACTGCTTGACTGGTTTAAATTTCGGATCAATATTAAGACTGTGCTCAGCGAGTTCCCTCGGTATACCTAGCATGTCAGAAGGTTTCCATGCAAAGATATCCCGGTTCTCACGGATGAACTCGATGAGCGTGCCTTCCTATTTGGGGTCTAGGTTAGCGTTGATAGTGAACTGCTTGGATGAATCGCCTGGGACAAAGTCAACCTGCTTGGTTTCCTCTGCCGATTTAAACTTCAACACCGGATCATGCTCTGTAGTTGGCTTCTTCAATGGGGACATATCTGCCGGAACAACATTGTCCTTATAAAACTTCAGCTCCTCCGTAGCACAAACTGCCTCAGCGTATGCTGCGTCTCCTTCCTCGCATTCCAACGCGATCTTGCGGCTCCCGTGAACCATGATGGTTCCCTTGTGACCCGGCATCTTGAGCTGCAGATAAACAAAACATGGTCTAGCCATGAACTTGGCGTAAACCAGTCTCCCAAACAGAGCATGATATGGGCTCCTGATCTTTACAACCTCGAAGGTCACTGTCTCCGATCTAGAGTCATGCTCATCCCCAAAGGTAACTTCCAGATCGATTTTCCCAACTGGGTAAGCCGATTTATCGGGCACCACTCCATGGAATATTGTGTTGGACTGTCGGAGCTTCTTATCAGTCAACCCCATACGTCGGAAAGTCTCATAGTATAGGATATTGATGATGCTGCCTCCATCCATAAGCACCTTTGTGAACTTGTAACCACCCACCTGTGGTGCCACCACCAAGGCCAGCTGATCCGGATTATCAACCTGTGGTGGGTGATCCTCTCTCCTTCATACAATGGATTGCTCAGACCAACGTAAAAAAACGTGGTAGCGCCGGTTCAACAGAATGTACTGCTCTCTTCAGAACCTTTTGATCCCGATTGCACAGACTTGTGGTGAAAACATGATATTGGCCACTGCTTAGCTCCTTCGGATTATTCTGATATCCGGATTGCTGTTGTTGCTGACGCTGTTGATTCCCTTGATTGTTGTATCCACCCTGACCATGTTGCTGGTTATGTTGATGCTGATTGTTGCCATTGTGGTTGTTGTTACTGCCGTGGTATCCTAATCCGGAACCACCACCATGATAACCCGGAGCTTGAAAACCGGGACCTGATCCGCCGGGGGGCCCGTGGTTATACTGGGCCTGTTTCATAAACTCCTGCATAACAAAGCAGTCTTTCCACAGATGCGTAGCCGGGTTTTTCTCTGTACCGTGCTTTGGGCAAGGCACGTTCAATTGGCAGTCTAGATTAATAGGCGGCCTCCCATTGCGTGGGGGTGGTCTACCCTTGCGGCGCTGCCCGTTGTCTTGAACGTTGGTATTGGCCACGAAGTCCGAGATGCCCTCCGCTTTACGCTTGCCATTGTAACTTGTACCTGCCGGATTGGCTTGCGCCGGTTTATCGTTTTTGCTCGCTTTCCCGGTCTTGTCTCCGTCTGCGTCTGGATACTTGGTGTTATCAGAGTCGCCATACTTTACCAAAGCACCCATGAGCGTTCCCATGTCATTGCAATCACGTTTGAGCCGTCCCAGCTTCTGCCTCAAAGGTTCAAACCGGCAATTGCCTTCCAAAGTCACTATAGCCATGCTCGGATTGATGCTATTGGAGGAGTGTAAAATCTCAGATACTCGCCGCACCCAACTGCTTGTGGTCTCTTGCTCTCCTTGAACACATGCAGCTAAGTCAACAACAGACATCGGCTGCTTGCATGTGTCTTTGAAATTATTGATAAACCGGCGACGCAATTCCCCCCACGATCCGATGGAGTTAGGTGGCAAACCCTTCAGCCATGTCCGGGTCGTGCCTTCAAGCATCATTGTGAAGTATTTGGCGCATGCAGTTTCGTCCACGTCGAGCATCTCCATGGCCATCTCATAACTTTGAACCCACGCCTCCGGAGCCAGATCCGCCGTGTAGTTGGGTACCTTCCGCGGGCCTTTGAAGTCTTTGGGTAATTTCACGTTCTGTAAAGCGGGGATGAGACACTGCACCCCCAAGGAAGTGGACATGATTCCTGTTTCTATGGTGGTGGGGTGAACCGGCGTTGCTTGACGGGTATCGTCGCGGGCAGTATGTCTAGCCTGGTCCACCACCTCTTGGGCATGTGCTCCTGCTCCTGCCGGATTATCCTGCCTCTGTCGGTGCCGTCTCCGCGCGCTGCTAGATACAACCGGTTCATCCAGGTGCCTCATGTAACTCTGGCTCGGGCGGGGGGGTTGAATGAATCCTCTCCCGGCTATAAGAATAAGCTTGCTGTTGTGTTAATGCTGTGTCCAGCAATTCCTTAGCCCGTCGTGCCTCCATTGCTATGGGGGACGTCCCTTCAATGGGAAGAGCGGCCAGCCGTGAAGCGGCGGCGACAATGTTGTCCAACGGGTTAGAATAATGGCCGGGAGGAGTGGGTACGTGCGGCGTCGGCACAACTTGGCGATTCCGCTCTGTGGCTGGTGGCTGAACCGATGCGCCCATCCCCGGAGCTCCTCCCCGGTTTACCTCTAGGCGGTTACTGGTTCCCGCTCCCGGTGAGCCAAAGAGATTCCTTGCCTCATAAACCGGCGGTAACTGAGATTGTTGCCTTCTGTACATTACCTCCTATGAACCGTTCTGATCCAGCCTGAGCCGAAAAAGCTTGGGAATCTAGCTCTGCCTGTCTTGTAGCCATCCTGGCTTTCTCCGCATCCAAATCCAACTTAGCTTGCTCAATCCTGCTCTTCAACTGAGCGATCTCCGCATCATGCTGCGCCTTGTCGGCCTGGGCTACTTCCGCTATTGCGAGCGCCGTCAAGTTATCGACTAAGGTGGATAGGACGTCAGAGGGCGACGGGGGAAGGTCTCCAACTCTGGCTCCCGCTGCCTCTGAGGTTAACGCCCCGATCATTGTGGGCTGCTGCATAGGTTGTGATCCGGCCATGAAAACAGCCACCCTGTTTGGCGGATCAAAGGGGTCCGGAATACTATTACCATCGGACACGCCCTCGGACCGGCCGTCCTGCAACTGATACAAAGATTCAGTCTCTCCGGATGAAGATTCATCATCAGAATAGACAACTGTCTCACCACCAGAATCCGATCCGTCCTCGGCTTGTACTCCATGCACTGCTCCGACGAAGACGTGCTTCACGGCAGGCAGAATCTGGGCTGTTCTCGCACGCTGAGCCGGCTCACAATGTTGGGGAAGACGTCCGACTCAGGGCCCGGTTCGCCGATCTTGCCGATGAAGACGTGGATGCCGCCGAAGGGGACCCGATACCCGTATTCGATTGAATCAGCCTCAGGGCCCCAGCCTGCATCGTCGATGTAGATCCGGCCGCGACGACTCTTAGTCATCCGGCCCACTGCGTAACCCTTAAGCCCTTCAAAGCTGCCCTTCAAGAACTCTAAACCATCGTGCGAGTGCCCCACGGTGGGCGCCAACTGTTGTGGATTTAGCACGGCAGATGTCCGGGTTAACGGAGTTAGGTGTGAGGCCATCGCTCGGGTTCGCTTAAAGGGGTTAAAGCGGTCGAAGGACACAGGGAGTTTTATACTAGTTCGGCCCCTTCGATGAAGGTAAAAGCCTACGTCTAGTTTGGTGTGGTATTGCTTGGGTTTCGATGACCAGGGAGCGAATCCGCTTTACCTGTATCTCGAGTTGTTGTTTCTTGTCCCTGAACCGTCGCCGGGTCATCCCTTTATATAGGAGGCGACGCCCAGTCCGGTTTACACAGTCCTGAGGCCCGCTCATAAACGTGTCCGCCTCGGTCTCTACTCTTTCTATCTTACATCCCAAGTTACATGGTACGAAGGTTTACGGATCATGGGACATATACATGGGCCTTAAACCTGTGTGGGCTATAAATTCCCGTTACATACTCTACTGGGCTTCTGATAATATAACCTTACCAGCGTAATCCGGACCCTCCTAGCCGGTTTATACCCACTAGTCATATCCCTGACACTACATGTCCTATTATTCTTGGTAGGTCTTTCGTTAGAACAATTGGTGCAATTATTGATATGAAAGAAGGAAACATTAGATTTCAATTTCCATTAAGGAAGGGCATGGAACACTTCCCAAGAAATTAAATTAAATTGCCTTATGAATCTATTATGAGAGCTACCTATGGATTGCATACCAAAGATAATAATACCTAGATCTATTTGCGTTTTATGGCTAGCTAAGGGTGCTAAACAATAGCGCTTGTTGGGAGGCAACCCAATTTTATTTTTGCTTTGTACTTATTGCTTCTGTTTTCCAATAAATACACAATTTTATGTAGTAATTGTGTTTTGGTGTTTTAATAAGTATTTGAGCCAAGTAAGACCTTTGGGATGGCTTACAGTGATCGTTGATTTGATTTTGCTGAAAAACAGAAAAGTTTGCGCCCAGTGCAGAAAATTATATAATTCACGAGAACGTCAAAACCTTCTGAAATTTTTACAAAATATTTATATACAAATTCCCCGCGTCGTTATAATTTTTCAGAATTTTTAGAGTTACGGAAGTATGCGAAGTTTTCAGATTTCTACAGAATGTTCTATTTTTGACAGATTCTGTTTTCTATGTGTTGTTTGCTTATTTTGATGCATCAATGGCTCGTATTGGGGGTATGAACCATGGAAAAGTTGGAATACAGTAGATATTACACCATTATAAAATTAGAATAAGATCACAACAGTACCTTGAGTGGTTATTTGCTTTGTTTTACTAACGGAGCTCACGAGATTTCTGTTGAGTTTTGTGTTGTGAAGTTTTCAAGTTTTGGGTAAGGATTTTATGGACTATGGAATAAAGAGTGAAAAATCCTAAGCTTTGGGATGCCCAAGGCGCCCCAAGTTAAAATTCAAGGACGGGTAAGAGCCTAAGCTTGCGGGTGCCCGGGGAAGGTATCCCCTCTTTCGTCTTCATCTATCAGTAAGTTTACTTGAGGCTATATTTTTATTCACTACATGATATGTATTTTGCTTGGAGCGTCTTGTATGATATGAGTCTTTGCCTTTTAATTTTACACAATCATCCTTGTTGTACACACCGCTTGAGAGGGACACACTTCAATTGTGATTTATTAGAGTACTCTATGTGCTTCACTTATATCTTTTGAGCTAGGCAATTTTGCTCTAGTGCTTCACTTATATCTTTTTAGAGCACGGCGATGGTTTTATTTTATAGAAATTTTTGAACTCTCTTGCTTCACTTATATTATTTTGAGAGTCTTAAAGAAGATCATGGTAATTTTCTTAGGTTATGAATTTACTCCTAATATGATAGACATCCAAAGGAGATACAACAAAAACTTTCATATATAGAGCATTGACTATATGTGAAGTTTGACTCCTTGTAATTGTGTTGAGGTGTTAAGATGGTAATATTAGAGTCATGCTAGTGGTAGTTTGTGAGGTTAAAGAAATAATTGTGTTAAGGTTTGTGATTCCCGTAGCATGCATGTATGGTCTCCTAACTATGTAACCAAATTGGAGCACTTTGTATTTTGAGTGTTTGTCTTTGCGTGAAGGTCGGGGGCGCCCGATGGTTAACTCCTACCAACCTCCCCCCTAGGAGCATGCGTCGTAGTACTTTTCTTCGAGCGCTAATAAAAAATCGCGATAAGTATGTGAGTTCTTTATGACTAAGTTGAGTCCATGGATTATACGCACTCTCACTCTTCCACCTTGCTAGCCACTCTTGTGCCGCGCAACTTTCACCGGTGCATAAAACCCTCCTTATACCTTCCTCAAAACAGCCACCATACCTACCTATTATGGCATTTCCATAGCCATTCCGAGATATATTGGCATGTAACTCCATCGTTCCGTTTATTATGACATGTTCCATCATTGTCATATTGCTTTGCATGATCATATAGTTGACATAGTATTTGTGGCAAAGCCACCGTTCATATTTTTCATACATGTCACTCTTGGTCATTGCACATCCCAGTACACCGCCGGAGGCATTCATATAGACTCGTATCTTTCTTCTAGTATTGGGTTGTAAGTAAATAAAAGTGTGATGATCATCATTATTAGAACATTGTCCCATGTGAGGTTATAAATAAAGAGGCCAACCGAGTCTCCAAAAAAAGGTCTCCAAAAAAGGAGAGGAGACTACAAAAAAATGAGAGAAAAAGAGAGAAGGGACAATGTTACTATCCTTTTCCACACTTGTGCTTCAAAGTAGCACCATGTTCTTCATGATAGAGCGTCTCCTATGTTGTCACGTTCATATATCACTAGTGGGAATTTTTCATTATAGAACTTGGCTTGTATATTCCAATGATGGGCTTCGTCAAATGCCCTAGATCTTCATGAGCAAGCAAGTTGATGCACACCCACTAGTTGTCTTTTTTAGCTTTCATACACTCATAGTTGTAGTGCATCTGTTACATGGCAATCCCTACTCACTCACATTGATATCGATTGATGGACATCTCCATAGTCCATTGATTTGCCTAGTTGATGTCAGACTTTCTCCCTACTTTTGTCTATTACCACCTTCTATTCCACCCATAGTGCTATATCCATGGCTCACGCTCATGTATTGGGGGAAGAGTTGAAAAAGTATAAG
>LR738710.1:699562264-699574021 GCA_902687465.1 Secale cereale | reverse complement strand
AAGGAGATGGAGGAGGAACCAAGTGCTGCTCAAGAAAGAGAAGCCTTACCGAGAAGCAAGCGATATATGAAAGCTAAGTTATTAGAATTTGATCAGTTCAAATTTTTATCTTTTAAGTTGTCTTCCTTGAACAATCACACTTTGTATGGAAAACCTGTGCGCGGAGGAACCTACCTGTAGCTAGCCGCACCCTTGTCTTGTTTCCGAGTACGCTCAACGATTTAAGTGAGCTGCGACAAGTGTCGCGCCCTTACTTCGTTTTCGAGTTCGCTCAGCAAGCTAAGTGCGTTGCGACTAGCCGCGGCAAGGTTGCTTGCCGGTAAGACCTTGGCCAGCAGGCTGCTCAGAGTCCAGCACTCAGCGCTCGCGGCAAAGGCCCCTTGCCGGCAAGCTCCCTGGAAGCGTAGGGTGAAAAACATACTAAGTAGATAACCAAGACAAGGAAGATAACATTGCACTGATTAATTAAAATAAGATAAATATCTTACAAAGGATAACTTGTCGCAATGATTAATGAGTTCATAACACCCTATGCAGCAACAAAAGAGATAAAGATAAAGGAGGCCTAATCTACGCGGTCGCCCTCGATCCTGGAGATCTTGTTCACTTTGGCGATGATGTGGGCGACCTGCTCCTTCAGCGCCTCCATGTTCGCGTCGGCCGGCAGGCTGCGGAGAACGTTGGTGAGGTTTATACCGGGATTGCGGTATACAATCTTCGTCAGTACGCGCTCCAAGGTTCCCGTGCAGAGCTGGCGCGACTCCTCGGCCAGCTGCGCGGGAATCTTCTTCCGAAGATCTGCAAGAGCCGGCGCGATTCCCCTGAAGAAGAGGCTGAGCTTGGTGCTGTGAGGGAGGTTTGGGTCCGGAGAGTAGATGAGATGCTCCAGCTTCAGCGCCAGCAGCTCCTGGTCGATGTTGGACGCAGAAGATACCAAGTCGTCGGTCCACACCTCGACGGTCCGGCGGAAGTTCTCGGCCGCAGTGTTGGCGCTCGCCACCAAGCCTCGCTCCTTGCGGAGCTCTTCCTTCAGCTTGGTTTCCCGGGCCCGGACGGCGTCAAGCGAGTCCTTCAGCGTGGAAACCTTCAGCTCTAGATCCTCGATGGAGTCCTTGGCGGCCTTCAGCTCGTCGCCCTTCTTAGAGAGACGCACCTGGAGTTCGGAGTTGGTGTGGGCGTCCTTCTCGCGCTCTGTGTTGAGCGCGGCGACCCTCACCACGCTCGCCTTCAATGACTCCTCCAGTTGCACGACCTTGGCGGCAAGCTCCTCCTTGGCGGTCTCCGCGGCAGCCGCGGCGGCTTTCGCCTCCTTCAGCTCTCCGCCAAGGGCCTGTTCCCGAGCGGCAAGGTCTTCCTCGTGGGAGTCGAGGTTGACCTTCCGCTGGGTCAGCTCTCCTTCTCGCCGGGACAGCTCCTCCCCGGCGAGCCGCTGCTGCTCTTCGGCCTCGGCCTTCTCCAGCAACCATTCCTGGTACTCCCCGGCGAGCCTCTCGCGCTCCTCCGCCACCTCGCGGAGGGCAGCCTGGTTGGCGGCGCGGAGCTCCGCCGCCCGCTTCTCCATCTTGACGGCGGCCTTGGCGGCAAGGGCCTCCCGAGACGCTAGCTTCGCCTGCCTGGCCCGGTAAAGGGCCAGGAGCTGGTGAAGCAGCTTCTCCTCTTTGGGCCCGTCGCTTCCGCCGGGCGCCTCGATGATCTTCAAACCCGCGGAGGCGAGGACCTCTCCATCAAAGGCCTCGCCCTCCACGGGGGCTCGCGATGAAGAACCCCACGACACCTGGATGAAGACGCCGTTGGGAGCTTCAAGATAGTAGCCGGCCTGCTCCTTTTCGGCGGAGGGGTCGGCGGCCGGCGCATCACTTGATGCTCCTGCCGCCTCCGGGCCGGCAGTGCGGTCGCCGTCCCCCTCCCCGGCCGCTGCGTCCGCAGCCGGAGCGGTCTCCTCCGCAGCTGGTTCGGCGGCTCCCGCCGTGTCCTCGGCGACAGGGGCGTCGCCACCGCCGCCCTGCTCGCCCTCCTCCTCGACGTCAATGACCTCCGTCTCCATCTGCTCGGGGGGAGGAGGATCTAGAAGAAGAAGAGAAAGCAAAAGAAGTTCAAGCAAATATCCAAAAAGAGATGAATCCAAGAAGACAAAGTTACGGAACTTACCTTGGCGGACGTCGTCAGCGGCGGGCTCCCTCGCCAGGGAGCTCTGCCTTGGCGGGGTGGCCGCCCTCGCCGGGCTACTCACCCTTGGCGGGGTACTCGCCCTTGGCGGTGTACCCGCCCTTGGCGGAGTGCTCTCCCTTGCCGGGGAGTTCGGCCTTGGCGGGGACGGCGGGGCCTGCGGCTCCTCGGGAGCGACCTCCGGATGCTCCTGAGCTTGCGGCTCCACCCCTGCACAAGTCAAGACAAAAGCATCAAGATATTAGAACAAGACAAAATCTCCAAGCGCGCCCGACGAGCGGAAGGATGGAACCCAGACTTACGCTGGGGGCTGCGCTGGGGGCTGCTCCTCGGAGCAGCGCTCGGGTCCGGCAGGCTCGTCTCCGGCACGTCCCCTGTCGCCGCGACAGGCGAGTCGTCCGCGACCTCGACCACGGGCACCTTGGCCTTCTTCGCCACTCGCTCCGCCAAGGTCCTGAAGATTAAAACAAAAGCAAGATCAGCATCAACAAGAATCAAGATAATGTTAAAGAAGACGCAAGGCCTCAAGTTCTTACTCCTGTTCCTCCTCGTCGTCGTCGTCGCTCAAGGCGGAGAAGTCAAACGCCACCTGAGGCGCGTCCGCGCGAGGAGCAGGAGGCGAAGATTCCCTCGGGCGCTTGGCGGTCCCCGGGGCTGGGGGCTGCGAAGACCCGGCCCCTGTGGTAGCCGAGGCCCGGGGAGCGGGCGGAGCTGCCGCTCCGCTCTGCGAAGTCCCTCTTCCGCTTGGCGCTGTCGTGCGGGGCGCCTCCGCCGTGGCCTGCGTGCGGGTCGCCTCCGCCGTGGCCTGTGTGCGGGTCGCCCCCGCCGTGGTTGGTGCGCCGGGCGCCCCCGTCGCAGCTTGGCTCCCCCGGGTAGCTCGCGCCGCCCGGCGAGCTGGTTGTTGCCGGGGCGCCTGCGCCCTCGTCCCCGTCGCCGTCTTGCGGAGATGCTTCAGTGGAGAGCGCCTAGGGCTTGCCCGAGGCGGGGAGGTCTCCGATGATGAAGAAAGGTCGTCGGCGTAGAGCCCCAGGGATCCGTCGGAGTCTTCGTCGGCTCCGGCGTCCTCTTCCTCCTCCTCCTCCCCGGCAGGCTTGCTGGGCCCAGCGTCCTGCACTCGCCGCGGCCTCGGTCAGGATTCCGGGGATCCCGGAGTGCCTCAGGGAAGGGACCCCGGCGAGCTCGTCGGGAGGAAGCTTCAACAGCCTGCGGATCTCCGCCTCCTCTGCTTGGCAGGACGCTTCCGCAGCCTCTGCCTCCTCGGGCGAGAAGCCGAATTCTCCTGCCGCTGCGGCTGCAGCGGCCTCTTCAACCCGAGATGCTATGTACGCTATCTCCTGGTCGGTGGTGTCCCGTGTCAGCTCCCGGACCTCGTCCTTGTTCTTCGCCACCTCCACCAGGTTGTCGAAGAAGTTCAAGACGACGTCTGGCTTGGGCGGAATCCACGTGCGGTCGATGCCGTGCGAGTCACACGCGGGCATCATGGCGCGAAGGGAATCCCGGGCCGTGCTGTTGCAGAGAGGCACCACTCCCCGGGGACCCCTGAACCACTCCGGGTGGGCCGGGTCATGCTTAAATAGTTCCCGGACCATCCCCTTCAGCTCCAGTGATGTGAAGTTGAAGTTGAGCCCGGGGCGCAGCCTCATTATGTCCGCCGAGTTGCCGTAATCCCAGGCTGGCCTCTTCCTATCTTGAAGGGGGGCGATGCGACGGCGGAGGAAATCTGTGCCCACTTCTGCGACAGACAACCTTGCTACACGAAGACGAAGGATTCTGATGAGGGCGACGTCGAGCTTGCCGTCGTCCGAATCCAGCTCGCTCCAGTCCCTGCCGCGCACGATAGGTGTTGTGCGCGGCGCGGTGAAGGATTGCGGCTCGTCCTCAACGATCCAACACCAATCTGCACGCCACTCCTCCCACTTGCCGCTGAGCTCCCCCGGCAAGTAGGACTCCTTCTTGTTCAGACGAAAGACCCAAGATATTCCTCCGGAGAGGGGGGCGCCGGCCTCTGCTCTAGGGGTAAAGAAGTGCCTAAACAACGCTACGTTCGGATATATCCCAATATAGTTTTCGCACATATGTGCGAAAACCGCCATCGTGAGGATGGCGTTGGGGGTGAAATCAAGAAGATGGAGGCCGTAGGTGTGCATGATGTCGCAGAAAAAGTCGGAAAAAGGGGGACAGAGGCCGCAATGGAAGAAAGCTGCGAAGAAATAGTACCCGCCGGGGTAGTTGTCCTTGGCGGCGGCCGGATAGGCTCGGGTGCGGGGATGCGCCTTGGTCTTCTTGGCCCAGAACAAGTAGTACTTGTTCCAGAGCTCCCGCGCGCTGAGCCTCGGCGAGAAGACGACGCTCCGCTTCCGCAACGCAGTGAGCCTCGCCGCTTGCTCCGATTTCTCCTTCTTGGTCTTCTCCGCCTTCGCCTTCTCGGTCTTTGGGGCCATGGCGGAGGCGGCGAGGGAAGGGGGACGAAGAGTCCGGCGGCGCCGCAGATGCGGGAGGCGACGGCGGAGGTGTGGAGGCGAAGCGCAAGAGGGGATCTCTGGAGATGAAAGAAGAGGCAATGAAGATGTAGGAGGGGAACCGCTCCTGCTTCCTCTGCTTTTATGGGGAAGTGGGGGACGTTTCGCTCTTTCCATTAAAAGAACGTGGCCACGTCCCATCCCACGACGCCGCAATCGACGCGTGCCGTTACGGGGGGACGCGGCGGATGCGGAAGCGGATTCGGCGCGCCGTGGGCCGCGCGTACCCGTGCACTGTTTTGGGCCTGGCCCAACAGCGCTCGGCACCGTGTGTGGCCCAGGCCCGGGGGCTCCTGTCGGTGTACTAAGGTAGGGGTACCTCAGTACCCCAACTTGTGCATGGGCAGTAGCAGCTTCCCGCGACAGGGTCGACCACGTGCTCGCCGGAGACCTTCCTGCTCCATATAAAACCATTCAAAAACAAAGTATACAAGACAGAAGATCGAGACCCCGGCAAGTGGAGCTTGCCGGGAAGGCCGTTCCAGGCTCAAGGTTACCTCACTAAGCACGAGACCCTGGCAAGAGGAGCTTGCCAGTAGGACCAGAAGATTCCATTACAGAAGACGTGCCTCGGCGCTATATGCGCCTCGGCAGGGTCCGGGGAGCGACGAGCTTCAGAGCCCGGCAAGATCCCGGGCCCGGCAAGGTCAAGACCCCGGCAAGGTGCTTGCCGGGGAGAGTTGTGCTGTGTGCCCGCGCTCCAGCTCATCGAACCACGCGTCGCACTGGGGCCATTCCAGGGACGCGTGGCGGATGGCTGTGCAGCCTGGGGGACACGGTGGCACTCCACGGTGGTGAAGCCATCGCCGTGGCAAACGGAGACGCAAGGGCGGGCGCTTTTGGGGTCGACGGCGACGGGCATTAAATGCTCTTGTCCCCCACTGTCAAAGTAGGTAGCGACCACTGTTCATGCACTGTAGCTCCACTATTCCCGTACTGTTACAACTACCACCTCTTTTACATTTTTACCCTTTCTCCTACGTTGACACCTGTCGGTGACCCCTTACACTATAAAAGGAGGCCCATGCACAACGTAGAAAGGGTTCGGAACCTAGATCGCTCATACGCTCGGTGTAGCTAGTTCTTCAAGCTCCCGAGCTCTCCAACTCAATACAAACTAAGCAGGAGTAGGGTTTTACGCGTCCGCCGCGGCCCGAACCTGGGTAAACTGCCCGCGTGTTCACTACGATCTGCTCTTCGTGCTCCCTCCGCCCTCTTACCGCACAAGCAAGGGGCTCCGGTCCCATAGGTGCTCGTGGTGGACAGTTTCCCCCGACAATGCTCCGAGGTAGTATTGTATTTTGATTCTTTGGAAGAGATCAGACCTCTAACCAGACCTGAGTTTAACTTCCGTAAAATCATCAAGCTTCAGTATGAGAGATTTCTGAAACCGCACCACATTTATTGGAAGCAGAGATGGACCATCAGATATATTATGGTTGGAGATGAGAACTCAAATTTTTTTCATGTTATGGCTTCTGAGAGGCTCAGACATAATTCGATCTCCTCATTACAAAGAGAGTATGGATCTTCAGTTAGTGAGCATGATCAAATGTCAGTTATTCTATGGAATTCTTTCAGATCAATAATGAGCCAAGCACAGGGTATTTCTATGGGTTTTGACCTACCATCTCTTGTTCAACCACTGCAAGGCCTTGAGGAGTTAATTGCACCTTTCACTGATGAGGAAATAACTGCTGTGCTCAAGGACTTTCCCATGGATAGGGCACCTGGACCGGATGGTTTTAATGGCATGTTTGTTAAGAGATGTTGGCAGATCATTGAGAAAGATTTCAAGCAGTTAGTCAGGGAGTTTTATGAAGGGAATACTAGTCTGCAAAACATAAAGTTTTCCTTCATTACCCTCATCCCCAAGATGTTGGCGCCCAAATGCCCCAACGATTTTAGACCTATCTCTTTAACAAATACTTGCCTCAAATTCCTCACCAAGCTTTTGGCTAATAGACTGCAGAAGGTGATCCTCCAGTGCATTCATAAAAATCAATATGGCTTTCTCAAGCATCGATCAATTCAGTATTGTTTAGCAATGGCATTTCAATATATACACCAGTGCAAGCAATCCAAGAAGCCTATCATCATTTTAAAACTGGACTTTGCTAAGGCCTTTGATACAGTGGAGCATGATGCTATTTTGATAACTCTTCGTGCCAAAGGTTCCCCCCCCAAATGGATTGGTTGGGTCAAGGAAATCATGTCTTCTGGTGACTCTCGAGTGCTTCTCAATGGTCTTCTAGGCAACCATTTTAAGTGCAGGCGTGGGGTTAGGCAAGGGGATCCTTTCTCCCCTTTGTTTTTTGTCTTGGCAGCTGATACGTCCAAAACGTATCTATAATTTCTGCTTGCTCCATGCCTCTTTTGTGTGATATTGCTATGATATTTATGCACTTCCATACACTTTTGATCATATTTGGACTAACCTATTAACTCAGTGCACCCCAGTGCGAGTTCCTGTTTTCTGCTGTTTTTCTAATTGAGGTTTCCCCCATATTAAAAGTGCCCTAAAAATTCCGGAAAAAATACAGGAAAAATCAGCGTAACGGGAGCTTCAAGAAAAACCAAAGCAGGGCCAGAGGGGAGCCTGGGGTGGCCCAGGCGGCCACCCGGGGCGGCCCCACCCCTGGCCACCCAGGGGGGTGCCTGGGGCCCCCTCTCCGCCTCTGGTGACCCCCCTTCGCATATATATTCCTTGCGTCCCGAAACCCTCAAGGACGGAACCCTTTTTCGCGATCTCGCCTCTGTTCTGCCGCCGCCGCGCTTCCAAGATCGGGAGCACCAGGAGAACTCTTCCCGGCACCCTGCCGGAGGGGAGAATCACCACCGGGAGCTTCTCCACCACCATGGACGCTTCCCGGATGAGCCGTGAGTAGTCCTCCTTGGACCATGGGTCCATGACCAGTAGCTATGTGATGTTCTCCTCCCCTCTTTGTTCTTCATGGTTTAGACCTCGTGAGCTGCCCTACATGATCGAGGCACATATGTAATCTTTATGCTGTTGCTCTGCTGAGTTTGCTGGGATCCGATGGATTATGAGATTATGTTCAGATTGTGTGTGAGTAATATATTTGATTCACCTCTTTTATATTTATGTTCTTGAGTAATTCTTGCATGCTCTCCGTTGCTGTTTATTGCTTTGGCCGAGTAGTAGGTAGTAACTCCAAGAGGGAACGTTATGCTTGATTGTGGGTTCATGCCCCTTGATGACTAGTTTGAGTGACAGAAACATGAGTCTAGGGGATGTGCTGTTGCCACAAGGGGGAAAACAACGGTGCTTGTACTCGTGGGTGCAAGGATTGTTTACTTTACGCAAAGTTCTTTTAATGCAGTTGTCTGTTGCTTTGAGTTTACACTTTGGGTGGGATTCGCAACTTAATACAAGCGAGATGTTCTGGATAGATATCTGAAGGTGGATGATTAGTAGTAGATGCAGATGGATTTCGGTCTACTTGCCTTGGCGTACCGCCCATGCTTTTGAGCCTCTACCTTTCTTTACAGCATAGTTAGCATTGGTTTGCGCACATAATCCTGTCAATTGCCCAGCTGTAATTTGTTTACCTCGCTTTGCTGTTTTATCGTCTTTTGGGAGAGAGACATCACTAGTGAACATCATGGGACCCCGGTCCATATTACCATCACTGATCACACCCGCTATTTACTTCCTGTTCTTATTTCCTAGTTGCAGTCATACCTATCACTATTATCTATTGCGTTTGATCCTTTGTAAACGACAAGGCCGGAGGGATTGACAACCTCTCTGTACTTGTTGGGAGCAAAGTTATTTGTATCTGTGTGCAGGTCCTGTCAACCGCTAAGTTTCTGGCGTCGTTGACACCTTCTTGTCGACCCTCGGAGTCTCACGTGATTCGATCCTTGGTACCTTTGTCAAGGGAAACTTGCTACTACGCTACATCTCAAACCTTCCACTTGGGGTAACCAACGAGGGGCGAGAAGCCATCAAGCAAAGTTTCTGGCGCCGTTGCCGGGGACTCCACTCTTCAAGATAGGGGAGTTGCACGCTATCTTTTATCTTTGATTTTTAGTCTTGTTAGTTTACCTTTTAGTTTTTGCTTTAGTGTCCCTTACCAAAAATCACAAAAATAGTTATCTTGCTTGCTGCTGCTATGGGTTCCACCGAGAACACCAAGTTGTGTGACTTCACTAGTCATAACAACAATGACTTTATCTGCACGCCTATCGCTACACCTGCCACTTCAGCACCTTCTTATGAAATTAAACCTGCTTTGCTGAACCTAGTTATGAAAGATCAATTCTCCGGTGCTGGAGATGATGCTGCTTTGCACTTAAATAATTTTGTTGAACTCTGTGATATGCAAAAGTACCGAGAAGTAGATGGTGATATTGTTAAGCTTAAGCTTTTTCCTTTCTCCTTGAGAGGAGGAGCTAAAATTTGGTTTCAATCCTTGCCTAGGAATAGCATAGATTCTTGGGACAAGTGCAAGGATGCCTTTATTAGGAAGTACTACCCCCCTGCTAAAATTATCCAACTAAGGAGTAACATAATGAATTTTAAACAATTGGATAATGAACACGTTGCCCAAGCTTGGGAACGCATGAAATCTCTTGTCAAGAACTGCCCTACTCATGGTTTGACTACTTGGATGGTTATCCAAACTTTTTATGCAGGCTTGAACTTTACCTCGCGGAACTTGTTAGATTCGGCCGCGGGAGGAACCTTTATGTCAACTACACTTGGTGCTGCCACGAAACTTCTCGATGAGATGATGACCAATTATTTCCAATGGCACACCGAACGCGCTCCAACAGGTAGGAAGGTAAACTCTGTCGAGGAGATTTCCCCCCTAAATGGAAAAGTTGACTTGATCATGTCTCTACTTTCCAAGCAATCTTCTATTGATCCTTATGATGTTCCTTTAAATTCTTTGATTGCTCAAGATCAAGTAGATGTGAACTTTATCTCTAGAAACAATTTCAATAACAATGCTTATAGGAGTAATTTTGGTAGCAACCCTAGACCGTTCCCCTCTAATTCCTACGGGAACAACAATGCTTATCCTAGCACCAAGAACTCCACCCAAAGAGATAGAGACATGCCTAGTTATGAGAAACTTCTACAAATAGAGAAGGCCACTAAGAACTACATGCACACCCAATATGAACAACACAAGACCTTCTCGAGGCAATTAGATGAGCATACCGCTATCTTGCAAGACATTGGTAGACAACTGGAGAGCCTAAATATTGAGATTTCTAACCACCAGACTAGGCTCACCATCACTAAGACCCAAGTTTCCAATATGTCCCACACACAAGCCACTTTGATAAATCAAATGGCAGCTAAACCTGAAGTGGTTGCACCCCTGAAGGAGGAAGAAGATAGAATTAAGAGCCTTCCTACCCACCACACTGTTGCTACTATCCAAGTCGTTGAGGATATCCAAACTCTTAGCACCCAATGCACTCCTAGTCCCGTTGGACCTATTAATGGTGATGCTATGACCTCAACCGTAGAAGAAACTCCTATGACCATAGAAGCTACCAAACAAGTGAGCCTAAAGGACACCACTACCACTTTACTTGATAGTAGTGACCTTGATTTTGATAATTGCACCCTTTCTGAAGTTATTGATTTTCTTCACAAAATGTCTAGAGATCCCCACACTAGCACACTTAATCTTGCCTTCACGGAGCATATCACTAATGCTCTTATCAAAGCTAGGGAGGAGAAGCTTAGGGTAGAAGCCTCCATACCTAGAAAGCTAGAAGATGGTTGGGATCCTATGATTAAAATTAAGTTGAATAACTTCTCTTGCTATGCTTTATGTGATGTTGGAGCTAGTACCTCCGTTATGCCCAAAAGAATATATGATATGTTTAAATTGAAATCTTTTGATCCTTGTTCTTTTGGTGTTCGTCTTGTTGATTCTTCCGTAAAGAAACCTTTGGGGAAGATCGACGATGTTCTTATCGTTGTCAATGACAATTATGTTCCCGTTGATTTTACTATTATGGATATTGAATGTGAACCTTCATGTCCAATTATTTTGGGACGTCCTTTTCTTCGCACCGTTGGTGCTATCATTGACATGAAAGAGGGGAATATAAAATTCCAATTCCCTCTCAAGAAAGGGATGGAACACTTCCCTAGAAAGAAGATTAAGTTGCCTTTTGAGTCCGTTATACGGGCTAGCTATTCTTTTACTCTTGATAAAACTTGATCCTCTCTTTTTGCATCATGCCTAGCTTAAAGGCATAAAAGAAAGCGCTTCTGGGAGGCAGCCCACAATGAATTAGGTTTTATTTTTCGTTTGTTGTGTCTTGATGTTTGTTACTACAGTAGCATCATCATTGTATCATTTCTTTTCAACTTTGTGCCAAGTTTAGCCTCCGATTGCAATAAAGTTCAAAAGTTGTGACGTGCAGTCCAGAAAACAGATTCTGTCCTTGGACAGAAAAATTCGTATAAAATCACCAGATCATCTTTTTGATCTGAATTTTTTTGACAGCGTGCTCTATACAATTGGCTTTCGGGCATCTGTTCTGAGTTTTTTGATTTGAGTTGCAGAAGTGCCCCGAAAAAATTATTTACTACCTGCTGGTCTGTTTTTCACAGATTCTGTCCTGTTTTGCCTTTTCTTTGTTTTGCAAACCTTGAGCTTACTTTTTCTTTGCAAAAACCTTTTGGAAATCTTGAGAAACAGTAGCTCTTCAAGATTATCTTTATTTCCAGTAGGGAAAAATTATTTTATTGTGGGTACTAACCTCGCTAATCAGATTATGATGATGTGACGCCCGAAGATCGACGTCCGAGAAGATTCCAGAAGTTTCCCGAAGTTCCAGACGTTCCGGGTTGCCCGTGTGTTTCTTTTGCTTGTGTTATTTATTTTTGCATTGCATCATGTCATCATGCCATCATGTCATATTAATCTTTGCATCTCAACCTAAATAAATTGTGTGGACCTTCGGTTCATTTAAATCGAGGGAAGGTGACTTCTCTTTATAACATATAAAGCCTCTCAATATTATTAGGGAGCTATATATAATAATATTCCATTTGTTGGAATTAACCAACACA
>LR738710.1:699473298-699561550 GCA_902687465.1 Secale cereale | reverse complement strand
CTGGCCGAGCCCCGCAGCGCCGAGGTCGAGGCCCCGCCTCCGTGCGCCTTCAGCACCGCAGCCGGCCTCCCTCCGCCGTCCCGTCCTCAAGGCCGGACGCCGCAGCTCCTTGCTCGCCATGGCCCGAGCCACCTGGACCCGCAAGCCCTCCGTGCTCCACGTCCGCGCCCGAGGCCTGCTGCCTCCTCTTCTCCGGCCGCCCCAGCCACCGCACCTCTGCCTCGTCCGTGCAGCGCCGGCGCCGC
This sequence comes from Secale cereale, assembly GCA_902687465.1. Lineage (NCBI taxonomy): Eukaryota > Viridiplantae > Streptophyta > Magnoliopsida > Poales > Poaceae > Secale > Secale cereale. Next base: position 699,561,305 of record LR738710.1, on the reverse strand, counting down.
CAACTTCTCCGGCAGCCTCATGCCGCTGCCATGGCCTTGTGGCCCCTTCACGCAAGACCGTGCTGCCGCTTTTGTTTTGTGTGTTGCTTGTGCTGTTGAACTTGACAGGGAACCCGTGTACGCCTATACGACCAAGTACCACGACGACCGAACGACTACGAGCTCCGTGAACGACTTCGTGAACAAGTACCACTACCGTCGCCCCGGAAACGATCGATGCGTCATGTACCCCTCCGATGCCCAAGTTCGACTACACACGGCGATACGTCATGTACATCTACCGTCGCAAGAACCAAGACCGGCAAGTACCACGACTACCGACGCGCCAAGTACATCTACGAACTCGACGCCGGAACGACTACTTCCTCTCCGAACGTGAACGCCTTCTTCCTCTACGTCTCGAACCGCCCCGAAACGCACGCTTCAAAGGTATATGAGACGACCCCGTGGATGACCCGTGGATGCTTGTTGTGTTGTATGAAATGTTTCCCGTGTGTGCTCCGTGCCGTTTCGTCCGTTTGTCATGTTCCTCGGTTGCCTCGTCACCGACTCGTGGGAACCCGGTAACGGGATCACCCCACCTTTCATCTTGTTTCGCACGTTCACTCCACCTTTGCTTTTGCCCGGTCCTTCACCGAGTTACCGGTACCGATATGTTGCGTTGCATCATTTTCGGATCGTTGCCGTGGCACCTTTTCATTCCACCACGGTGACAATACTTCATATCTCTTTTAAGTCAACCTTTTTAATAAAACTTGCATAAAACTTGATCATGTCTTCCGCATCATGTTAACAACATTATATGTGTGAATTGTTGTTTGTTTATAATCACTAAACATGCTCATGGGGATTTTTCGGATATGTTGTTGTTATTTCCGGCCTCATTTAAATTGCCTAGTTAGTATAGTTTTATTAAGCTTCACCTCTTGCCATGTTAAAAACATTTAAACTTGTCTTGTAAATAACAAGAGACAATTAAATAATTAATGTGGTGATTCGTCAATATGCAACTCGTTGCATATTGAGCTCCACTTAACTTGTAGTATTTGTTTGTGCACTTGCCATGCCATGCATATTTAAACCGGACATGCATCATACTTGGATGTGCATCGTATGCCATGTTTAAGCTTGTGTGTTTACCGTGTTGTTTGTTTCTTTCCGGTTTGCTTCTCTTGATAGCTTCGGTTTCGTTCCGGAGTTGTGAGGATTCGCTCGACTGTGTTGCTCCGTCTACTTCATGGATCCGTTCTTCTCCCTTGTGGAATTCCAGGCAAGATGATCATACCCTTGGATACCTTTACTACCATTGCCATGCTTAGTTGTCTCGATGCTATCGTTACATGTCGCGCTACCCATCTTTTATGTCAGCCTCTCCTTGTTGCCATGAAACCTCTAACCTTGACACCTTCCTAGCAAAACCACTGTTTGGCTATGTTACCCGCTTGCTCAGCCCCTCTTATAGCGTTGTTAGTTGCAGACTTGCAGGTGAAGATGAAGATCGTTCCAGGTGGGAACTTGTTGTTGGTTATATCACAATATCTATAATTATTTTTAACACACCTATATACTGGGCATGGGTGGAAGGCTTGGCCTTTTTCTCGGTGTTTTGTTCCACTCATGCCACCTTAGGCGCCGATAAACCGGCATTATGTTCCTTGATTTTGCGTTCCTTACACGATGGGTGAAATGGGGACCCCTTGACAGTTCGACTTTGAATAAAACTCCTCCAGCAAGGCCCAACATTGGTTTTATTTTGCTCATAATAACAACTTAATTAATTAATTAAATTGCATAGGGAGTTAGCGCTACCCGAGGATTCTTAATTCTACATAACAGGGGGGGGCCAGTGCTGATGGTGTTGGTCCCAAACGGGGAGCCTGCGGGGCCGCCTTGGGGAAACCCGAGGTATCTGGTATACCTCTAGCATCGCCCATCTGGTAGTGTCCTGAGACGAGATACGCGCGGCTACTATCAGGGCGTCGACACGCCGGGAGGTCTTGCTGGACTTGTTTTACCATTGTCGAAATGACTTGTGCTACAGGGATTCCGAGCCTGGTCGGATTTTCCCTAAGATAAGGGGTGATGATATTATATTTATCACTTCAGCTAATCGTGAGAGCTTGTGATGGGCTAAGTTGGAACACCCCTGCAGGGTTATGATCTTTCGAAAGCCGTGCCCGCGGTTATGTGGCAGATTGGAATTTGTTAATGTCCGGTTGTAAAAAACTTGACAGAGGATCCTAAGTAAAACACACAACTGGGTGAGTAACCGTGACTGTCTCTTTTCACTTTGAGAAGAGAACACGGTGGGGTTATGTTTGACTCGTATGTAGTTAGGATCTTTAGCGATCACTATTTTGCGACCGTTCGCGTAGATGCTCATCTTATTCTGGTACTCGTAAGTTAGCCACCATATTTTTGCTTAGCCGCTGCTGCAGCCTCACCACCTTACCTCTTCCTACCCATAAAGCTTTGCTAGTCTTGATACCCATGGTTATGGGATTGCTGATTCCTCGTGGCTCACAGATACTACAACACCAGATGCAGGTTCAGCCGAGTTTGATGCAGAAGCTGGTACAAGTTCTTCACTGGGAGCTCGATGAAGAGTGGCCGTATGCTTGTGACGTTTCGACGATCAATAGTGGTTTCTACTAGGATTCGATCCTGACCTGTGGCTTTATGTTGTTTTGGTATCTTTCTTTTGGTTCTTCGCCCGTAGTCGGGTTGTGATGTTTTGAATGATGTATTGCTTATGAAATGTATTGTGTGAAGTGGCGAGTGTAAGCCAACTATCTCCTTTTGCAATTTAATCCCTCTTTTACATGAGTCGTGCAAAGATACCAAACTTGAGATCATTCTAGGATGGGCTTATACCTTTAAGTCGTGCCTCGACACGTAGGAGGTATAGTCCCATCCTGGGCATTACAAGTTGGTATCAGAGCCAAGTTCCGACCTAGAAGCCCCCATTGATTGATCGAATCGTTGACGGTTGAGTCTAGGCACACACTGAAAATGTTTTGAGTCCTATATTTATATCGGAGAGTAGGATTTCTTTGCTCCTCATCCCTTTTCACTCTGGTGAGGACTCCTGACGACTACTCTTGCCTCTTCTACTTTCAAAAATTGCACCAAATTTTTTTAGGATCTCGCGAGTATTGTTTGGATTGTTTCGATGTCTTTGTGACGAGAACATTGTTCTCGATGCCTCCTGTCATTAGGGGTTGTGGCAGTGTCCCGGGGAGTTGAGCTTCGAGGTGTTGTCGTCACAAATCCATCGCGGCAGTACTAGAATACTTAAGACGGCCGACATCGAAAACTCTCCTATGCGGTTAGTGGCAAGATAACCCCGACATCACCCAGTACTGGGGAGATAGTTCGGGAGTATTGCCATAGCTTGTATAGTGGATGCGTTTCGAAGGTCCGAGGTAAACGGTTTCCTAGAACAACTGGTTATGTGTTGAAGGATGGATACAGCTGGATGTAGGTTTAGAGTTGAGTGCGCGGTGCTTCCCCTGTATCCCCAACACCTGATTGCATAACTGGGAACTTTCGGAAATTAATAGGTGGATTCATCTAGTAGTTCTAGGCATTCTTCCAACGAGTGCATGATATGAAGTTTGGGGTTCTACATTGAGTGAAGTGGTTTTATGGACTTGTTCTGATCGGGAGTTGCATCTTAAAGGGTCCTTGGCTATGCTGATCCGGGGATTGCAAAACCCTTTTGTAACACGTTCCATGAGCTTTCAACACGAAGATGTCGAACGAAGCTTCTATCTTGTATTTGTTCTATCTGATCCTTGTTGCTTTTATTTTACCTTTTGTTTTCCCAAGTGGCTTCTCGACAAGTTGACGTACCTGCGGAATTCATTCGTTCAATCCTCTGTTCGAATGATATTGTGAAGATGATGCTGCAACATAGCTATCCTTTGTTCTTGTTTTGATTCTGGTATTCGAGTTGCTTCGATGTCAAATATTGATTCCATACCTTTCTTAATCGGTATTCTCATATTTCTATGGGAGTGCTAATTCTTCTTGTCCATAGAGATCTTCATGGTAATCCTTTTTAACCGGTGTGCTTTCTTTTCAAGTTACTCCGTACAGACGCCGTTGAGAAATCCGACGATTTGTCTGTTTCATTCATCCCAAGTTGTCTTTGTTTTTCCCGCCCTCCCACCCTTCTTCTTCTCGGAGCAAGAAATTCTCAGATGAAAGATCCATTTTATTCATGTGATATTTCTTCATTCTTTTCCTTCAATGTTCTTATCCGATGTTTTCTCAAGAAGATGCTCAAGAGTTCCAAGTTCATCATTCTTTTGTTCTCTAATTCTGCCGGTGGATGTAATTCAAGATTTCGGTGTTGATCTTATCCTTTTTCCTCTTTTCACAATGCTTCCTTATTCCGGTGCACCAATTAATCATTCTCCTCTTGCTATCCATATCCGGAGTGCTAAAGATTAATAATTCCATTCTTAATCGGTTCAAATTATTTTGAGCATTGTCTTCTTATTCAAGCCATTTAATTCAACCGGTGCAATATCTCTTCAGCAATCTTTTTTCAACGGTGATTTTCTTTGAGTGGGCCCTAACCCACAGGTCTTTCCCAGGATCTTACCTAACTCTTCTATTTTTTCTGGAGTTATACTTAAATTCTTTTCAAAGTGTGATGTAAGAATGATTTCCATCAGTCACATGCCTTCTCCAAGCTTGTTTTCAATTATTTCCATCTTTAGCTCCACCTTCCTCTTGTCATTCGTCCGGAGTATCTCGAAATTCTTCATGGCATTTCTCGTCTTCATTCTCAGCATTTGGAGACCGGAGAAGTGTTTCTCTTAAATCTTGGCCCGTTCTCTTGAAGATTCGTGGTTCTAGCTTCATGTCATCCTCATTATTGTTCCGATTGTGAGGAATTCTTTTATACCGTCCGAAGCATTTCATGAATTCTTTTCTTTGTGATCCTCCGAAGGCCATCATTTCAGAATATTTCTTTTTTCTCAGTTTTCAACTTCATCCTCCAAATATTCTTCATTGATGCCTCTTCGTTCGTCTCCTTATTATTACGGTGGTTCTTTCAAGTTTACCCTTCCATTGTTATCGTTTTAACTCATTTGTTCTTTTCTCAATCCTACCGGTGCTTTGTTGAAGATTTATCCAAGGTTGTGCTAGATCCCTCTTTAATTCTTTGCAACGAGAATAAGTAGTACGCCAAATCCGTTTGCTTGTCATCAATTTAATTTGATGAAGGATAAGCATACAATAAATCTTATTCTTATTTCCTCGAGTGATTAATCTCTGTTTTCCGGAGCTTGTTCATCATATCATATTCTCGGTTCTAAGTTGTTCATCTTGTTTTCCGGAGCTCCAAGTTATTTCAATTATACCATTCCGAAGCTCCATCTAATTCATCGCAGGCCTTGAATCTTATTCTTTTCATCTTTCACTTCTCATGCTTTCATTACCGGAGTTCTTCAGGGTGGTTCATCATGATTTAATTCATACTCGAAGTCTTCATCAATATTCTTGTTGGAGCTCAAGCATTCGTCATCATGCTTTCCAATTGCAATCCTTTCTACCTTATCTTTTCAGATGGTGTTATGTCATTCTTGACAATTCCTTCATGTTTCATGATTCACGAGTTATCAAGAATGAGATATTTAAACCCATCTTTTTCTTTGTTCAGGAGATCTTTTCAACCTTTCAATTTATTCGTTGGAGTTATCTTGGGTTATAATTCACTTAAAAGCTTTCTTTGAGAATTGTTGCTATTATGGTGCTTATAAATGTCCCAAGTTCTTCATTTATCCTCTCCGCGAAATAAGTCTTTCGTCTCCTTGTTGATCTCAATCCAATCAAATGTTTTCGTAAGTGGCTGGTTGTCACCTCATAATTTTGAGATGTTTTCCATAAGCCCACATCAAGCTTATTCTTTCGTTGTTGAATTTCCAACAATTCTGTTCAACCCTTCTTTGTAAGGATGCTCTTTCAAATTCATTCGTGGGAGAAGTTGTCTTTTTCTTCTCCGTTCTTTTCTTGCCAACGACCTAGCATATATTCTTTCATTCCGGAGGCACTGTGATGATCTCTCTTTGACCATCATCTCGTTTTATCAAGATCATATTCTCTCTTGCTTATCATTTAACCGGAGTGTTGTATTCTTCATTCTAGTTCCGTCATCTTATCTAGTTTTGCCTCTCTTTCAACCGGAGTGCTGTCTGAATCTTTCTTACCCCCTTGTGCCATTCTTTCAATGTTCCGGAGGCTGTATGCTGTTGTTTTCATCGAGTATCTTCCATCTTCTCAAGTTCTTGTCAATTCCTTCCATTTTCAGACAGAGTGCTGTCCAAATTCTGTCATTCTTATTCCTTGGCTATACCATTGCAGTTTCTTATTCTTTTCGTTCGTAAGCTCTTGTTTCATGTCTTTCAACCTACAAGGTTCTCATAGTGCTCCTTGTTCCTCCTTTTACCGGAGTGTTTCATCTTCGTTCATCTCCGTTGTATTCTTTCCTTCAAGATTGTTCAACCTCTCAAGGTTCTTTGGTTTCACTCGTCTGTCAAAGAAGAAACTTTGTTTTACCTCTTCCTCTTCCGTTTTTACCCGGTGCTATCTCTAGGATCTCGGGTCGAGATCCTCTGTTAGTGTGGGAGAGTTGTGACGCCCGAAGACCGACGTCCCAGAAGATTCCAGAAGTTTCCCGAAGTTCTAGACGTTCCGGGTTGCCCGTGTGTTTCTTTTGCTTGTGTTATTTATTTTTGCATTGCATCATGTCATCATGCCATCATGTCATATTAATCTTTGCATCTCAACCTAAATAAATTGTGTGGACCTTCGGTTCATTTAAATCGAGGGAAGGTGACTTCTCTTTATAACATATAAAGCCTCTCAATATTATTAGGGAGCTATATATAATAATATTCCATTTGTTGGAATTAACCAACACACGTGCATAATTTTCCCCATGCTTTTCCTACTTCGAGTTTCTCCGTCAAAACCTTCCATATAATTCTTTTCCGTTGTTTCGAGGTTCCTCCAAAAATTTGAACATTTTGGACACTTCAATAATCACGTCTTAGTTCAAACCTATTTGAATTAAATTCAAATATGTTTGAATTATTTTCGTTCACGCCTTTTCTATTTTTCTCGGACCGTGCTCTTTTTTATGCTGCCCGAGAAAAATACTCCCTTGTGCAAATTCTGCTCCTAACCCCCTCTATATTTTTCTTTCTTTGTCTCTATTTTTTTTCTGTTCTCTCTTTTATTAAGAGAGCCCAGCCGACTCCCTTCTCCTCCAGCTGCTAGGCCCGTTGGCCCAGCCTCCCTCACCAGAATCGCCCCGCATGCCAGAGCCTCTTGGGCCAGTAGGCCTGCTCGGGCCTCCCAACACCACCGAACCCTAGCTAGCGCAGCCTCCAGCGCTCCTCTCCCGACCTCCGCCGCCAGTCGCTCGAACCCCCTCCTCCCTCTCGATCCCATCTCCCTCCTCCTCCTATCGAGCCAGGGCTCGACCCCGAGCACCCCGAGCCCCATCTCCCGATCCTCTCGCCCCCGCAGCTCTTCCCCCGATCTCTCCTCTCCCCAGCGCCGGTCGCCACCCTCTCTCGCCATCGGTCCCTCCGCCGCGCGCCAAGGCCACGCCCGCATCGCCCCGCGGAGCGACGCCCCCTCTGCATCGCCCCGGCCCCGAGCCAGGCCGCTGTCCTCGCGCGCCCTCCGGCCCACGCCCGTCCCTTCGTCACCAAGGCCAAAGCCCCCTGGCCGAGCCCCGCAGCGCCGAGGTCGAGGCCCCGCCTCCGTGCGCCTTCAGCACCGCAGCCGGCCTCCCTCCGCCGTCCCGTCCTCAAGGCCGGACGCCGCAGCTCCTTGCTCGCCATGGCCCGAGCCACCTGGACCCGCAAGCCCTCCGTGCTCCACGTCCGCGCCCGAGGCCTGCTGCCTCCTCTTCGCCGGCCGCCCCAGCCACCGCACCTCTGCCTCGTCCGTGCAGCGCCGGCGCTGTCAACTTCTCCGGCAGCCTCGTGCCGCTGCCATGGCCTCGTGGCCCCTTCACGCAAGACCGTGCTGCCGCTTTTGTTTTGTGTGTTGCTTGTGCTGTTGAACTTGACAGGGAACCCGTGTATGCCTATACGACCAAGTACCACGACGACCGAACGGCTACGAGCTCCGTGAACGACTTCGTGAACAAGTACCACTACCGTCGCCCCGGAAACGATCGATGCGTCATGTACCCCTCCGATGCCCAAGTTCGACTACACACGGCGATACGTCATGTACATCTACCGTCGCAAGAACCAAGACCGGCAAGTACCATGACTACCGACGCGCCAAGTACATCTACGAACTCGACGCCGGAACGACTACTTCCTCTCCGAACGTGAACGCCTTCTTCCTCTACGTCTCGAACCGCCCCGAAACGCACGCTTCAAAGGTATATGAGACGACCCCGTGGATGACCCGTGGATGCTTGTTGTGTTGTATGAAATGTTTCCCGTGTGTGCTCCGTGCCGTTTCGTCCGTTTGTCATGTTCCTCGGTTGCCTCGTCACCGACTCGTGGGAACCCGGTGACGGGATCACCCCACCTTACATCTTGTTCCGCACCTTTCATCTTGTTCCGCACGTTCACTCCACCTTTGCTTTTGCCCGGTCCTTCACCAAGTTACCGGTACCGATATGTTGCGTTGCATCATTTTCGGATCGTTGCCGTGGCACCTTTTCATTCCACCACGGTGACAATACTTCATATCTCTTTTAAGTCAACCTTTTTAATAAAACTTGCATAAAACTTGATCATGTCATCCGCATCATGTTAACAACATTATATGTGTGAATTGTTGTTTGTTTATAATCACTAAACATGCTCATGGGGATTTTTCGGATATGTTGTTGTTATTTCCGGCCTCATTTAAATTGCCTAGTTAGTATAGTTTTATTAAGCTTCACCTCTTGCCATGTTAAAAACATTTAAACTTGTCTTGTAAATAACAAGAGACAATTAAATAATTAATGTGGTGATTCGTCAATATGCAACTCGTTGCATATTGAGCTCCACTTAACTTGTAGTATTTGTTTGTGCACTTGCCATGCGATGCATATTTAAACCGGACATGCATCATACTTGGATGTGCATCGTATGCCATGTTTAAGCTTGTGTGTTTACCGTGTTGTTTGTTTCTTTCCGGTTTGCTTCTCTTGATAGTTTCGGTTTCGTTCCGGAGTTGTGAGGATTCGCTCGACTGTGTTGCTTCGTCTACTTCATGGATCCGTTCTTCTCCCTTATGGAATTCCAGGCAAGATGATCATACCCTTGGATACCTTTACTACCATTGCCATGCTTAGTTGTCTCGATGCTATCGTTACATGTCGCGCTACCCATCTTTTATGTCAGCCTCTCCTTGTTGCCATGAAACCTCTAACCTTGACACCTTCCTAGCAAAACTACTGTTTGGCTATGTTACCCGCTTGCTCAGCCCCTCTTATAGCATTGTTAGTTGCAGGTGAAGATGAAGATCGTTCCAGGTGGGAACTTGTTGTTGGTTATATCACAATATGTATAATTATTTTTAACACACCTATATACTGGGCATGGGTGGAAGGCTTGGCCTTTTGCTCGGTGTTTTGTTCCACTCATACCACCTTAGGCGCCGATAAACCGGCATTATGTTCCTTGATTTTGCGTTCCTTACACGATGGGTGAAATGGGAACCCCTTGACAGTTCGACTTTGAATAAAACTCCTCCAGCAAGGCCCAACATTGGTTTTATTTTGCTCATAATAACAACTTAATTAATTAATTAAATTGCATAGGGAGTTAGCGCTACCCGAGGATTCTTAATTCTACATAACAGGGGGGCCAGTGCTGATGGTGTTGGTCCCAAATGGGGAGCCTGCGGGGCCGCCTTGGGGAAACCCGAGGTATCTGGTATACCTGTAGCATCGCCCATCCGGTTGTGTCCTGAGACGAGATACGCGCGGCTACTATCAGGGTGTCGACACGCCGGGAGGTCTTGCTGGACTTGTTTTACCATTGTCGAAATGACTTGTGCTACAGGGATTCCGAGCCTGATCGGATTTTCCCTAAGATAAGGGGTGATGATATTATATTTATCACTTCAGCTAATCGTGAGAGCTTGTGATGGGCTAAGTTGGAACACCCCTGCTGGGTTATGATCTTTCGAAAGCCGTGCCCGCGGTTATGTGGTAGATTGGAATTTGTTAATGTCCGGTTGTAGAAAACTTGACAGAGGATCCTAAGTAAAACACACAACTGGGTGAGTAACCGTGACTGTCTCTTTTCACTTTGAGAAGAGAACACGGTGGGGTTATGTTTGACTCGTATGTAGTTAGGATCTTTAGCGATCACTACTTTTGCGACCGTTCGCGTAGATGCTCATCTTATTCTGGTACTCGTAAGTTAGCCACCATATTTTTGCTTAGCCGCTGCTGCAGCCTCACCACCTTACCTCTTCCTACCCATAAAGCTTTGCTAGTCTTGATACCCATGGTTATGGGATTGCTGAGTCCTCGTGGCTCACAGATACTACAACACCAGATGCAGGTTCAGCCGAGTTTGATGCAGAAGCTGGTACAAGTTCTTCACTGGGAGCTCGATGAAGAGTGGCCGTATGCTTGTGACGTTTCGACGATCAGTAGTGGTTTCTACTAGGATTCGATCCTGACCTGTGGCTTTATGTTGTTTTGGTATCTTTCTTTTGGTTCTTCGCCCGTAGTCGGGTTGTGATGTTTTGAATGATGTATTGCTTATGAAATGTATTGTGTGAAGTGGCGAGTGTAAGCCAACTCTCTCCTTTTGCAATTTAATCCCTCTTTTACATGAGTCGTGCAAAGATACCAAACTTGAGATCATTCTAGGATGGGCTTATACCTTTAAGTCGTGCCTCGACACGTAGGAGGTATAGTCCCATCCTGGGCATTACAGATGAGTTATGTATGAAGGGAGTTTTCAAGTGTGCGAGGGAAGATGATAAAAAGATTCAGGAGGGTCAAACGCTCAAGCTTGGGGATGCCCCCGTGCACCCCCAAGAAATATTCAAGAAGACTCAAGAGTCTAAGCTTGGGGATGCCCCCATGCATCCCCTTCTCCATCAACAATTATCAGTTCGTCTTTCGTTCCACTTTAATTATCACTTCATGTGTTATGTGCTATGCTTGGAGCGTCTTGCTCTTAGTTTCTTTTTTAGTTTTCTTTAGCTTTGCTTGCTGTTCATAACAAGTTAGAACCCAGCTTTCTTTGTGTGGGAGAGAAACACGCTCCACTTCAACCTAGAACACAACATAGGATTTTCATGCTTATCTTTGATGTGTGTGTTCTTTGTCTTTCCATAGCTGCTGCCAAGTTTAGCTCCTAGTTTTCATGCTTTTCTTTTTTAAAGAGCTTTTGTTTAGTTGGTCGCTGAACTCTCTTGAGTCTTCATGTTTATCTTGTTAAGAGAGTTTTGCCTATTGCACTGAGTTGTGTGTCTTAACTTAAAATAGGTAATTGAGGTTGCTATTTAATTTTAGTAGTAACTTGCAATAGTTTTGAGGTATTGCCATGAGTAATGTCTGAACTTTTGGTGTCAAGAGCTTTAGCCTATTAGTGATAGATGTCGTATTTTGGGCAATCCGTGTTTATTTTCGAAAACTACAAAATAGTTGAGAACTTTAGCTACTAAATGGATCACTAATCTTTGGAGGGATCGAATATTAGAGTACACTCACGTACCATGAGTCGAGGATGCTCAAGGATAACCAAACCCCCATACACTCCTCCTCGGGGTACTTGTCTCTTTGTGAACCTCCTAATTAGATTGAGAGTTACCGATAATAAGTGCATGAGTTCTTCGGACTAATGTGAGTATTCGAAAGTTGACACTTCCACCTAGCCATATTTTTCTAACCTCTTCGGTACCGTGCATTGCCCTTTCTCACCTCGAGAGTTGGCGCATACTTCGCCGGTGCATCCAAATCCTTGGCACGATACGCTCTGTCATCATAAGCCTCATTATATCCTTCCTCAAAACAGCCACCATACCTAGCTATCAAGGCATTTCCATAGCCTTTCCGAGATACATTGCCATGCAACATCCATCTTCTCATGACTTGATCTTCATGTCATACATGCTTTTTGCTTGATCGATGAGCCGCATGCTAGTTGGGCCTTGCCCTAATCATTGCTACATGACGCGCTAGTATCATTGCATATCCTGCTACACTGGCAGAGGCATACATTTGCATACATCATGATAGTTTCATTTTCTTTATGTTGAGTACTTTTGTAAAGTGTGAAAGATCTTCTATACTTCTCATAATAAATAGAGTGTTGCCCCTAAAGTGAGGAAAAGATCCCAAAGAGGACAAATGAGAGTTAAATAGAAAGAGCCATTGAGGCCACAAAAAAATAAAAAAATAATAAAAAGAGAAAAAGAAATAAAAAGAGAGAAGGGGGCACACTACTATTTCCTTTTGAGAGATCCACACTCGTACTCCATCTTATACCTTGTGCTCCATAGAGATTATCATTCATGCATATAGCTATGTGGGGACCTTCACACTATAGAACTTGGCTTGTATATTCCAATGATGAGCCTCCTCAAAAGAGCTCTAAGTCTTCTTGAGCAAGCAAGTTGGATGCACCCCCACTAGTTCCATTGGAGAGCTTACCTTAGCTCATATGTGCATCCGTTGCATGGCAATCCCTACTCCTCACATCATATCTATCATTTGGCTTTCTCTCGCCTATGATTGTCCTCATTGATGTGAGCCTTTCACACCTTTTTTGTCTTCCCCCTCTATCATTTTTCTCTCTTTGCCATCCTAAGTGTCAACTTTCTTGCTTACGCTCATCCATTGCATGAGTGCTCAAAATATCGAAAGGGAGTGGATCATTTTGACTTGTACCTGGCTGACGGTCTGGGGATGAGTCAAGATAAGATTCCAAAGAAGACCAAGTGTGAAACTTTAGTAGATTAAGTTCTCAACAATACAAAAACTATGTTTTACTCTCTCATATATCCCTATCCCCTTTCTTGCACGCAAACACCATTTGGAGACATTCGAGTCACGGACAGCGAGAGCTCTTGCACCTTTATGTTCTTATGTTACTTGTTACAATGCTAATATAGACTCTTGCTTGTTATGACTTGAATTGAATTACATGCCTTGATTGCTTTACTTAAAAGTTCTTATATGGTTGATAGCATGTCACCACAGAAATTATGCTTGTTATCATTTACCTACTCGAGGACGAGCAGGAATTAAGCTTGGGGATGTTGATACGTCCAAAACGTATCTATAATTTCTGCTTGCTCCATGCCTCTTTTGTGTGATATTGCTATGATATTTATGCACTTCCATACAATTTTGATCATATTTGGACTAACCTATTAACTCAGTGCACCACAGTGCCAGTTCTTGTTTTCTGCTGTTTTTCTATTTCAGGTTTCCCCCATATTAAAAGTGCCCTAAAAATTCTGGAAAAAATACAGGAAAAATCAGCGTAACGGGAGCTTCAAGAAAAACCAAAGCAGGGCCAGAGGGGAGCCTGGGGTGACCCAGGCGGCCACCCGGGGCGGCCCCACCCCTGGCCGCCCAGGGGGGCGCCTGGGGCCCCCTCTCCGCCTCTGGTGACCCCCCTTCGCATATATATTCCTCGCGTCCTGAAACCCTCGAGGACGGAACCCTTTTTCGCGATCTCGCCTCTGTTCCGCCGCCGCCGCGCTTCCAAGATCGGGAGAACCAGGAGAACTCTTCCCGGCACCCTGCCGGAGGGGAGAATCACCACCGGGAGCTTCTCCACCACCATGGACGCTTCCCGGATGAGCCGTGAGTAGTCCTCCTTGGACCATGGGTCCATGACCAGTAGCTATGTGATGTTCTCCTCCCCTCTTTGTTCTTTATGGTTTAGACCTCGTGAGCTGCCCTACATGATCGAGGCACATATGTAATCTTTATGTTGTTGCTCTACTGAGTTTGCTGGGATCCGATGGATTATGAGATTATGTTCAGATTGTGTGTGAGTAATATATTTGATTCACCTCTTTTATATTTATGTTCTTGAGTAATTCTTGCATGTTCTCCATTGCTGTTTATTGCTTTGGCCGAGTAGTAGGTAGTAACTCCAAGAGGGAACGTTATGCTTGATTGTGGGTTCATGCCCCTTGATGACTAGTTTGAGTGACAGAAACATGAGTCTAGGGGATGTGCTATTGCCACAAGGGGGAAAACAACGGTGCTTGTACTCGCAGGTGCAAGGATTGTTTACTTTACGCAAAGTTCTTTTAATGCAGTTGTCTGTTGCTTTGAGTTTACACTTTGGGTGGGATTCGCAACTTAATACCAGCGAGATGTTCTGGATAGATATCTCAAGGTTGATGATTAGTATTAGATGCAGATGGATTTCGGTCTACTTGCCTTGGTGTACCGCCCATGCTTTTGAGCCTCTACCTTTCTTTACAACATAGTTAGCATTGGTTTGCGCACATAATCCTGTCAATTGCCCAGCTGTAATTTGTTTACCTCGCTTTGCTGTTTTATCGTCTTTTGGGAGAGAGACATCACTAGTGAACATCATGGGACCCCGGTCCATATTACCATCACTGATCACACCCGCTATTTACTTCCTGTTCTTATTTCCTAGTTGCAGTCATACCTATCACTATTATCTCTTGTGTTCGATCCTTTGTAAATGACAAGGCCGGAGGGATTGACAACCTCTGTACTCGTTGGGAGCAAAGTTATTTGTATCTGTGTGCAGGTCCTGTCAACCGCTAAGTTTCTGGCGTCGTTGACACCTTCTTGTCGACCCTCGGAGTCTCACGGGATTCGATCCTTGGTACCGTTGCCAAGGGAAACTTGCTACTACGCTACATCTCAAACCTTCCACTTGGGGTAACCAACGAGGGGCGAGAAGCCATCAGCAGCGGACCTCTTGCAGTCTGTAGTCAACAAGATGTTGCTTCATGATCAACTGTCTCTTCCTATTGAGAGTCATGGTCCTGACTTCCCCATTATTCAGTATGCTGATGACACAATATTGATCTTACTTGCTGATAAGGCTCAGTTAGTTGCCCTGAGAGATATGTTGCATGTCTTTGCTACCTCTACTGGACTTCGAGTTAATTTTGCAAAATCTTTGATGGTCCCTATGAATGTCCCAGAGGATGAAGCTGTCAAACTCGCTCATGTGTTTCAATGTGCCCTTGGAACACTGCCTTTCACGTATCTTGGCTTACCTCTAGGCACCACCAAGCCCACAATCCATGATTTGATGCCCTTGGTGGATTCAGTTGAGAGACGTCTGTCAACCAGTTCTTCTATGTTGAATCAAGGTTGCAGGCTCCAACTTCTGAATCTGTTCTATCTTCCATGCTCATATATTTTCTATGCACATTGTCTATGCCTCCTGGCATTATCAAGCAGTTGGAAAGAATCATGAGGCAATGCTTTTGGAGAGGAAACTCTGACACTCCTAGGCAGTCTCTTGCTGCATGGGATTTGGTTTGTAGACCAAAGGAGAAAGGTGGTTTGGGTGTCATCAATCTACATCTACAGAATCAAGGGCTACTCATCAAACACTTACATAAGTTCTATAATAAGGAAGATATACCTTGGGTATCCTTGTTGTGGAATTCATACTATGATGGAGTAGTCCCCCAAGCCACGGTGCTCTGTGGCTCCTTTTGGTGGAAGGATATCTTTAAGATCTCTGATAACTATAGGGTCGTTGCCTCGGCAGTGGTAAACAAAGGGGATTATGTTCTTTTTTGGTCTGATGCTTGGCACCTGGGTGGATCTGCTATGCCTCTGAGACAACGATTGCCAAGGTTGTTCTCTTATGTCCTGGATGATAAGATCTTTGTGTATGATTTTATTGACAGACAAAATAGAGCTTATTTTTTCCAGTTGCAAATCTCCCACCAGGCGGCAACTGAATTGGACTCTCTCCTATACTGGGTGGATAATTTACAGAGAGACTCCTCTGCTAATGATGTTTGGTCTTGGGTTGGATCTGTTGGAGTTTACATGTCAAAAAGTTACTATAACATCATGCATTCCCACCTGCCCACTATTGAACCTTGCAAATGGTTATGGAGCAGTAGATGCACGCTTAAAATCAAGGTCTTTGCTTGGCTATTATTCTTTGACATACTTAACACTAAGGACCTACTTGTGCATCAGCATTGGCGTGTTGTCACTGATGACAATCTTTGTGTTCTATGCCACCAACACATTTATGAGGACTGACTACATTTGTTCTTTTCTTGTAACTTTAGTGTAAGAATTTGGAACTATCTACATGTCGACTGGTCTGGTGGGTCAAATGTTCATCAGTGCATCGCTTTGGACAAAAAGAGATTTGCTTAAAGCTTCCTTTTTGAGGTGGTTTTCACAGCTGCTTGGAATATTTGGATCCTCAGGAATGGCAGAACCTTCAGAGGGATAAGTGCTACTTTTAGTGCTTGGCGTTGTAAATTTTTACATGATTTAACTCTGCTTTCTCATAGGGTCAAGGACCATATTAGACCCCACCTTTTAAGGTGGCTGGAGGGGCTCTATTGAGCTTTGTAATAGTTAGGTAGGTTTAGGTGAGTTTTAACTCCATAACTCTTTTCTTCTTTTTAGCAGTAGCTTTGTAAAGTTAACTTGTTTGGACTTGCCTTGATTTTAATAAAGGAATGTGGGGCTGTGCCCTGCAGTAGTTAGTCAAAAAAACTAATTGTACCAGCCACCACCAACTCTACCTCATCTATATGAACAACTTTTGTGAAGCGGGCAGTGGGGGGGGGGGTGTAGCATCAGAGAGCCACAACTGCCGCCAAACCATACAAAACAGAGGGGGGAGAGATCAGGAGAGGACGAACAATCATAGATCTATTCCTTCTTGTTCATCCATCTCCATTTCTATTCATCACAACGTCACTATAGGAAGAGGAATTCCAAGTTGTAAGACTAGGGTCGATAACCCTATTTGTACTCATCTTGAGATTGAGATCCATTTTATCATTCATCTTATTGTGGATCTCGCATATTGTCCATATGATTTTCCTTATATCTTAATATATGTGATGTTTGGTTATTCTCCTCCCATGCTTGAGTAGTTATCTCTAGGAGTGGGAGATGTAGGTGATTGGTAATATTCATTTGTGGTGAGTAGTTATCTACCTTCTATGATTGTTTAGTAAGTTGTTTATCTGTGGTGAGTGTAATGCGCGTTGTCCAATTTAAGGACCCATGCAACATGATCCAAAGATCTACACATGTAACACATATTGATTAGTGAATCCGTGATCTTTAGGTGACAGGTGGAGATATCTAAAAGGAGTGAAGACAATGTGAGATAACGGTGATCCAAAGAATCTAATGGATTGTTCCGGTCTCATGACCTTAATTGTTGAGACGACCATGTGATGGCAACGTTGAAGCGGGACTATAGGGAAGAACGAATCTGACGTGGAGAAGTTTGACTACTCAAGGGTGACCCACCTAGCAAACAAATAGTCTGTGTAGAATCACGCTACAAAGTAACTGCATTAGCGTCACACTGACACACTTGATATAAATCATGATTAGAAGTTTCTCCACACCTAATATTGCTATTGCAGGAAACAACCATTTATGTTCAATCATTTACTTTCCATTGTTTACTTTCAAGCCGTCACTATTCTTGCTGCCACTATCAATCTTCTCCACCACTTTGGTATTTGTTTCCCAAGACAATAACAACATACCTAGATTTTTAGACAATTACTTCACACAAAATCGGTGAGAACTTGTGTGTGACTGAAATGCCACTCACAATACTCTCCTCCGCTCTTCATTGGGAATGATAATTATTGTGATACTTACACGAAGGTGCTACGCTACCCTTGTGCCTTAAAGGCCATCAGAATACAGGAGTAACTAAACCACGACAAGAAGTATCGGTGAACGCTAGCCAAGAACAACCCCTTGTCGCCTGAAGAAAGCAATGGATGTTGCCGCAACATCCTCACCCCACTAGAGTCGAAGAGGGCGCTCTGCCCTCTTGCTCTTGGTTGTGAAGTGCCGATCCTGCCGACATGTAGAAAGGACAAAAAATGTTGATGTTGAGGTCACGTGCAAAGTATAGAAGGTAGATGAACCGCCCAACATTGGAGCTGAAGAAGCTTCGAGCAACAATCCAAGCCTACCCGAAGACACCACCACACCATGGCCATAAGTCACATGAGCCACGCGTCGTCATTGCCAAGTACAGTCGACTGGACATGAGTTTTCACTTGGAGCCCTGACACATGGCCGAAAAATTATAAAGACCCCCAAGAGTGACATTCGCATGCATTGCTGCTACCGACGCTGGAGCGTGCAACTTTCACTTGATACCTCCCACTCAGCATGCCAAGGAACCTATGCCAACAAACCAATCATAAGGAAAGGTCCATCACGACTATTCAAGACCTCCAGATCAAGATTTGGGATTAGTCATGGCCAAAGACAATGACCTTACTAGGACCACACATCACCATTGTTGGGAAATGTTGCATGCAAAACAAAAACAATTACGCACACACAATGATCTATTCATGGAGATGCATAGAAACGAGGAAGAGAGTGTGTCTACGTACCCTCGTAGACCGTAAGTGGAAGCGTTTCACAACGCGGTTGATGTAGTCAAACTTCTTCGTGCTTCAACCGATCAAGTACCGAACGCACGACACCTCCGCATTCTGCAAACGTTCGGCTTGGTGACGTCCCTCGCCTTCTTGATCCAGCAAGATGTCGAGGTAGGGGATGAGTTCTGGCAGCACGATGGTGTGGTGACGGTGATGGTGATGTGATCTCCATAGGGCTTCGCCTAAGCACTACGAAAATATGCCGAGGGAGTGAATGGTGGACGGGGGTGCCGCACACGGCTAGGCAATTGTCTGTGTGCGCTAGGCGCCCCCTCCCACATATATATAGGTGGGAGGGAGGGAGGAGCAGCCAAAGGAGGCGCCCAAGTAGGAGGAATCCTACTTGGGGTCCCTCCCAAGCCGCGCTCCTTTCCTTATTTGGAGTGCATGGAAATGCATGGGAGGGTGGCGCCTCCCTTTCCTTTCTCCCATGAGAGGGAAAGGCAGGAGGGGCTAGCCCTCCCCCTTTTCCTTCCCTAGGGCTGGAAAACAAGGGCGGGGACACACCAGCCCCCTTGTGGGATGTTCTGTCCCCTCCTTTGGCCCATAAGGCCCATATCTTGCCTGGGGGGGGGTGCCCGGAACCCCTTCCGGTGACCCGATTCCTTCCCGGTAGGCCCCGAAACACTTCTGCTGTCCAAATACCATCGGCCTATATATCAATCTTTACCTCTCGATCATTTCGAGACTCCTTGTCATGTCCGTGATCTCATCTGGGACTCCGAATAAAATTCAGTCACCAAAACATATAACTCATATAACACTATATCGTCAACGAACGTTAAGCATGCGGACCCTACGGGTTCGATAACTATGTAGACATGACCGAGACACCTCTCCGGTCAATAAACAAAGCGGAACCTAGATGCCATATCTGCTCCTACATATTCTACGGAGATCTTAATCGGTTGAACCGTTATGACAACATACACAATTCCCTTTGTCCGTGGGTATGTTAATTGCCCGAGATTCGACCGTCGGTATCTCTATACCTAGTTCAATCTCATTCCTGACAAGTCTCTTTACTCATTCCATAATACATCATCCTGTGACTAACTCATTAGTCATTTGCCTGCAAGGCTTATTATGATGTGTATTACCGAGAGGGCCCAAAGATACCTATCCGATACTCGGAGTGACAAATCCTAATCTCGATTCACGCCAACCCAACAAAACACCTTTGGAGATACCTGTAGAGCATACTTATAATCACCCAATTACACTGTGATGTTTGATAGCACACAAGGCATTCCTCCGGTATCCGGGAGTTGCATTATCTCATAGTTAAAGGAATATGTATTTGACATACATGAAAGCAGTAGCAACAAACTGTACGATCAAATGCTAAGCTAACAGATGGGTCTTGTCCATCGCATCATGTTGGGGAACGTAGTATTTCAAAAATTTTCCTATGATCACGCAAGATCTATCTACTAGAAGCATAGCAACGAGTGGGGAGAGTGTGTCTACGTACACTCGTAGACCGAAAGCGGAAGCGTCTAGTGACGCGGTTGATGTAGTCGAACGTCTTCGCGATCTAACCGATCCAAGCACCGAACGTACGGCACCTCCGTGTTTAGAACACGTTCAGCTCGATGACGTCCCACGAGCTCTTGATCCAATAGAGCGTCACGGGAGAGTTTCGTCAGCACGACGGCGTGGTGACGGTGATGATGAAGCTACCAGCGTAGGGCTTCGCCTAAGCACTGCAACGATATGACCGAGGTGTGTATTGTTGGAAATATGCCTTAGAGGCAATAATAAAATGGTTATTATTATATTTCCTTGTTCATGATAATTGTCTATTGTTCATGCTTTAATTGTATTATCTGAAAACATTAATGCATGTGTGAATACATAGACCACAACATGTCCCTAGTAAGCCTCTAGTTGACTAGCTCGTTGATCAATAGATGGTTACGGTTTCCTGACCATGGACATTGGATGTCATTGATAACGGGATCACATCATTAGGAGAATGATGTGATGGACAAGACCCAATCCTAAGCCTAGCACAAGATCGTGTAATTCGTATGCTAAAGCTTTTCCAATGTCAAGTATCTGTTCCTTAGACCATGAGGCTGTGCAACTCCCGGATACCGTAGGAATACTTTGGGTGTGCCAAACGTCACAACGTAACTAGGTGGCTATAAAGGTACACTATGGGTATCTCCGAAAGTATCTGTTGGGTTGGCACGAATCGAGACTGGGATTTGTCAGTCCATATGACGGAGAGGTATCTCTAGGCCCACTCGGTAAGACATCATCATAATGAGCTCAATGTGACTAAGGGGTTGGTCACGGGATGATGTGTTATGGAACGAGTAAAGAGACTTGCCATAATGAGATAGAACAAGGTATCAGTATACCGACGATCGAATCTCGGGCAAGTGCTATACCGATAGACAAAGGGAATCATATACGAGATTGATTGAATCCTTGACATCATGGTTCATCCGATGAGATCATCGTGGAACATTGATGGCTTCTCGCCCCTCGTTGGTTACCCCAAGTGGAAGGTTGAGATGTAGCGTAGCGGCAAATTTCCCTTGGCAAAGATACCAAGGATCGAATCCCGTGAGACTCCGAGGGTCGACAAGTAGGTGTCAACGGCGCCAGAAACTTAGCGGTTGACAGGACCTGCACACAGATATAGATAACTTTGCTCCCAACGAGTACAGAGAGGTTGTCAATCCCTCCGGCCTTGTTGTTTACAAAGGATCAAACACAAGAGATAATAATGATAGCTATGACTGCAACTAGGAAATAAAAACAGGAAGTAAATAGAAGGTGTGATCAGCGGTGGTAATATGGACCGGGGTCCCATGATGTTCACTAGTGATGTCTCTCTCCCAAAAGACGATACAACAGAAAAGCGAGGTAAACAAATTACAGCTGGGCAATTGACAGGATTATGTGCGCAAACCAATGCTAACTATGCTACAAAGAAAGGTAGAGGCTCAAAAGCATGGGCGGTACGCCAAGGCAAGTAGACCGAAATCCATCTGCATCTACTACTAATCATCCACCTTGAGATATCTATCCAGAACATCTCGCTGGTATTAAGTTGCGAATCCCACCCAAAGTGTAAACTCAAAGCAACAGACAACTGCATTAAAAGAAATTTGCGTAAAGTAAACAATCCTTGCACCCGCAAGTACAAGCACCGTTGTTTTCCCCCTTGTGGCAACAGCACATCCCCTAGACTCATGTTTCTGTCACTCAAGCTAGTCATCAGGGGTCATGAACCCACAATCAAGCATAACGCTCCCTCTTGGAGTTACTACCTACTACTTGGCCAAAGCAATAAACAACAACGGAGAACATGCAAGAATTACTCAAGAACAAAGATATAAAAGAGGTGAATAAAATATATTACTCAAACACAATTTGAACATAGTCTCATAATCCATCAGATCCCAGCAAACTCAGCAAAGCAACAGCAAAAAGATTACATATGTGCCTCGATCATGTAGGGCAGCTCACGAGGTCTAAACCATGAAGAGCAAAGAGGGGAGGAGAACATCACATAGCTACTGATCATGGACCCATGGTCCAAGGTGGACTACTCACGACTCATCCGGGAAGCGTCCATGGTGGTGGAGAAGCTCCCGGTGGTGGTTCTCCCTTCCGGCAGGGTGCCGGGAAGAGTTCTCCTGATGCTCCCGATCTTGGAAGCGCTGCGGCGGTGGAACAGAGGCGAGATCGCGAAAAAGGGTTCTGTCCTCGAGGGTTTCGGGACGAGAGGGATATATATGCGAAGGGGGGGTAGCCAGAGGCGGAGCAGGGGCCCCAGGCGCCCCCCTGGCGCGGCCAGGGGTGGGGCCGCGCCAGGTGGCCGCCTGGGCCTCCCCTGGCTCCCCTCTGGCCCCTCTTTGGTTCTTCGCGAAGCTTCCTGTACGCTGATTTTTCCTGTATTTTTCCCGGAATTTTTGGGGCACTTTTAATATGGGGGAAACCTGAAATAGAAAAACAGCAGAAAACAGGAACTGGCACTGTGGTGCACTGAGTTAATAGGTTAGTCCAAATATGATCAAAAGTGTATGGAAGTGCATCAATATAATAGCAATATCACACAAAAGAAGCATGGAGCAAGCAGAAATTATAGATACATTTTGGACGTATCAACATCCCCAAGCTTAATTCCTGCTCGTCCTCGAGTAGGTAAATGATAACAAGCATAATTTCTGTGGTGACATGCTATCAACCATATAAGAACTTTTAAGTAAAGCAATCAAGGCATGTAATTCAATTCAAGTCATAACAAGCAAGAGTCTATATTAGCATTGTAACAAGCAACATAAGAACATAAAGGTGCAAGAGCTCACGCTGTCCGTGACTCGAATGTCTCCAAATGGTGTTTGCGTGCAAGAAAGGGGATAGGGATATATGAGAGAGTAAAACATAGTTTTTGTATTGTTGAGAACTTAATCTACTAAAGTTTCACACTTGGTCTTCTTTGGAATCTTATCTTGACTCATCCCCAGACCACCAGCCAGGTACAAGTCAAAATGATCCACTCGCTTTCGATATTTTGAGCACTCATGCAATGGATGAGCGTAAGCAAGAAAGTTGACACTTAGGATGGAAAAGAGAGAAAAATGATGAAGGGGGAAGACAAAAAAGGTGTGAAAGGCTCACATCAATGAGGACAATCATAGGCGAGAGAAAGCCAAATGATAGATATGATGTGAGGAGTAGGGATTGCCATGCAACAGATGCACATATGAGCTAAGGTAAGCTCTCCAATGGAACTAGTGGGGGTGCATCCAACTTGCTTGCTCAAGAAAACCTAGAGCTCTTTTGAGGAGGCTCATCATTGGAATATACAAGCCAAGTTCTATAGTGTGAAGGTCCCCACATAGTTATATGCATGAATGATAATATATATGGAGTACAAGGTATAAGATGGAGTACGAGTGTGGATCTCTCAAAAGGAATAGTAGTGTGCCCCCTTCTCTCTTTTTATTTCTTTTTCTCTTTTTTCTCTTTTTTTATTTTTTTGTGGCCTCAATGGCTCTTTCTATTTAACTCTCATTTGTCCTCTTTGGGATCTTTTGATTTTGTCCTCTTTGGGATCTTTTGATTTTGTCCTCTTTGGGATCTTTTCCTCACTTTAGGGGCAACACTCTATGTATTACAAGAAGTATAGAAGATCTTTCACACTTTACAAAAGTACTCAACATAAAGAAAATGAAACTATCATGATGTATGCAAATGTATGCCTCTGCCAGTGTAGCAGGATATGCAATGATACTAGCGCGTCATGTAGCAATGATTAGGGCAAGGCCCAACTAGCATGCGGCTCATCGATCAAGCAAAAAGCATGTATGATATGAAGATCAAGTCATGAGAAGATGGATGTTGCATGGCAATGTATCTCAGAAAGGCTATGGAAATGCCTTGATAGGTAGGTATGGTGGCTGTTTTGAGGAAGGATATAATGAGGCTTATGATGACAGAGCGTATCGTGCCAAGGATTTGGATGCACCGGCGAAGTATGCGCCAACTCTCGAGGTGAGAAAGGGCAATGCACGGTACCGAAGAGGCTAGAAAAATATGGCTAGGTGGAAGTGTCAACTTTCGAATACTCACATTAGTCTGAAGAACTCATGCACTTATTATCGGTAACTCTCAATCTAATTAGGAGGTTCACAAAGAGACAAGTACCCCGAGGAGGAGTGTATGGGGGTTTGGTTATCCTTGCGCATCCTCGACTCATGGTACGTGAGTGTACTCTAATATTCGATCCCTCCAAAGATTGGTGATCCATCTAGTAGCTAAAGTTCTCAACTATTTTGTAGGTTTTCGAAAATAAACACGGATTGCCCAAAATACGACATCTATCACTAATAGGCTAAAGCTCTTGACACCAAAAGTTCAGACATTACTCATGGCAATACCTCAAAACTATTGCAAGTTACTACTAAAATTAAATAGCAACCTCAGTTACCTACTTTAAGTTAAGACACACAACTCAGTGCAACAGGCAAACTCTCTTAACAATATAAACATGAAAACTCAAGAGAGTTCAGCAACCAACTAAACAAAAGCTCTTTAAAAAGAAAAGCATGAAAACTAAGAGCTAAACATGACAGCAGCTAAGAAAAGACAAAGAACACACACAACAAAGATAAGCATGAAAATCCTATGTTGTGTTCTAGGTTGAAGTGGAGCGTGTTTCTCTCCCACACAAAGAAAGCTGGGTTCTAACTTGTTATGAACAGCAAGCAAAGCTAAAGAAAACTAAAAAAGGAAACTAAGAGCAAGACGCTCCAAGCATAGCACATAACGCATGAAGTGATAAGAATATAGTGGAACGAAAGACGAACTGATAATTGTTGATGGAGAAGGGGATGCATGGGGGCATCCCCAAGCTTAGACGCTTGAGTCTTCTTGAATATTTCTTGGGGGTGCACGGGGCATCCCCAAGCTTGAGCGTTTGACCCTCCTGAATCTTCTTTTATCATCTTCCCTTCCACACTTGAAAACTCCCTTCATACATAACTCATCATAATCTGATTAGCGAGGTTAGTACCCACAATAAAATAATTTTTCCCTATTGGAAATAAAGATAATCTTGAAGAGCTTACTGTTTCTCAAGAATGCCAAAAGGTTTTTGCAAAGAAAAAGCAAGCTCAAGGTTTGCAAAACGAAGAAAAGGCAAAACAGGACAGAATCTGTGAAAAACAGACCAGCAGGTAGTAAATAATTTTTTCGGGGCACTTCTGCAACTCAAATCAAAAAACTCAGAACAGACGCTCGAAAGCCAATTGTATAGAGCACGCTGTCAAAAAAATTCAGATCAAAAAGATGATCTGGTGATTTTATTCGAATTTTTCTGTCCAAAGACAGAATCTGTTTTCTGGACAGCACGTCACAACTTTTGAACTTTCTTGCAATCGGCGGCTAAACTTGGCACAAAGCTGAAAAGAAAAGATACAGTGATGATGCTACTGTAGTAACAAAAATCAAGACACAACAAAAGCAAAATAAACCTAATTCGTTGTGGGCTGCCTCCCAAAAGCGCTTTCTTTTATGCCTTTAAGCTAGGCATGATGCAAAAAGGAGGAATCAAAAGTCATCATAATAATCGGAGTTATAAATTGCTTCAAATGGTTCCTCAACAAGTTCATCCTTGTTCCTTCTAGGAAAGGGGTACGTACCTTTTGCCCTCCCGCGTAGGCGGATTTGTCCCTTACCTATATCGATGAAGCCTTTTACGGCTCGGAGGAAGTCCCTTCCAAGCACTATATTTCCTTGGTTTGGCTTCATGATGAAGAAATAAACCATTGCAATTCCTTTAAGGAATGTAACCGGTACATCTTTTATTCTTCCCTGGATCTCAGAAATATCTCCATTAGCATGTTCATGATAGGATGATAATTTGTCCATGTTAAATTTTAAAGAATCATGAACAATTTTTGGCATAGTAGAAACCATAGATCCAATATCACAATAAGCAAGGAAGTCTTGATTAGAGATGCTAATCCTAACAAAAGGCTCTCAATCATTGTCTATTTCGAAAATATCTATCTTATTGGGTTTGGGTTTCTCTACCTTCATCAAGTCTAGAGCATCCATTCTCTTCTCAATAGTAGCAAGTCTATCTATGACAGTATCAAAACTATGATCATAAACAAAGTAACTAGATAGACCATGTATAATTTCAAGAGCTCTAGCTTCATCACACTCTAGGAAATCTCCTTCAGCTATAATATCAAGAGAGTGTTTACACCATTTAAAAAGACCATGGTAAAAATTTCTAAGCACAATTTTTATAGGTATCCAAGGCATAATTCTCCTATGTGCATCAGAAATTCTGTCCCATGCCTTCTTCATATTTTCTCCATCCCTTTGATGGAAATCTAGAACTTCTGATTCCCTCAAAGCACCAAGTCCTAACATGCTTGACTAAGCAGAAAGGACTACTAACAGAAAAGCAAATAATTTTTTTTGTGAATTTTGATAAAGGACACTAAAGCAAAAACTGCAAGGTAAACTAACAAGACTAAAAAGCAAAGATAAAAGATAGCGTGCAACTCCCCTATCTTGAAGAGTGGAGTCCCCGGCAACGGCGCCAGAAACTTGCTTGAGAGCTTCTCGCCCCTCGTTGGTTACCCCAAGTGGAAGGTTGAGATGTAGCGTAGCGGCAAATTTCCCTTGGCAAAGATACCAATGATCGAATCCCGTGAGACTCCGAGGGTCGACAAGTAGGTGTCAATGGCGCCAGAAACTTAGCGGTTGACAGGACCTGCACACAGATATAGATAACTTTGCTCCCAACGAGTACAGAGAGGTTGTCAATCCCTCCAGCCTTGTTGTTTACAAAGGATCAAACACAAGAGATAATAATGATAGCTATGACTGCAACTAGGAAATAAAAACAGGAAGTAAATAGAAGGTGTGATCAGCGGTGGTAATATGGACCGGGGTCCCATGATGTTCACTAGTGATGTCTCTCTCACAAAAGACGATAAAACAGCAAAGCGAGGTAAACAAATTACAGCTGGGCAATTGACAGGATTATGTTCTGTCCTCGAGGGTTTCGGGACGAGAGGGATATATATGCGAAGGTGGGCAGCCAGAGGCGGAGCAGGGGCCCCAGGAGCCCCCTGGCGCGGCCAGGGGTGGGGCCGCGCTAGGTGGCCACCTGGGCCTCCCCTGGCCCCCCTCTGGCCCCGCTTTGGTTCTTCGCGAAACTTCCTGTATGCTGATTTTTCCTGTATTTTTCCGGGAATTTTTGGGGCACTTTTAATATGGGGGAAACCTGAAATAGAAAAACAGCAGAAAACAGGAACTGGCACTGTGGTGCACTGAGTTAATAGGTTAGTCCAAATATGATCAAAAGTGTATGGAAGTGCATCAATATCATAGCAATATCACACAAAAGAAGCATGGAGCAAGCAGAAATTATAGATACGTTTTGGACGTATCAAACATGTGGGAGCCAACATGGGTATCCAGATCCCGCTGTTGGTTATTGGCCGGAGATATGTCTCGGTCATGACTGCATGGTTCCCGAACCCGTAGGGTCTACACACTTAAGGTTCAATGAGGCTAGGGTTATAGGGAATGTAGTACGTGGTTACCGAATGTTGTTCAGAGTCCCGTATGAGACCTCGGACGTCACGAGGAGTTCCGGAATGGTCCGGAGGTAAATATTTATATATGGGAAGTCCCGTTTTGGTCACCGGAAATGTTCTGGGCGTTATCGGTAACGTACTGGCACCACCGGAAGGGTTCCGGGGGTCCACCGGGAGGGGTCACCGGCCCCAGAGGGTTGCGTGGGCCAAGTGTGGGAAGGGACCAGC
This sequence comes from Secale cereale, assembly GCA_902687465.1. NCBI lineage: Eukaryota > Viridiplantae > Streptophyta > Magnoliopsida > Poales > Poaceae > Secale > Secale cereale. Next base: position 699,533,349 of record LR738710.1, on the reverse strand, counting down.
CCCAGGTGGGCTGGTGCGCCCCCCACCAAGGCCCAAGGCGCAGGGAGAGAGGGAGGGGGCAAACCCTAGGTCCAGATGGGCCTTAAGGCCCACCCTAGGGCGCCCCCTCTCTCCCCCTCCTGGCCGCCCCCTAGATGGGATCTAGGGGCTGCCGCCACCCCTAGGGAGGGAACCCTAGATGGGGGCGCAGCCCCTCCGCTCCCCCTATATATATGTGGGTTTTCGGGGCTGCCAGATGCACGAGAACCTCTCCCTCTTGGCGCATCCCTAGCCCTCTCCCTCCTCGTCTCTTGCGGTGCTTGGCGAAGCCCTGCTGGAGTGCCACGCTCCTCCACCACCACCACGCCGTCGTGCTGCTGCTGGACGGAGTCTTCCCCAACCTCTCCCTCTTCCCTTGCTGGATCAAGGCGCGGGAGACGTCACCGGGCTGCATGTGTGTTGAACGCGAGGCACCGTTGTTCGACGCTTAGATCGGAATCAACCGCGATCTGCATCGCTACGAGTACGACTCCTTCATCCGCGTTCTTGCAATGCTTCCGCATCGCGATCTTCAAAGGTATGAAGTGATAACCCTCAACCGTAAGGGATCGAGATCGTCTTCGCGGGTAAGAATAACCCAATTTATAGATTCGACACATGGGGAACCAAAGAGTATTTATAAGCTTTGACAGTTGAGTTGTCAATTCAACCGCACCTGAAATATACTTACTTGCAACAAAAGATAAGTGGTAATGGTGATATGATAGTGATGGTGGTGACAGTAAAAGTAAACAGCAAAAGTAACAACTAATAACCAGCAGGATTGAAACACTGTAGGCTAGGGAGATGGATGGTTGGGCGCTGCATGGATGATATATATCATGAATCTAACTTGGGGCAAGGCACACAGAAAAGTAATGATCATCTAGGCAAATATCAAACATTAGGCATGTATCCCACAGGTAGTTGTACGTGCTTGCAATAAGAACTTGCACAACATCTTTTGTCCTACCATCCCGCTACGAACGGGGCCAAAAGGAACTTATGGAGATTAAGGTGCTCCTGTCAAAGAGCACCGGAACAAAGCAATAAACTCAATGGATACATGTAATCCTCAAATCATGGACCATCCCCTTTGGTGTCCCAAGCTGTCACTTTTGGGATCGCCGGTTCCGGACCGTAATAGGTGCAAACAACTCATAGATAGGATCAAGAACACAAATATATTCATGCAAACACATAGGGTTCAGATCTGAAATCATGGCACTCGGGCCCTAAGTGACAAGCATTAAGAGCAACAAGTTGAAGCAAAGATGATAAACACCATAGTAGATGATAGGCAACATGCCCCCAACAATCTGATAAACTATTACATGATCTAACTCATCCAATCCCTACCATCCCCTTTGCCTACAGCAGGGAATTACTCACACATGGAAGGAGAAGCCATGGAGGGAGGATGGAGTGGTGATGATGATGACGATGGCGACAATCTCCCCTCTCCGGAGGTTAAATCAGCCTCCAGATTAGCCCTCCCGAAGAAGAACAGAGGGTGGCGGCGGCTCCGTGACGGAAACTGGGAAAACGACTTCTGTTCTAGGGTTTTCTCGTCACGGGGATAAATACGGGTCAAAGTAGGGCACCAAAGGGGGAAGGACCCGCCTAGGCGGCCTCCCGGCGCGGCCAGGGGTGGGGCCGCCTGGGCAGGGCGCCTGGGCCCCCCTGGCTGCCCTCTGGCCAATCTTCTGGCACAAGGGCCCTTCGGGTGCGTGGATTTTCTGTGATTTTTCGTGGAATTTTCTGAGATACCTAAAAATCCGTTTTCCTGCACACAATAAAACCATATAGGTAGCTCTGCTGAAAACAGCGTCAGTCCGGGTTATTTTAGTTCAAATCATGCAAGAATGAGGTCAAAACAATAGCAAAAGTGTTTGGAAAAGTAGATACATTTGAGACGTATCAACTACCCCAAGCTTAGCATATTGCTTGTCCTCAAGCAATTCAGTTCAACGAACTGGACGCGACAAAGAAAGCTTTGACAAACTCTTTTGCTTCATTAGATGTATATAAGCATGTACTACGAAAAGAGTCTAGCAAGTATTGAAACAATGCTATGAGGACAATGCACGGAGCAATCCTTCTTTCAAGTGACCAATCACAAATACCTAAAAGTAAATAATATGCTACTGAAAATCAAGATAAGATTACATTGCACATAGCTTGAACATACTAGAGTGGTATCTCGCTAGCCTCCATGAGTGAAGCAAACCATAAATGCAGAAACTCCTCCAGAGTTTTTAAAGGAGACTAGAACTAAGAATTTCAGAATAAATAATATCACAAGCATGCAGAAGACAATGTAATACTTTGGGACAATGCACATTACACCCAGAATGACAATTATGCTCTCCTAGTTGGTGCTTTGAAGAAATAAGGTGGAGACTCTCGAACCGTGGAATTTGATGGCGAGGTTGAAAACCCATGGTTGGAAACAAAGACTAAACATGTACCAGAGCTCTTGGTTTTGAAAACAGAGGTAAAAATGATTTTGAGAGGTGCATATTTCGTCAACGAATGTTAGTAGACAACCCAATTACTTCTCGAGCTGGACAAGTTTCGAGGAACGGCTCCCGCACGGGGACGATCACATCCCATTAATCTCCTTTGTTTATCACTGCCAAAAGTTTTCTGATTTCTCATGAACAAAGCGTGAAGGAGGGTTTGTTTGTTGTATTATCTTTTATGAGCCGGGCGCACTCATGCCAGTTCCTTCTCGTATTAGGGGTTTGCAGATTAGACATGCAATCCCGGGATAAAACTTGTCCAACTTAAAAAGATCATGAATTAACTACTACTTCCTCATGAGCTAAAACAGAGGCACAAAACAAGAGTAAATTTGAATAATTTCGAGATGGTACAAGAAAGTCTTCATTAGGATGGCAGGTAAATACCACATAGGAAGGTATGGTGGACTCATATGGAATAACTGGTTTGAAAGGATTTGGATGCACAAGCAGAATTCCGCTTAGTGCGAGCGAAGGCTAGCAAGAGACTGGGAAGCGACCAACTAGAGAGCAATAACGGTCATAATCATGCAGAGCGACAAAGCAACATTGAATCGGGCATGAAAGTGATATAACTATTCTGAAACTCAAAGATCATCAAGGCAAAGCAGACTTTTTAGTCTTAGACATGTGTAAACATGTGCCAAGTCAATCCAAGAATTCTCCAAAGGGAAATACCACCTTAGTATACCAAACTATGAACAGTGCAATGCATGTAAATCATTTCAATAACACATTATATACTCTAGCTATTTGAGACTAGCCACAAGGAAAGCATGAACCACTGGGAAAGCATTGTAAACATAGCACTATGTCGCTACAAGCTGGTCTCTAGATCATAAGTACAGGCATATGTACAAAAGTAGAAAGAAGAAGAGTTCATACCGGTTTTCCTTGTTGCTTCCCTTCCGTCGATCTTCGTCATTACAGCCTTGTCACTTGCACGATCGAACGTAGGAAATATAATTAAATGCCATCACGGACTCGAGCTGAACTCTGAAAACAAAGAAAACTAAAGAGAGAAAGGAAATCTTTTTGGGTTTTTTCAAAGGTTGAACGAAAGCAAAAGAAAGAGAAAATCTTTTTGTTGTTTTTGCAAAGAAAGAACAAAGAAGAACGGGCAAAAACTTTGAAAAGATTGAAGCGAACAGAAATAAAACGGATAATATAATGGAAAAGTGAGAAGGGCACGTACTCCACCAAGCTTAGGCTTTTGGCCTAAGTTGGTAGTAGCTACTGCCCCCAGGAGCCTCCTACTCCGGGGGGTGATGGTGAGTCCAAGGGTCGTAAAAGGATTCCGGCGCGTACACCGAACTCCTCGGATCCTCCCATGAAGAAGGGTCCGTACTCCAAGCAGAGGAAGACCCTTCACCAAAATGGGTGACGGTCTCCCCCTGGAAAGGTGGTAACTCATCGTGCTCCTCCTCGTCGGGCACAACCCCCTCCATGGGGTTATGAAATTGATGCTGGACCATGAACTCGTCGAACTGGATAACATCAAAGGACCATCCGTTCCTGCGAGAAAAATCAAACAAAAGAGGTGCAGGTAGACGGATCTTGCGTTCCACGGTAGTTCCGAAACGCAAGATATAAACAAGGTTACCAAATTCAGAAGTCATGGTAACAAACTTATGCCTTTTCATAGCAGCAAGATCAAAACTTAAATAAGTAAAAGGCTTATCATCAGGGTGTGGGGTGCCTTTAAGATGTTCTAAGATAAGTGTGGCATAAACGCCACCAAATAAATCTCCCCTGTTACCGTTCATAGCAAGGCGTCGAGCAATTAAGGCACCCAAATTATAATCAAACCTCCCTGAGAGGGCGGTTGCCAGGATAGCAATATCCGGCGCAGAAGTGTTGCTCGTGTTGTCACGAGCTAACACTCCTCTAGCAACATAATACGCAAAATACCTGAGGTGAGGGAATAAGATGCTGGAGATTTTTGACCGATGAATATCCCTTGTACCCATGCTGCAGAGAGAGTTGAAGATGGTTTTCAGCTCGGAGGGCTATGAGGTCATCTTCGCCGTCCGCCCAATGTTTGGCACACCTATTATTTCACAAAACTTTTCCAAGGGCATGGTCAAAAGATTATTGTAAATTTTAAACTCAATAGCACCAGCATCAAGGTTATATCTAAAACTGTTAATGAAACCAGAGGTGAGTTTTTGATACTGAGTAACACGGCACGTGACGAGCCGTGTCAGACCTGCATTAGCACAAAGATTATAAAACTCATCCTTAATTCCCGCAGCTTCAAGGAATTCATCACATGGGAACATCATAGCACGTGCTGGACTTGTGTCTTCCAACAACTCTAGGGGCACATGATCTTCATTGTAGCTCACCCTAGCAGTCGAGGATGAGGCTGCGGCTCTAGTAACTCGATCAGAGTGCGCGAGCCTCTTCTTCTCAAGCCACCCCTTTGCCCTTCCTAACAAACTCATTTCTGATTTTTTTGGCAAATTACAAAAACAAGGATTTAAACAAAGTGGATTAAGGCAAACTACTCAACTCACTTACCTAAGGCATAAACTTGCATCAAAACTTGGAAAATAAATTTCTACACATGCATGCAAGCTCATCTATACAGCACCAAGAACTACTAAATACTCACAAATGAAGCCACCAATTAGAAATCTAATTGGAGGGGTGGAGGAGTTACATACCAGGGAGTATTTGTTCAAAATCTTAGCTCGAATGATAGGCTGTAGAGAGAGATCAAAAATCGCCTCCAAGAACAGCAAGAATGCAAGAACAGGTGCAGAACTCGTGTTTTTGGAGAGAAAGAGAGAGAGAGGAAGAAGACTCACCTGGAGGGGGGTCCTGTGGGCCCCAGGCGCCCTATGGGCGCGGCCAGGGGGCAGGCCGCGCCAGCTGGCCGCCTGGGCCACTGGTGGCTCCCCCTTGTCAGCCCCAGGTGCCTCTGGGTCACTCCCGGCATGGAAATTTTTATTTTTATTTTTCTGGAATTTTTCTGAAAACTTCACTGCTGAATTTTTTTCGAAGTTCAAAAAGCTGCAAAACTTTCTGAAAACTTAAAGCATTGATTAGTATTGTGAAGCTTCAAAAACATAAACACTTGGTACAGTAAGGAGAACTAAAGCTAAAACAAATGAAAACATAACAAGCTCAACTTTTTACCTATATAAAACATGCTCACTAGTAAGGTTGATCAAGTCTTACCAACAAACAAGCGATATATAGAGCAAAAAGTCTCACCTCTTACGAAGTGATCATTGCACCTTTACTTTAATGGACATTGTCCCCACCATAATAGTTTTGTATTTGTGGTGCACATGTAGTGGACAGTCCCATTCTCCAATCTTCACAGTCTCGATATTTTCTATAGAGTTGAGGCCATGCCTCTTGTCGGTCTTCTTTGGAAAATACACAGTGTGTTCTTTATCATTCACATTGAAGGTAACCTTTCCTTTATTGCAATCAATAATAGCACCTGCGGTGTTAAGAAAAGGTCTACCAAGAATAATGGACATGCTCCCATCCTCGGGCATGTCAAGCACAACAAAATCAGTAAGGATCAAACAATTAGCAACTTCTACGGGAACATCCTCACAAATACCTATCGGAACGGCGGTTGACTTGTCAGCCATCTGAAGAAAAATATCTGTAGGGATTAGCTTCTCTAAACAAAGCCTCTTGTAAAGAGAGAGAGGCATAACACTCACTCCTGCTCCAAGATCACATAAAGCAGTTTTGACATAATTATTCTTTATGGAGCAAGGAATGGTGGGTATACCTGGATCACCAAGCTTCTCAGGAATGTTGCCACTGAAAGAGTAGTTAGCAAGCATAGTAGATATTGCTTCATTAGGAATTTTTCTTTTATTAGTGACAATATCTTTTATATATTTTGAATAGGGAGGTAACTTAATAGCATCAGTCAAAGGGATTTGAAGAAAAAGAGGTTTCATCCACTCACAAAACTTATTGTAATGCTCTTCTTCTTTAGATTTGAGAGACTTACCTGGAAAGGTCATGGGTTTCTGTATCCATGGTTCTCTTTCCTTCCCATGTCTTCTTGCGACGAAGTCTTCTCTAGTGTACTTCTTGCGTTTGTCAGGTGCTTCTTCTTCTCGAACTTCAGGCGGATCATTCTCCTTATCCTTACCTTCAGGTTCGGCATCGTCTTCAGTCTCAGCATCGGAGGTAGATATACTGTTGGGATCAACAGCTGGCTCTTCACTTGTAATAGGATCATTGGAATTGTCAGCCTCCTTGTGTTTCTTCTTCTTCTTCTTTGGAGAGCCAACAATTTCTTCTTCCTGCATTTGAGAATCTTGTTCGATTCTCCTCGGATGCCCCTCTGGATAGAGAGGATTTTGAGTGCTAGTTCCTCCTTGGGTCTTAATCCCGAAGGCCTGTAAATCATCTTGTTTGGCATTGTTAGCAAGCAAATCTTTTTGCACATTAGAAATTTGTTCAAGCTGAGTTTGAACCATATGAAAATGCTTCACAAGACATTTAACATCATTAACTGTTCTACCTAGAACATCAAGCAAACTTTTGATAGCAAGGGAATTATCATGCAATTGACTTTGTATCCTCTCATTAAAATGACTTTGCTTCATAATAAAATTATCAAGTTCATCTAAACATTGATCAGGAGGCTTACCATGAGGGATGTCACTTGCGTTGAAATCTAAAAGAGAGTGTACCTCTACCATAGGAGGGTGAGTGGTAGGCTCACACAACTTCTCAATAGGGGGTAGATTCTTCACGTCTTCAGTTCTAATACCCTTCTCTTTAATAGTCTTCTTTGCTTCTCGCATATCTTCGGGGCTTAGAACAAACATGCCCCTCTTCTTTGGTGGTGGAGGTGGTTCAGGGACGGACCAATCTTCATGGTTTTTGGCAATCCTGCCCATCAATTCTTCTGCATCGTCTGGTGTTCTTTTCCCGAAAACACAACCAGCACAACTATCCAAATAGGACCTGGATTCATCAGTTAGACCAGCATAAAATATATCGATTAATTCATTCTTAGGGACTCCATGTCCTGGTCTAGCCCGGATCAGACTACAGTACCTCCCCCAAGCTTTAGGGAGGTGCTCATCCTGCAACTGTTTAAAGTTATAAATTCTTTGTAAAGCAGCATGTTGCATATGAGCAGGAAAGTACTTATCAACAAAAGAGTGAGCTAAGTCTAGAGGACTATTAATGGAACCACATGGTAGTGCATCATACCATGTTTTAGCACCTTCCTTCAAAGAGAAAGGAAGAAGCTTAGTCACATAAAAGTTTCGTATCTTCTCATCCGTGGTAAACAAGCCACCCAACTCAGTGAGTTTGGTCAGGTGTGCAATAGCATCACCATTTTCTCTGCCATAAAAGGGGTCAGCTTCAACCATAGATATAAGTGAAAGATCAACAGAGAAATCATAATCAGGATCATTGATGCATATAGGAGATGTAGCAAATTCAGGATCAGGAACAGTCTTGTTCTTCAAGGGGTGTTTTTCAAGCAGCTTCTTAATAGCTTTAGGGTCAGAGCCGGCAAACTCTGTCAGTTCCCTGCATAAATCATCATGAAGCATAATGTAATCATCATCAAGGAGTCTCTCCTTGAGTTCACTCAAATCAGGATAATCATAAGTTCCACCAATGGGGTAGCGAGTAACAGGAATTTCAATTCCAGATTTTTTTGCAGCTGCAACGATCTGTTTCTCAAGGGCATAACCAAGTGAACTAATATCATCAAGAGTAGTAGAAGCATCATCAAAAGTATCGGACATAGTAACAGATTCAGTAGAAGCATCATGTGGTGGCGGTGAGGCAAACTTACTCATAACAGAAGGTGAATCAAGTGTAGCACTAGTGTTCAGAACAGTACCTCTTCTTGTAGTGGATAGTAAGATCGGAACCTTGGGGTCTCCTTTCTTACCCATAGAGGATGAAGTGCAGCAGGTAGGATACTTCAAGTAGACTTGTAAATATTGCTATGCTCCCCGGCAACGGCGCCAGAAAACGGTACTTGATAACCCTCAACCGTAAGGGATCGAGATAGTCTTCGCGGGTAAGAATAACCCAATTTATAGATTCGACACACGGGGAGCCAAAGAGTATTTATAAGTTTTGACAGTTGAGTTGTCAATTCAACCGCACCTGAAATATACTTACTTGCAACAAAAGATAAGTGGTAACGGTGATATGATAGTGATGGTGGTGATAGTAAAAGTAAACAGCAAAAGTAAACAGCAAAAGTAACAACTAATAACCAGCAGGATTGAAACACTGTAGGCTAGGGAGATGGATGGTTGGGCGCTGCATGGATGAGATATATCATGAATCTAATTTGGGGCAAGGCACATAGAAAAGTAATGATCATCTAGGCAAATATCAAACATTAGGCATGTATCCCACAGGTAGTTGTACGTGCTTGCAATAAGAACTTGCACAACATCTTTTGTCCTACCATCCCGCTACGAACGGGGCCAAAAGGAACTTATGGAGATTAAGGTGCTCCTGTCAAAGAGCACCGGAACAAAGCAATAAACTCAATGGATACATGTAATCCTAAAATCATGGACCATCCCCTTTGGTGTCCCAAGCTGTCACTTTTGGGATCGCCGGTTCCGGACCGTAATAGGTGCAAACAACTCATAGATAGGATCAAGAACACAAATATATTCATGCAAACACATAGGGTTCAGATCTGAAATCATGGCACTCGGGCCCTAAGTGACAAGCATTAAGAGCAACAAGTTGAAGCAAAGATGATAAACACCATAGTAGATGATAGGCAACATGCCCCCAACAATCTGATAAACTATTACATGATCTAACTCATCCAATCCCTACCATCCCCTTTGCGTACAGCAGGGAATTACTCACACATGGAAGGAGAAGCCATGGAGGGAGGATGGAGTGGTGATGATGATGACGATGGCGACAATCTCCCCTCTCCGGAAGCCAAATCAGCCTCCAGATTAGCCCTCCCGAAGAAGAACAGAGGGTGGCGGCGGCTCCGCGACGGAAACTGGGAAAACGACTTTTGTTCTGGGGTTTTCTCGTCACGGGGATAAATACGGGTCAAAGTAGGGCACCAGAGGGGGAAGGACCCGCCTAGGCGGCCTCCCGGCGCGGCCAGGGGTGGGGCCGCCTGGGCAGGGCGCCTGGGCCCCCCTGGCTGCCCTCTGGCCCATCTTCTGGCACAAGGGCCCTTCGGGTGCGTGGATTTTCTGTGATTTTTCATGGAATTTTCTGAGATACCTAAAAATTCGTTTTCCTGCACACAATAAAACCATACAGGCAGCTCTGCTGAAAACAGCGTCAGTCCGGGTTAGTTTAGTTCAAATCATGCAAGAATGAGGTCAAAACAATAGCAAAAGTGTTTGGAAAAGTAGATACGTTTGAGACGTATCATCAAGATGCACTCCCCTCTCGTTGCTAGTAGACTCCATAGATAGATCTTGGTGACGCGTAGGAATTTTTTTGATTTTCTGCAACGATCCCCAACAGTGGCATCATGAGCTAGGTCTATGCGTAGTTACTATGCATGAGTAGAACACAAGATTGTTGTGGGCGTAGATCATGTCAATTTACTTGCCGCTACTAGTCTTATCTTGATTCGGAGGCATCGTGGGATGAAGCGGCCCAGACCGACCTTACACGTACGCTTACGTGAGACAGGTTCCACCGACTGACATGCACTAGTTGCATAAGGTAGCTAGCGGGTGTCTGTCTCTCCCACTTTAGTCAGATCGGATTCTATGAAAATGGTCCTTATGAAGGGTAAATAGAAATTGGCATATCAAGTTGTGGTTTTTGCGTAGGTAAGAAACGTTCTTGCTAGAAACCTATAGCAGGCACGTAAAACTTGCAACAAAAATTAGAGGACATCTAACTTGTTCTTGCAGCATGTGCCGTGTGATGTGATATGGCCAAAAGGATGCGATGAATGATATATATATATATGTGATGTATGAGATTGATCATGTTCTTGTAATAGGAATCACGACTTGCATGTCAATGAGTATGACAACCGGCAGGAGCCATAGGAGTTGTCTTATTTTATTGTATGACCTGCGAGTCATCGAAAACGCCATGTAATTACTTTACTTTATTGCTAACCGTTAGCCATAGTAGTAGAAGTAATGTTTGGCAAGACAACTTCATGAAGACACAATGATGGAGATCATGGTGTCATGCCGGTGACAATGATGATCATGGAGCCCCGAAGATGAAGGTCAAAAGGAGCAAAATGATATTGGCCATATCATGTCACTATATGATTGCATGTGATGTTTATCATGTTTTACATCTTATTTGCTTAGAACGACGGTAGTGAATAAGATGATCGCTCACTAAAATTTCAAGAATTGTGTTCCCCCTAACTGTGCACCGTTGCTAAGGTTCGTTGTTCCGAAGCACCACGTGATGATCGGGTGTGATAGGTCCTAACGTTCGCATACAACGTGTGTAAGCCAGATTTACACATCCAATACACTTAGGGTTCACTTGACGAGCCTAGCATGTACAGACATGGCCTCGGAACACGGAAGACCGAAAGGTCGAACATGAGTCGTATAGAAGATAAGATCAACATAAAGATGTTCACCGTTGATGACTAGTCCGTCTCACGTGATGATCGGACACGGCCTAGTCGATTCGGATCATGTATCACTTGGATGACTAGAGAGATGTCTATCTGAGTGGGAGTTCATTGAATTTGTTTAGATGAACTTAATTGTCATGAACATAGTCTAAAATCTTTACAATATGTCTTGTAGATCCAATGGCCCACGCTAATGTTGCCCTCAACTTCAACGCATTCCTAGAGAAAACCAAGCTGAAAGACGATGGTAGCAACTATACGGATTGGGTTTGTAACTTGAGGATCATCCTCATAGCTGCCAAGAAAGCATATGTCCTTGAAGCATCGCTAGGTGATGCACCCGTTTTCCCAGCAACTCAAGACGTTATGAACGGCTGGCAGTCGCGTAGTGATGATTACTCCCTGGTTCAGTGCGGCATGCTTTACAGATTAGAATCGGAGCTCCAAAAGCGTTTTGAGCAGCACGGAGCATATGAGATGTTCCAAGAGCTGAAAATGGGTTTCCAAGCTCATGTCCGAGTCGAGAGATATGATGTCTCTGACAAGTTCTACAGTTGTAAGATGGAGGAGAATAGTTCTGTCAGCGAACATATACTCAAAATGTCTGGGTTGCACAACCGCTTGTCTCAGCTGGGAATTAATCTCCCAGATGACGCGGTCGTTGACAGAATCCTTCAGTCGCTCCCACCTAGCTACAAGAGCTTCATGATGAACTTCAATATGCAAGGGATGGAGAAGTCCATTCCCGTGGTGTATTCAATGCTGAAATCAGCGGAGGTGGAGATCAAGAAAGAACATCAAGTGTTGATGGTGAATAAAACCACTAAGTTCAAGAAAGGCAAGGGTAAGAAGAACTTCAAGAAGGACGGCAAAGGAGTTGCCACGCCCGGTAAGCCAGTTGCCCGGAAGAAGCCAAAGAATGGACCCAAGCCTGAGACTGAGTGCTTTTATTGCAAGGGAACGGGTCACTGGAAGTGAAACTGTCCCAAATACTTAGCGGATAAGAAGGCCGACAACGTCAAAGGTGTCAGGGATATTACTACTAGGTATAAACCGCCCAGGGAGGGGCCTGTTTATGCCTGTAACAAATACTTCATATTGAAGCCCAGCGAGATAAGGAGCAAGGCGCTTTATCCCAGAAGACTGGAGATCAAAGGCCCAAGAGGTGTTAGGGCCCATAATGTGTAAACCGCCATACGGCGTATTAATTGTATTGTAAGATAGGAAAGATAGAGACCGAGCCGGACACGTTTATGATCCGGCCTCGAGACTCTGTAAACCGGACTGGGCGTCACCTCGAGTATATAAAGGGACGACCCGGCGACGGTTCAAAAGGAGAGAACAACAACTCGAGACACAGGCAAAGCGGATTCGCTCCCTGGTCATCGAAACCCTAGCAATACCACACCAAACTAGACGAAGGCTTTTACCTTCATCGAAGGGGCCGAACTAGTATAAACCCTTGTGTCCTTGTCCGCTTTAACCCCTTTAAGCTAACCAGTAGCGATGGCCTCATGACTAAGTCCTTCCGCTAGGACATCTGCCGTGACAAACCCACGACACTTGGCGCCCACCATGGGGCTATCGCACGATGGTTTCGAGTTCTTGAAGGGCAGCTTTGAAGGACTCAAGGGCTACGCAGTGGGCCGGATGACCAAGAGTCGTCACGGCAAGATCTACATCGACGATGCAGGCTGGGTTCCCGAGGCCGATTCAGTTGAGTACGGTTACCGGGTCCCCTTCAGTGGTATCCACGTCTTCATCGGCAAGATCGGCGAACCTGGCCCTGAGCCGGACATCTTCCCCAACATCGTCGAGTCGGATCAGCGTGCGAGACCTGCCCGGATTCGGCCCGCCCTGAAGCATGTCTTCGTCGGAGTGGTTCACGGAGCGCAAGCTGAGGATGGATCGGACTCCGGTGGCGAGACCGTTGTTTATTCCGGCGATGAGTCATCCACTGGAGAAACTGAATCTTTATACCTGCTGCAGGATGGCCGACCTGGGGGTTGTTCCGATGGTGACAGTACTCCGGACCCCCTCGATCCGCCAAACCGGGTCGTAGTCTTCATGGCTGGATCACAATCGGTGCAACAGTCATCAATTACGGTGGCGTTAACCTCGGACCTGGCGGCCGCTAGGGCTGGAGGCCCTGTCCAGCCACCAGCTCAGGTCTTGTCCACCTTAGTTGACGCTTTGACTGCGCTGTTAACTGCAGAGGTTGGCCAAGATGAGAAGGAACAACATGACGCAGAAGTTGCTAAGGTGAGGGGCCAGATAGATCAAGATAAATGGGACCTAGCTGCTGAGAATACCAGGATGATTGCGAGGCAGGCCGAGCTGGATGCTCAGGCTTATCGGCTCATGTTGGATCAGACTGCTTCGAATGACGTAATGAGGAGAAGGCAACGATCCCGCCTGCCGCCGGTTTATGAGGCGAGGAACCTTTTCAGTACACCAGGAGCAGGAACCAGCAACCAGCCAGGGGTAAACCGGGGAGAAGTTCCTGGCACAGGGGCTTCGGTCCAGCCACAGGCCGCGGAGCCAACCCGCCAGATCCTTCCATCGCAGCACGCGCCCACCCCTCCTGGTCACTACTCCTACCCTTTAGATAACATAGTAGCTACCGCTTCACGATTGGCAGCCCTTCCCATTGAAGGAGGATCCCCTATAGCAGTGGAGGCGCAGCGAGCCAGGGAGTTTCTGGAGACGGCTTTAACTCAGCAGCAGGCCTACTCCCACAGCCGCGAGAGAATTCATTCCGCCCCCCGTCCAAGCCGGAGTTACAGCAGGCACCTGGAAGAACCGGCCGTGTCGAGCAGCGCACGGAATCGTAACCCGCCGCAGAGGGATAACCCGGCGGGAGGAGGTATAAACGCACAAGATGTGGTGGATCAGGGCAGGCAGCGCTGGGAGGCCGAATTAGCAGTGCAGTACGAAGCCCGTCAGCTGATGCCGGTTCGTCCATCTACCACAGTTGAACCAGGGGTTATATCCAGCTCCTTGGGAGTACCGTGCCTTACGCCCGCTTTACGCAATGTAAGACTGCCTAAGGACTTCAAAGGACCGAGCAAGGTGCCCAACTATACCGCGGATATGTCCCCTGAAGCCTAGGTTGAAAGCTACGAGATGGCAATGGAGATGCTGGATGTGGATGATGCGGCGTGCGCAAAGTACTTCATCATGATGCTAGAGGGCATGGCTCGCGCCTGGCTAAAAGGGTTACCACAGAACTCCATCGGGTCATGGGCCGAGTTACGACGCCAGTTTATCAATAACTTCAAAGACACATGCAAGCAGCCCATGTCCATTGTAGACTTGGCGGCCTGCGTTTAAGGAGAAAATGAATCAACAAGTCGTTGGGTGCGCCGGGTGTCAGAGATCTTGCACTCCTCAGACCGCATCAATCCAGACACAGTAGTAGTGACATTGGAAGGCAACTCCCGGTTTGAACCTCTGAAGCTGAAGTTAGGACGACTAAAGCGTCATTGTCTTGACATGGGGACACTCATGGGGGACCTGGTGAAGTATGCAGATTCGGATAGTACCAAGTATTCTGAGTCTGATGATGAGAAGTCAGGAAAAGGAAAAAAGAATGGTAAAGCGCCATAGTCTAATCCGGCGAATCAAGGACATAGTGGTAAGCGTAAAGCAGATAGTAATTCTGATTTTGTGGCTAACACTAATGCACGGGAGGATGGCCAGCGTCGCAAGGGCAGGCCACCCCCATGGGGTGGAAGACCAAACATTAATCTAGAACGCCAGATGAATATACCTTGCCCCAGGCACGATACGCAGGAAAAGCCAGCCACGCACCTCTGGAAAGATTGCTTTATTATGAGAAACCAGTCCCAGTATGATCATGGATTGTCAGGCGGTTCAGGCCCTGGTTTCCACGGGCTGGGTTATCAAGGTGGTGGCTCCAGTTCAGGATTCCAAGGTAACCAAAGCAATCACAGCAACCAGAACGGGCATAATCAGCATAACCAGCAGCACGGCCAGGGCGGTTATAATAATCAAGGCAATCAACAGCAATAGCAACAATCAGGCTATCAGAGTAATCCGAAGTAGTTGAATAGTGGGCAGTATCACGTCTTCACCACAAGCCTATGTAAACGTGATCAGAAGGTTTACAAGAGTGCAGTGCATTCTATTGAACCGGCGGTGCCGCGCTATTTACGCTGGTCGGAGCAGCCCATTGTGTGGAGTCGAGAGGATCATCTGCCCCGGGTTGATAACCCGGGTCAGCTGGCTCTGGTGGTGGTGCCTCAGGTTGGGTGCTATAAGTTCACCAAGGTGCTCATGGATGGAGGAAGCATCATCAACATTCTGTATTACGAGACTTTTCATCGCATGGGGTTGACAGACAAAAAGCTTCGGCAGTCCAACACTATTTTTCACGACGAGGTGCCTGGTAAATCGGCATATCCGGTCGGTAAGGTAGACTTGGAGGTCACTTTTGGAGATGAGCATGACTCGAGGTCTGAAACTTTGACCTTCGAAGTGGTAAAGATCAAGAGCCCGTATCACACCCTGTTCGAGCGGCCAGTTTATGCTAAGTTCATGGCGAGGCCTTGTTATGTTTATCTGCAGCTCAAGACACCGGGTCACAAGGGAACTATTACGGTCCATGGGAGCCGTAATATTGCTTTGGAGTGCGAGGAAGGTGATGCAACTTATGCTGAGGTGGTTTGTGCAACTGAGGAATTGAAATTTTATAAAGATAATGTTGATCCAGCAGACATGTCTCCGCTGAAGAAGCCAACCACAGAGCACGATCCGGCCTTGAAGTTCAAATCAGCTGATGAGACCAAGCAGGTTGACTATGTTCCTGGCGATTCGTCCAAGCAGTTTACCATCAGTGCTAACCTGGATCCGAAATAGGAAAGCGCGCTCATCGAGTTCATCCGTGAGAATCGTGACATCTTTGCATGGAAACCTTCTGACATGCCAGGTGTACCGAGGCAACTCGCTGAGCACACTCTCAATGTTGATCCCAAGTTTAAACCAGTTAAACAATTTCATCACCGCTTCAATGAAGAGAGGCGTAAAGCTATTGGTGAAGAAGTAGCCAGGCTATTGGCAGTAGGCTTT
The DNA here is from genome assembly GCA_902687465.1 of Secale cereale. Lineage (NCBI taxonomy): Eukaryota > Viridiplantae > Streptophyta > Magnoliopsida > Poales > Poaceae > Secale > Secale cereale. The sequence goes on along the minus strand of LR738710.1, from coordinate 699,517,137 downwards.
ATAGTTGAGGTATTTCATCCGGAGTGGTTGGCTAATCCGGTGTTGGTACTTAAAAAGAACGGCACTTGGCGAATGTGTGTTGATTACACAGATCTGAACAAGGCTTGCCCAGCTGATCCCTTTGCCCTCCCCCGTATTGATCAAATCATTGATGCTACGACGGGTTGTGAGCGCTTAAGTTTTTTGGATGCATATTCCGGTTATCATCAGATCAAGATGGCAGTTAAGGACCAGGAGAAGATGGCCTTCATAACTCCCTTTGGAGCCTTCTGCTATGTATCTATGCCTTTCGGGCTCAAGGGTGCCCAGGCGACCTATCAGCGTCGTGTGCAGAATTGTCTTCATGGACAGATTGGGCGGAACGTTCATGCTTATGTGGATGACATTGTGGTAAATCCAGGAAGGAAGAAACGTTGATAGCTGATTTGAAGGAAACTTTTGATAATCTTTGGATTTATAAGATGATGCTTAATCCGGCCAAGTGCGTTTTTGGTGTACAACAAGCAAGCTTTTAGGGTTCTTAGTGTCCAACAGAGGAATTGAAGCTAATCTGGAGAAGATCAAAGCGATCACGTCCTTGGCTAAACCGGCGAGCATCAACGATGTCCAACATTTGGCAGGCTGCATCGCTGCGCTCAGCCGATTTATCAACCGTTTGGGAGAGAAGGCCATACTGCTTTATCAGATGATGAAAAAGACAGACCGCTTTGTCTGGAGTGATGCTGCTGATGCTGCATTCGAGTACTTGAAGAAGCAATTGGCAGAGCCGCCTGTCCTTGCTGCTTCAGTCGATAATGAACCGCTGTTGTTATACGTAGCCGCTAATGCTCGAGCAGTAAGTGTTGCCCTTGTGGTAGAATGCAAGGAGGCAGGAAAGGAATATCCGGTTCAACGGCCGGTTTTCTACATCAGTGAGGTGCTCATTGAGTCGAAGCAGAGATACCCGCATTGGCAGAAATTGGTATACAGAGTCTTCATGGCAAACCGGAAGCGAAAGTAGTATTTTCAGGGCCATCCAATCACCATGGTCAGTTCAGCACCTCTGGGCGATATAATCCAGAACAGAGAAGCGACGGGTCGGGTTGCAAAGTGGGCCATTGAACTTAGTCCTCACGGGTTGAAGTATGTGCCTCATACTGCAATCAAATCTCAAGCACTGGTGGACTTCATCAATGATTGGACGGAGTTGCAAGCACCAGAGAAAAAACCGGATCATACGTATTGGACTATTCACTTTGATGGATCCAGGCAATTGGAGGGCTCGGGGGCTGGAGTCGTATTAACTTCCCCACGAGGTGATAAGTTCTATTATGTCCTCCATTTAATGTTCCCTTGTACTAACAATGCAGCTGAGTATGAAGCTCTCCTCCATGGTCTGCGAATGGCTAAGGAGATGAATTTAAGCCGGGTTAAATGTTTTGGTGATTCAGACCTGGTGGCACAACAAGTATCTGGTACTTGGGATTCCAAAGACCCACTTATGGCGGCATATCGTCGAGAGGTGGATGCTGTTGCTGGACACTTCAAGGGTTATCAGGTGGACCATTGGGACCAACGAAAGAATGAAGCGGCAGACGCTTTAAGCCAGCTGGGTTCTCGAGATAAACCGATTCCGCCAAATGTCTTCCTGGATGTATTACATAATCCGTCGGTGAAATTGCCTTCAGAAGAAGATTTGGCTGTTCCTGATCCAGAGGCTCAATTGGTGGCGGCGCTTCTTGCTATTCCAGACTAGACGGTCCCGTACCTGGCGTACGTGAACCGAGGTGAGTTGCCAGAAGATGAATTCTCAGCTAGACAGATAGTCCGGCGGTCTAAATCAATGACTATTGTCAATGGAGAGCTGCATCATTGTAGCGTGTCTGGGGCGTTTCAACGTTGTGTGTCACCAGACGAAGGCCGGGATATTCTTCGAGAGATCCACGAAGGAGATTGTGGTCACCATGCCGGTTCAAAATCTTTGGTAGCTAAAGCTTTTCGTCATGGGTTCTATCGGCTAACGGCTCACGCTGATGCAAAGGACTTGGTCAAGAAGTGTGATGCTTGCCAGAAATTCTCACGACGTGCTCATATACCGGCTCAAGAATTGAGGATGATTCCAATTACTTGGCCGTTCGCGACTTGGGGGCTAGACATTGTTGGGACTTTTAAGAGATCTCCGGATAAGAAGACCCACCCCCTGGTGGCGGTGGATAAGTTTAACAAGTGGGTTGAGGCGGAACCAGTCAGCAAGTGTGATGCAGCAACGACGGTTCAATTCATCAAGAAGGTGATTTTCCGGTTTGGCTTTCGACACAGTATTATAACTGATAATGGTACCAATTTATCCAAGGGGGCTATGGAAGAATTTTGTCAACGAGAGCACATCCGACTTGACGTATCTTCAGTGGACATCCCCTGTCCAATGGACAAGCTGAGAGAGCCAATCAAGAAATCTTGAGAGGCATAAAACCCCGGCTCATGATCCCTTTGCAGAGGACGCCGGGTTGTTGAGTGGAGGAATTACCCTCTGTGTTATGGAGCATCAACACCACACCTAACAGGTCTACGGGTTACACGCCTTTCTTCATGGTATATGGAGCTGAAGCGGTCCTCCCTAGTGACATCCGTCATGATTCTCCACGGGTGGCGGCTTATGTTGAAGCTGATAATGAGAAGGCACGGCAAGACGTGTTAGACCGGCTGGATGAGGAACGTGACATGGCAGCAGCTCGGTCGGCGATTTATCAGCAAGATCTGCGCCGATACCACAGTCGTCGTGTTAAAACCAGAACGTTTCAAGAAGGGGATCTAGTGCTTCGGCTCATCCAAGACCAGACAGACATGCACAAGTTATCCCCGCCTTGGGAAGGACCCTTTGTGGTCAGCAAGAACCTACACAACGGATCATACTACCTCATTGATGTTCGAGAACATAAGGACTCACGCACTGCGGAGGAGGAAACCAGACGACCGTGGAACATCACTCTTCTTCGGCCTTATTACGCCTGAGCCATAGGCTTCGCTTTATGTACATAAATATGCAATGTATATAATGATCAATATAATAAACCGGCATCCCTGTTAAAGCGGGGTATCTGCTGCTTTTTTTCATAAGAGTTTGTCACATGGGGGCTTCTGTGTGCAAAGGAGTTCCTATGGCCCTATTAAACCGGCTATTAAACCAATGTCATCATAAGAGCATAGCTCTTGTTGCTTCGGTAATCTGGCTATCAAAGCCCACATGATGATAAGGGGCAAAAGAGAGTTTGATGCATAGCACAACTCAAACATAGGCACCCGATGAGCACATCTCACAATGCTACCCGGGGGTTCCTGTCGCACAGCAACAACGAGTTGACAACCCTTGTAGTAGGCTATCAAGCCACGGCTTGGAAGCCTGGTGTATACACCTAAAACCCCGGATTAACCTGCCTGCATTAAGTAAGTCACTCTGCCCAAGTAAACCTGGTATGACCCGTCGAATGATTGACAAGTCAATCTTATTACAGACCCTGAACTTGTCGATGTTAAATTGACGATTGGTTAAGGATTGAGGTCCATCTTAACAGGCTTTGTGAAATGGTTAATTTAGTGGCCTGACAGCCCATGAAAAGCCTCGCATTTGGAGCATGGCAGCTCGTAAAAAGCCTCGACTACAGGATTTTGTTTCGACAGTGCTTCTTTGGTTTTTTGCCAAGTTTCTTATCTTTTGAGATCATTGGGATTTATCCGAAATCTATTGATTCGGAGGAGTGGATGACCATAAGTCGCCACCACAATAAACCAACATTCACAGAACCTGGTCTGGTTTGATTATAAATCACCAGTACTATCTACAGTTGAACCAGTGTTTATCACAACCCGGTACGGTTCCATCATGAACCGACAAATGATCAAGGAGTCATCAATACTTACAACTTGGATCATTGCCTTTACTACTGATTATTGATTAAAGTCAATAGCGCAAAATTTTATCACAGGTATGATATATGCTTCATATTTTACATACAGTTCAGGTTATAAACCTAGACCATGTATTTGGGCATCATGACCCGTCCGGCGATAAACCGCCAGGACACTTTAAACTTTGTCTTATGCAGAAACAAGTGGAATAAACTGTTAAAAGCATCATAAGCAGAAAAAATTATGAAGTTGCCATATGGAGCAATGCTATGAAAAAGGAGTATGCGTGAGGACATAACCAAATTGTTCCAACTATCCTATTACAAGGCGATTGGCAGCCCAAAATGATCTGTTCCTTGCTTAAAGTATTATGACATGATAACTAAACCGGCACCGGTTCATGACTTAGTATCAACTCGGCTAGAAGGTTGTGGATCATCTTGCTCCGACTCCTCATCATTTTCTTCTAGCAGCTGGAAGTCAGAGGTTGCCCAATTAATCTTGGTCAGCGCTTTGAAAACAGCTTCATCGCTCACGAGTTCAGACGGTTCAATATCAGGAGCGTAAGTATGCTTACGGACAGGCGAGATGAGATCTTCCACCTCGTAGACCGGAGTGTTGACCCGACAGTTGTCAGCATCATAACCCGGATGATAACGGGACAGATCAGCTTCGTCAGATAATTTGCTGGCCAGAGGCCGCATTTCTTTTGTTAGAGCACGCAAATCGATGTCTGTGAACTCTGATCCGCCCTCCTTCATGCTGGGATAGCCATTCATTACATCTGCCGGATCAAGATCAGGCACCCAAGCTTTCGCTCGAGTTAGTGCCATCAAAGCACCCGCCCTTGCAGATGATTTCTTCAGCTCTCCAAGACGGGCATGTAACACGGATAACTTCTCCAGAGTGCCTTTGATCGACGTGGGAGCCGGTTTATTATGAGAAGCAGTGCAGACAATCCTTTGAGCGCCGGTATACAACTGCTCTATAAGAGTGTACACGGCTTTTAGCTTCTTCCGCATATCAGTACCGAGATGAGCAATACATTTTCCTGCATCAAAAGAGTTTGAGTTAAACCAGAAAGTGCAGAACTATCATATTCATGATTATGTTAAGTACACTTACCAAAGACAGCAGTAGTCATGGCGTTTATCTGCTGCTTTAAACCGGACAGTTGTTCTGTCACAGCATTGAGAGCAACCTCTGCATCAGTTTCCCTTTTTTCCAAAGCATCTCTTTCAGCATCCCAATCCGCCCACTCCTTCTGGAGATCCTTCTTCAATTTTTCCATATTTGCTAAAGCAAGGGTCAGTTCATCCTTGACATTGGAAGCGGCGGTTTGTTGAAATTTCAGTGCATCTTGGAGTTCAGCCACCTGAGAGTCTTTCCAGTTTAAATCAGCCTATCAAGAGAAGAACATATTATGCATTGGTAAAACATACTGGAAGTCCCAAGCACATAACAAGTTATCCACTTGGCACTTTGGGGCTAATGCGCATTTGCAGTTATCAGGCATTTTCAATAAAGTCCCAAGCACATAACAAGTTATACACTTGGCACTTGGGGGCTAATGCGTCATCGTTCAAAAAAGGGTTACAAAATAGAAAAAGTCCCGGTTCATCCTAAAGGAATAAACCGGCCCTTGGGGATTACGCATGTGAAAAAACTATATAATGGATATTTTGAAGTCCCGGTTCATCCTAAAGGAGTAAATCGGCCCTTGGGGGATACGATGGAGTAAAGGCAAGCTACAAGGCTTAAGCATGAATAAAGTTAAAGCAGAAGTTTACCTCATAGCGTTCCTTCATCAGATTCACTAAACTGGCTTCATGATCACGGTTTGTGTACAACCGGTTCAGATAACCGGAATGAAGATCTTGGGCACTGAGTTGAGCATAGTTGGACAAATTAGCATTCCATTTGCCTTTGTCCTTGACAGAGGCTTCATCTTTTGCAGTATGTTTGGATAAGGCAACTGGTTCACTGGGAGCAGTATAACCGAAGCCAGTGATTTGAATATCCTCTGCTGAAGCGGCAACAAGTTTCACAGGGCTAGCAGGAGTATTGCTGACCCGGACAGGACTGGCCGGATTAGCATCAAAGTCCATTAGTGTGGTTTCTTGATCGATAAACACCTCATGATCTGTTGGAAGAGGATCATCATGCAAAGCGTCAGCAGGCTCAAGATCCTTTGCCAGTTCAGGAATCGCATCACCACCTACTGGTTTATTCTGCTTAGCCTTTTTACTAGGCTTGGGCTTACTGCAAAAGATAAAGGTGAGGATAGTTAGAGGAGTGAAAGAAAACAGGTTAACAGGACAATGAAAAACCTACCCAGGAACAGTCTTAAGTGGAGGAAGCTGCGTAGCAGTTGATTCGCCGGATGAAGAACGAGGAGTATCCTGATAATTGGAATCATACGGATTAAGAGGCTGGCGAATATGACCCGCTTTGGGATAAAGAGCATCTGGAGTTTGTAAAACCTCTTATCGACGTTTCCGGGCTGGGGTATGTGGTAAGCCGGTGGACTCAATGGTGTGGACACTGTGCCGCGTGGTGCGGCGAGCTTCATGTTGCTGTTTTTTCAAAATAATGTTTGGGTCCAAGTAAGCGAAAGGGTGAGAAAACTATACTTTCCGGCTTGCTCGACGAATTTTTGGTGTTGGCAGAGGTTTTGAACCGGAAGAAAGGGTAATTACCTCGACATCATCTGCCTTGCTGCCTTCAGCGTGTCCCTGAGTACAATCATTGTTAATAAGATGCAAGAAAAAGGAGCCAAGAGAGTCAAGTAATACCTCTAAGGCCGGTTCATCATCCTGAGGGTTGGATTCAGATACGTCAGTAGTTTTCTTCCTGACGTTTTTCTTAACGGCCTTGGTTTTCTGGCGAGCTGCCTTCGCCGGTTTATCCTGGACTTTCCTTTTCCAGAATGGGTCATTACCCTGTTGACAAATTGTGAAGTCATTCAGAAAGAGTACTAAAGACGGATTAAAGTAGAGCAGATAAAATAAAGAAAGATTTACCGATGGCGGTTTGTTGAGCTCGCAGAAGGGAGCCAGTCCGGTTTGGCTGCAGGCCTCTACCGGTTCATTCAGCAGCTTCTTAACAGCCTCATTGATTTCATTCTCTGCTAGCACAGCTTAAGTATGGTGTAGAGGGTCTTTGGGGTCCCCGGTATACTCACACATTAAACCAGAGCGTTGGCTTAGTGGAAGAATGCTCCAGGAAATCCAACAGCGAACAAAATCAATCCCTATTAAACCATTCGCGGTGAAGGCTCTGAGCTTTGAGAGCTGAGGGGCATATCGAGCTCGTTCTTGAGCACTTCGCCGTTGAGGAAAGGGATGGTTCTCAGAAAGCCGATGAGGACGGTAACCCGGCAGAGGATTCTCATCCTCCGGAGAAGTATCTAGACAGTAAAACCAAGTTTGATTCCATTCTTTAGGATGGCTGTGATGGTTGGCATGAGGAAAACTGACGTCCTTTCTCTTCTGAACGGACATTCCACCAAGTTCAGTGTTTGGACCGTCAGAAAACTCCGTGCGACAGTTTAAATGAAAGAAGTCCCTGAATAGTTCAACTAACGGCTCTTCTTGTAGATAAGCTTCACAAAATACTTGAAAGTTGTAGATGTTGGACACATAATTGGGCCCAATATCTTGAGGATGGAGCTGGAAGTCAGCTAGCATGTCATGAAAGAACTTTGACCCAGGAGGACTGAATCCCCGGGCTAGATGATCAAGAAACACGATGACTTCTCCATCTTTGGGCTCTGGAGGACACTCCGGTCCAGGGACTCTCCAGTGAAGGATGTTCTTTGGGCCTAAAGCGCCAATTTCAGCCCGGTTCTGCAACTCTTCTTCAGTAATCCGAAACTGGACCCAGTAGCAGGAGGTAAACTGCTTGGCTTGTTTTGCCACTGCGAGGAGAGAAGCTGAAAATATGGTGAAGGACCGGTTTATGATCTAGGCAAGTTTGAACCGGCAATTTTTCAAAGGTATCTACAAATGGTGGTTTAAGCAGGGGCCTAATGGTATATACCGGTTTATAGTATTTTCTAAAAAGTTAAACCGCCAATGAGAATACGAAAGATGCAGATCTGAAGTTATAGAAAAACAAGTTTTGTAAAATCAGTGATGAAGTTACCGATCCACAGCATGTTAGAAATTCAGAAATATTCACGGTCCATATTCAACGGATGCAGGAATGGCTCCAACAAATGCAGATTAAACTAGTACTTTGGGGAAGACTAAAGGTACACTAAGGAAGCGGAGTTGCTACTACGGCTGTAAAGCAAGAGGACTGGATCTGTTATCGAAGCACGACGAAGAACAATGAAGAACAGCGCCTACCCATGAGCTCGCAGGAGAAAAAACCCTAATGAGATATATATAAGGGGGAAGGAAAGAACTTAGCCGATTCAACGGGTGCGGATGTACACTGATGATTCTCTGGTTCGAACAGGTTGATGCAGCGGCCAAACTTGATGAAGATGCAGGGTCGACGGCGGCGGCGGAGCTTGAGCACGAGCGGGCGCGAGGAAGAAGAAAGGCAAAGGAGCAAGGGGGAAAAAGAGATGCCCCTCTGCCCTATTTATAAGCCAAAAATGAAATGGCAGGCGCGGGAATCGAGGAGCCAGAAAAGTGGATATGGAACGATACTGTCGCCTCGATCTTCGGAGCTTTTAATGAATAAAAAATGAAACAGGTACAAGTACTAAGTGAGCAGATGACGTCACGACGTTTCAATGCGATCCAGAAAGATGACGTCACGGTGATTTACGAAGCATTTGAAGCCACGGAAGGTGAAATCTTTACAAGGCATTGAAGATTGACATGAACAGGTTCAAATCAATCTGGGGCCTAATGTCAGGGATATTACTACTAGGTATAAACCACCCAGGGAGGGGCCAGTTTATGCTTGTAACAAATACTTCATATTGAAGCCCAGCGAGATAAGGAGCAAGGCGCTTTATCCCAGAAGACTGGAGATCCAAGGCCCAAGAGGTGTTAGGGCCCATAATGTGTAAACCGCCATACGGTGTATAACTTGTATTGTAAGATCGGAAAGATAGAGACCGAGCCGGACACGTTTATGAGCCGGCCTCGGGACTCTGTAAACCGGACCGGGCGTCACCTCAAGCATATAAAGGGACGACCCATCGACGGTTCATAGGGAGAGAACAACAACTCGAGACACAGGCAAAGTGGATTCGCTCCCTGGTCATCGAAACCCTAGCAATACCACACCAAACTAGACGTAGGCTTTTACCTTCATCGAAGGGGTCGAACTAGTATAAACCCTTGCGTCCTTGTCCGCTTTAACCCCTTTAAGCTAACCCGTAGTGATGGCCTCACGACTAAGTCCTTCCGCTAGGACATCTGCCGTGACAAACCCACGACAAAAGGTATATGTGATATACATGTTATTGATGTGTACCTTACCAGCGCTCGTAGTAGCTCCTGGGTATTTGATACCGGTGCAGTTGCTCACATTTGTAACTCAAAGCAGGAGCTGCGGAATAAGCGGAGACTGGCAAAGGACGAGGTGACGATGCGCGTCGGAAATGGTTCCAAGGTCGATGTGATCGCCGTCGGCATGCTACCTATGCATCTACCTTTGGGATTAGTTTTAAACCTCAATAATTGTTATTTAGTACCAGCTTTGAGCATGAACATTGTATCTGGATCTCGTTTAATGCGAGATGGCTACTCATTTAAATCTGAGAATAATGGTTGTTCTATTTATATGAGAGAAATATTTTATGGTCATGCCCCGCTGGTCAATGGTTTATTCTTAATGAATCTCGAACGCGATGTTACACATATTCATAGTGTGGATGCCAAAAGATGTAAGGTTGATAATGATAGTCCCACATACTTGTGGCACTGCCGCCTTGGTCATATTGGTGTCAAACGTATGAAGAAGCTCCATGAAGATGGACTTTTGGAGTCTCTTGATTATGAATCATTTGACACGTGTGAACCATGCCTCTTGGGAAAGATGACCAAGACTCCGTTCTCCGGAATAATGGAGCGAGCAACCAACTTGTTGGAAATCATACATATCGATGTGTGCGGTCCAATGAGTGTTGAAGCTCGCGGTGGCTATCGTTATGTTCTCACCCTCACAGATGACTTAAGTAGATATGGGTATGTCTACTTGATGAAACACAAGTCTGAGACCTTTGAAAAGTTCAAGGAATTTCAGAATGAGGTTGAGAATCAACGTGATATAAAAATAAAGTTCTTACGATCAGATCGTGGAGGAGAATATTTAAGTCACGAATTTGGCACACACCTAAGGAACTGTGGAATTGTTTCACAGTTGACGCCGCCTGGAACACCTCAGTGTAATGGTGTGTCCGAATGTCGTAATCATACTTTGTTGGACATGGTACGATCCATGATGTCTCTTACCGACTTACCGCTATCATTCTGGGGTTATGCTTTAGCGACTGCCGCATTCACTTTAAATAGGGCACCGTCTAAGTCCGTTGAGACGACACCGTATGAACTATGGTTTGGGAAGAAACCTAAGTTGTCGTTTCTAAAAGTTTGGGGATGCGATGCTTATGTCAAGAAACTTCAACCTGAAAAGCTCGAACCCAAATCGGAAAAATGCGTCTTCATAGGATACCCTAAGGAAACTATAGGGTATACCTTCTACCTCAGATCTGAAGGCAAGGTCTTTGTTGCCAAGAATGGATCCTTTCCGGAGAAAGAGTTTCTGTAACATCCCAAATTTTCAATTTGGAATGTTATACACTAGATCATCAATGCATATCATATTTTCTTGCTTTTGGTGGATCCTAGAAATTTACGCAACTCAAGGACCCTCGGAGAGAGTTGGGGATTTCGTTATTTTCATATTTGAGGTTTCTCAAATTTTGAAAATAGGATCATTGATTTTATTTATTTTATCTTCAAGTATTTCTAAAATAAAAATATGAGAGAGGGAGTAAAATGACTCTCCCAAAATAAAGAAATACTAAGGATTTAATAAAAAAAATCAAATAAGTTTTGTTTTGGAGATTTTGCCATTTTACTTGAATTTAGGAAAAATTGCACATTTTCAAAAATGCATTTAGGGCCAAGAAAAATGTTCATCTTGTCCTAAATATTTCATTTAGACGGTGAAATTTTGTTTTGGCATTTTTAGATTTTTATTTTATTTTCTAGAAATTTTCGTAGTTTCGGCGTTTTTTTAAAAGGGAGAGTCCCCGTGCCCGGCTGGGCCTAAGGCCCATCCGAGCCAGGCCGGCCCGCGTCGCCCGCCGCCTTCCTTCGCCGCGCCGGACTCCTGTCCGAGCCGGACAACACCGCCGCCGCCGCTGCCTTGCCCCCTCCTCCAAGCCACAGCCCCCCTCCATAAATACCCCCGCCGCCCCGCCCTCACCCCGCCACCTCGCCCCGCCTTGCCTCCCACAGCAGCAGCCGGCGCCGCTCTTGTGCGACGCCGCCACGTAGAGCAGCCGCAGCCGCCGCCGTTTGCGCCACCGCCGCCGTTTGCGCCACAGCCCTGCCACCCCACCCGACGGAGTCCGACGAGGTAGCCCCGCGGCCCACCGATTTTCGGAAGAAAACCGACCCGTTTTAAAAAAAAAACCCTAGTTCATTTTTTTAGATCGGTTTTTTTCGATTTAGTTGTTTAGCGAGCGTTTGCCCGTTAGTTCGTTTTAACGAACATTTTCGTCGTTTAGTTCCAGTTAACGAACGTCTGTTCGTTAAGCTGTTCGTTAGTTTTTCTTTTTCTCGGATTTTTCACGGTTATTTTCTGATCGTGATTTCTGATCCGATCTTCGTTCTAGTTTAACTTTTCGCTCGTTTATTGGAATCAGGCGATTCAAGCGCCTGGAGTTTTGTCTTGAAACCCTCTTTCCGTTTAGCCTAGTCAACCTAGCTTTTGCTTCTGAAAAATTTGGACTTAGGTCCAAATTGGTAGCGTAGTCGATTCTTTTCGTCACTTGATTTTCGTCGATTCGTTTGAGTTGATTCTTTTTGCAAACCGAAGTTCTTAAGTTGAACCTTCTGGTTAGATCTTCTATTTGTGTTTTACCCGTGCATTAGATGAATACTTATTGTATGCTTGTTTGTTTGCGATAGAGTACCCGGAGTGCGCCGCTTGCTACTTTGAATCTCTAGGTTTCGCGGATCATCAGCAAGGCAAGTAACACTTTGATCATACTTTCCAATACCCAGTTTTTATTGCATTAGTTATATCCTCAAACACATTGCATGATTAGGATCGTTAACTTGTGGGACTGGGAAGTAGATGAGGTAGTACCTATTACCTGTTTTATTATCAAACCCTTGGGAGTTACTTCTACGTTTGCTTTTATGCCATGCTATGCTAGTAGACGTGGATTGGGTGAGTGTATCCATGACAGATGTGAGATTGTTAAATTAATGGTTTATTTAAGGTGGCAACTTAAATACACATCTGGGTGGATTGAGGCAGCTGGGTATTCCAGCGATTGCCTGTTTTCTTTATGGACCGCCACCCAGGCTCAAAGGGATCATGAGGTATTTCATACTAGAAACTTCCGTGTGTAGCCACAAGCTATTATGGGCTCTAGCATAGTTGACTAAGTCGTGCGAACTCTTACAGTGGTAGACTAGCAGATGTAGGGGATGTAGGTTGGTACTGTCTACCCGATCGTAAGGTGCTAGCGCTTCTGAAAGACTATGTCTCGGTCATCCGTTTCTCAAACATCATGTAGTGCGAGAATCTCAACGGAGGAGATCGAGTCTTATGGGGAAAAGTGCACAAACCTCTGCAGAGTGTACAAACTAATCATGATTAGCCGTGTCCCCGGTTATGGACGTCTTGAGTATCTAGTACTTGGATTATTATGTGTATCTCATCACTCTAAAAGTTAATTTGTTGGGTTAATGTTTACTTTAATTGGGATTGAGTTGGGTGAACCTTCTCAATGATGTTTCAACTACCATGATAGTTAATTAATATCTATTCCTTTGCAGTAGGGAAAAATTGGCTTTATGCAAAACTGTAACCATAGAGCTTTCCACCAGCCATACATGCATGTAGTATAGCTTGATTCTTTGTTACTCTCTATGTGTTACTTTGCGAGCATATTCCATGTGCTGACCCATTTTCGGGCTGTAACGTTCATGTTGCAGACTTTTTAGACGACGAGTAAGGCGCCTTTAGGTCGTGATTCTATACTCAGTGATGCCGTTGGAGTTGACGGACTCACTTATCTTCCAAGCCTGCCGCTGTTATCGTTGCTAGATGGCTTTAAGCCATTTTTATTGTAATAAGTTCATCTTTGGAACTTTCGATGTAATAAGTGTGTGATTGCCACTCTGTTATAAATCCTTCAAGTACTGTGCGTGTCGGCATTACTGATCCAGGGATGACACTGATGCACAGAGATCAGACTGTTTGAGGTCTGGTCGCTACAAGATGGTATCAGAGCACACGCTGACTATAGGACATGACCACTAAGCTAAAACCCTAGAACACTATTCACTCTTCTCATTTCTGACTCCTCATCTTTTCTACTTTTTTAGGATGGCGGATGCAAGGAACAAGTTCACACAACCTGATGAAGATACACCGTTTGGACGACACCTGAAGGAAGTCACTAGATACCTAAATATCGGACTACCAAGCTTCACCGAAACCTACAACGCCACTTTACCTGAAGAAGAGCGCTGGTTGATTCAAGTTCAAGTTCTCGGAAGGACGTTCATGCCCATCACCGCACACATAGAGATTTCCTTTGATGCGCCCACCTGGAGCCTAGGCAGGAGTATGGCAGCCCACATCACTATGGGAACGATTGGAGAAGTCTACAAGCAGGAGCTGAAGGACACTATCTACCAGATTTGTGGACACCGAGATGAGCGGTGGGACATGATCAACACCCGGAAGGACAGGTCCATTGCAGCGTACATTCAAGAGTTAAACCAACACATTCGTCGACAGGAGCACCAGATGTGTGCAGGGATGATAGACTTGAAGAAAGCACTAACCCGAAACCTGGAGTTATAAGAGGAACTCAAGTCTACACGTGATAGATACGAGGAGGATATGTTGATACTTGTGGAGAAGAATGATGATTTGACACGGAAGCTAGGAGTATTCATGGGAGATCCAGCACCAGGAGAGGAAGAGGAACCCAAGGAGATTTGTCGTGAAGACTACATCATCCTCGACGACACGGACTCAGACCCCGATGATAGTGATAACGAAGACTATGAAGATGAAGCTGGAGCAGACATCATGGAATCTTCTGCCGATCAAAATTTCTAGATGACCACCCTATGACTAGTAGTTTTCCCATATAGTAGACTTGGAGCACTTTTTGTAACGTTAGATTTGTGTAAGCCCTTGTTTTGAAATTGATTTTGGTGTGATATGTTTGTGTTCGTCTCATGTGCATTTGGGTAGTGATTTTCCCTTAGACCTCTTTTCTATTCTAATCTCTTCCCTCTACACCCATAAGATGCCTCCAAGACGTGAGCCAAAATTCCAGTTTCCCCCTGAGCTCACTTAGTTGATCCAGCAGCAGAACACTTTGATGCAACTTCTTGTCCAGAACACTCAGAACAACCAGAACAACAACAACAACACTCCACCACCACCACCCGTGGATAACCTGACCCGTTTCCTAAGGTTACAACCACGGGTGTTTGCTAGCAGCATTGAACCAATAGTCGCTGATGACTGGCTGCGCAAGATGGGAAGGGATTTGACCACCGCTAATTGCTCGGATGCTGAGAAGGTGCGATTTGCCGCACATCAGTTGTCTAGACCAGCCGCAGCATGGTGGGAGAATTACACAGCCACTTTCCCTATAGCCAATGTCACTTGGGATCAGTTTCAACAAGCTTTCCGTACTGCCCATGTCTCAACTGGAGCCATGAGCATGAAGAAGCGGGAGTTTTGCAACTTGCGCCAAGGAAATCGTATTGTGGCCCAGTACGTAGATGAGTTTAGTACTCTATCTCGTTATGCCCCAGATGATGTGGCCACAGATGCCGCTAAGCAGGAGAGATTTATGGAAGGGCTAAATGATGAGATGAGTGTACAGTTGATGGTAGCAAGCTTCAACAACTACCAAGAATTGGTTGATCGTGCTCTAATGAATGAAGGGAAGCACCAACAGATTGAAAACCGCAAGAGGAAGTATGGACAAGGAAAGTACAATTCTAGAGCTCAGCAGAAGCCACGTTTTACCCCTAAACTGGTAGGACAATTTCAACATACCCATGGGGGTGGTAGCTCGCACAATCATAGTGGCCCCAAGAATGGTAATGGGAATGGAGGAAGCAACGGACAGAACCGTACCAACCCATCAACACCAGCCAAGCGAGACCTGAGCCAAGTCACTTGCTATAAGTGCCAGAAGACGGGAAATTACGCCAATGAATGTCCAGAAGCCCAGAATGGAAATGGCAATATAAGCTCTGGGAAGAAGCCTAACCCTTTCAATAGGGTACATGTGAACCACATTAGCGTGGAGGAGGTTGAAGCTCAGCCAGATGTAGTAATTGGTAAGTTTTTAGTTAAGTCCTTTACTGCACTCGTTCTTTTTGATACTGGTGCATCTCATTCATACATTTCAAGGGGATTTGTGGATAAGTATAAACTGCCAATTCAAGCCCTTAGGTCACCCATGTTAGTAACCTCGCCTGGAGCAGAGTATATGGCCAGATTATGGTGTGATCAGTTGCCATTAAGGATTGGTAACTACATATTCCCTTCGGACCTAATAGTATTGGAATCTCAAGGATTGGATGTGATATTAGGCATGGATTGGTTATCTAAGTACGGAGGGAACATTGAATGCGCTAGTAAGTCCATTTTGCTTACTACGCCAGAAGGAAGAAGGATCAAGTATGTATCCCGGCATGTGCCGAAGAGGAACAGAGTAAATTCCTTATCAGGAGTTGTGCAGGAGGAAGTACCAGTGGTGAAAGATTTCCCTGATGTATTTCCAGAGGAGTTGCCAGGCATGCCACCAGATAGAGATATTGAGTTTTTGATCGAGCTTTTGCCAAGCACAGGGCCAATATCTAAGAGACCATACAGAATGCCCGCAAAGGATATGGAGGAGATTAAGAAACAGATTAAAGAGTTACTGGATAAAGGTTACATTCGCCCAAGTTCTTTGCCTTGGGGATCGCCAGTACTTCTAGTGGAGAAGAAGGACGGATCGTTAAGAATGGTTGTTGATTATCGAGGATTGAATGAAGTAACAATCAAGAACAAGTACCCACTGCCGATGATCAATGATCTGTTCGATAGATTGCAAGGAGCTAAGGTATTTTCCAAGATCGACCTACGATCAGGATACCATCAGTTGAAGATTCGAGAGCAGGATATACCTAAGACGGCTTTTACCACCAGGTATGGGTTGTACGAGTATACCGTTATGTCTTTTGGTCTGACTAACGCACCGACATACTTTATGAACTTGACGAACAAGGTGTTTATGGAGTTCCTGGATAAGTTCGTCGTGGTGTTCATAGATGATATATTGATCTTCTCAAAGGATGAAGAGGAACATAAGGAGCATTTGCGTTTGGTACTTGAGAAGCTCAGAGAACATCAACTATATGCCAAGTTCAGCAAATGTGAGTTTTGGTTGAAGGAAGTTGGATTCCTTGGACACGTTATATCCGGAGAAGGAATAGCAGTAGATCCCGCCAAGGTTGTCACTGTGACAAATTGGGAAGCACCGACAACAGTTGGAGAGATCCGGAGTTTTCTTGGACTTGCAGGATACTACAGGAGATTCATCGAGAATTTCTCAAAAATTGCAAAGCCTATGACGGAATTGTTAAAGAAGGATACCAAGTTCAATTGGACGGAGGAATGTGAGGATAGTTTCCTGGAATTAAAGAAACGTTTGGTCTCATCACCTGTGTTGATTCTGCCAGATCAGCATAAGGACTATGAGGTGTATTGCGACGCTTCACGTCGAGGACTTGGAGCAGTTCTTATGCAGGAAGGAAGAGTTGTTTCGTATGCTTCACGACAACTGAAACCTCATAAGTTGAATTATGCTACTCATGATTTGGTGTTAGAAGCCATAGTGCATGCATTGAAGACTTGGAGACATTTCCTCATTGGAAACCATTGTGAAGTATACACGAATCACAAGAGTTTGAAGTATATATTCACTCAGAAGGAGCTAAATCTCAGGCAAAAGAGATGGTTGGAACTCATCAAGGATTATGACATGAGATTGCATTATCATCCGGGAAAGGCTAATGTGTTAGCCGATGCGCTAAGCCATAAGAGCCATGTCAACACACTAATGACGGAGGATTTACCGAAAGAGTTAGCTGAGGACCTTCGTGAGCTATGCTTGGAGATAGTTCTGAGAGGCTATGTAGCAACACTGGAGATTTATTCTACGTTGATGGATAAGATCAGAGAAGCTCAGAAGACTGACGAGGAGGTTGCCTTTATAAAGGAGAAGATGAGCAAAGGAAGAGTTAAACGATTTCGTGAGGATGAGCACGACACCCTATGGTTTGAAGACCGCGTATATGTGCCTAACGACCCAGAGATCAGGAAGTTGATTCCGCAAGAGGCCCATGATTCACCATACTCGATGCACCCAGGAAATGCCAAGATGTACTTGGACTTGAAGGATATTTTCTGGTGGACTGGTATGAAGAAGGATATTGCAGAGTATGTAGCAGTTTGTGATGTATGACAGAGAGTGAAGGCAGAGCATGAGAAGCCGACATGATTGTTACAACCATTGCCAATACCCGAATGGAAGTGGGATAAGCTAGGCATGGATTTTATTACAGGATTACCCAGAACTCGTTCAGGTTATGATTCGATTTGGGTTGTAGTCGATCGTTTGACGAAGGTAGCCCATTTCATCCCAGTAAAGACCACTTACACCAGTGCAAAGTTGGCAAAGATTTACATGACCAGGATCGTATGCCTGCATGGAGTTCCAAGGAGCATCATATCAGATAGAGGAACCCAGTTTATCTCAAAGTTCTCGAATCAGTTACACGAAACTTTGGGTACCAGGCTAGAGTTCAGTACAACTTTTCATTCGCAGACAGATGGACAGACCGAGAGAGTCAATCAGATTTTGGAGGATATGCTGAGAGCTTGTGCGCTAGATTATGGATCTAGTTGGGACGACAATTTGCCTTATGCAGAGTTCTCTTACAACAATAGTTATCAATCTAGTCTGAAGATGGCCCCTTTTGAAGCATTATACGGAAGGAGGTGCAGGACCCCATTGTCTTGGGACGAAGTTGGAGACCGCCAGTTGTTTGGACCAGATTTGATTAAGGAGTCTGAACAGAAGGTAAAATTGATTCGCGATAGGCTCAAGGTAGCCCAGTCCAGGCAGAAGAGCTACGCGGATTCAAAACGCAAAGAGATAGTTTACGAAGTCGGAGACCGAGTTTATCTTCGAGTATCTCCACTTCGAGGAGTTAAGCGCTTTGGAGTTAAGGGAAAGTTAGCGCCTCGTTTTGTAGGACCATACGTAGTTTTGGAACGTATGGGAGAAGTAGCCTACAAGTTGGAATTACCCGAAGGATTGTCAGGAGTTCACGATGTATTCCACGTTTCCCAGTTGAAGAAGTGCCACACTGAAATGGTGGAGATACCGCTGAGGGATACAGTGTCGTT
The DNA here is from genome assembly GCA_902687465.1 of Secale cereale. Taxonomy (NCBI): domain Eukaryota; kingdom Viridiplantae; phylum Streptophyta; class Magnoliopsida; order Poales; family Poaceae; genus Secale; species Secale cereale. The sequence continues at coordinate 699,498,606 of LR738710.1, read as the reverse complement.
GGAGGCAATTCAGCTTGACAGTGATTTGACCTATGAGGAAAAACCAGTCAAGATTCTTGAGTATGCCAGCCAAATCACCCGCAGGAAGGTTATCAAGTTTTGCAAAGTTCAGTGGAGCCACCACACCGAGGATGAAGCAACCTGGGAGCGAGAGGAAGACCTGCAGAAGGACCACCCTCACCTATTTTCTAGCCAACCCGAATCTCGAGGGCGAGATTCATCTTAAGGGGGTAGGTTTGTAACATCCCAAATTTTCAATTTGGAATGTTATACACTAGATCATCAATGCATATAATATTTTCTTGCTTTTGGTGGATCCTAGAAATTCTACGCAACTCAAGGACCATCGGAGAGAGTTGGGGATTTCGTTATTTTCATATTTGAGGTTTCTCAAATTTTGAAAATAGGATCATTGATTTTATTTATTTTATCTTCAAGTATTTCTAAAATAAAAATATGAGAGAGGGAGTAAAATGACTCTCCCAAAATAAAGAAATACTGAGGATTTAATAATAAAAATCGAATAAGTTTTGTTTTGGAGATTTTGCCATTTTATTTGAATTTAGAAAAAATTGCATGTTTTCAAAAATGCATTTAGGGCCAAGAAAAATGTTCATCTTGTTCTAAATATTTCATTTAGACGGTGAAATTTTGTTTTGGCATTTTTAGATTTTTATTTTATTTTCTAGAAATTTTCGTAGTTTCGGTGTTTTTCTTTAAAAAGGGAGAGTCCCCGTGCCCGACTCGGCCGAAGGCCCAGCTGAGCCAGGCCGGCCCGCGTCGCCCGCCGCCTTCCTTTGCCGTGCCGGACTCCTGTCCGAGCCGGACACCGCCGCCGCCGCCGCTGCCTTGCCCCCTCCTCCAAGCCGCAGCCCCCCCTCCATAAATACCGCCGCCGCCCCGCTCTCACGCCGCCACCTCGCCCCGCCTCGCCTCCCGTAGGAGCAGCCGCCGCCGCCGTCGTGCGCCACCCTCACGCAGCAGCAGCCGCCGACGGAGCCGTAGCCGCCGCAGCCCCGCCACCCCACGCCGCCCCGCCGCCGTACCGGAACCCCGCCGGAGCCCTGCCAGAGTCCGACGAGGTAGCCCCGCCGCCCGCCGGTTTTCGGAAGAAAACAGACCCGTTTTAAAAAAACCTAGTTCATTTTTTTAGATTATTTTATTGTTTTAGTTGTTTAGCGAGCGTTCGCCCGTTAGTTCGTTTTAACGAATGTTTTCGTCGTTTAGTTCCAGTTAACGAACGTCCGTTCGTTAAGCTGTTCGTCAGTTTTTCTTTTTCTCGGATTTTTTGCGGTTATTTTCTGATCACGATTTCTGATCCGATCTTCGTTCTAGTTTAACTTTTCGCTCGTTTATTGGAATCAGGCGATTCAAGCGCCTGGAGTTTCGTCTCAAAACCGTCTTTCCGTTTAGCCTAGTGAACCTAGCTTTTGCTTCTGAAAAATTTGGACTTAGGTCCAGATTGGTAGCGTAGTCGATTCTTTTCGTCGTTGATTTTTGTTGATTCGTTTGAGTTGATTCTTTTTGCAAACCGGAGTTCTTAAGTTGAACCTTCTGGTTAGATCTTCTATTTGAGTTTTACCCGTGCATTAGATGAGTACTTATTGTATGCTTGTTTGTTTGCGATAGAGTACCCAGAGTGCGCCGCTTGCTACTTTGAATCTCTAGGTTTCGCGGATCATCAGCAAGGCAAGTAACACTTCGATCATACTTTCCAATACCCAGTTTTCATTGCATTAGTTATATCCTCAAACACATTGCATGATTAGGATCTTTAACTTGTGGGACTGGGAAGTAGATGAGGTAGTACCTATTACCTGTTTTATTATCAAACCCTTGGGAGTTACTTCGATGTTTGCTTTTATGCCATGCTATGCTAGTAGACGTGGATTGGGTGAGTGTATCCATGACAGATATTAGATTGTTAAATTAATGGTTTATTTAAGGTGGCAACTTAAACACACATCTGGGTGGATTGAGGCACCTGGGTATTCCAGCGATTGCCTGTTTTCTTTATGGGCCGCCACCCAAGCTCAAAGGGATCATGAGGTATTTCATACTAGAAACTTCCGTGTGCAGCCACAAGCTATTATGGGCTCTAGCATAGTTGACTAAGTCGCGCGAACTCTTACAGTGGTAGACTAGCAGATGTAGGGGATGTAGGTTGGTACTGTCTACCCGATAATAAGGTGCTAGCGCTTCTGAAAGACTATGTCTCGGTCATCCGTTTCTCAAACATCATGTAGTGCGAGAATCTCAATGAAGGAGATCGAGTCTTGTGGGGAAAAGTGCACAAACCTCTGCAGAGTGTACAAACTAATCATGATTAGCCGTGTCCCCGGTTATGGACGTCTTGAGTATCTAGTACTTGGATTATCATGTGTATCTCATCAATCTAAAAGTTAATTTGTTGGGTTAATGTTTACTTTAATTGGGATTGAGTTGGGTGAACCTTCTCAATGATGTTTCAACTACCATGATAGTTAATTAAAATCTATTCCTTTGCAGTAGGGAAAAATTGGCTTTATGAAAAACTGTAACCATAGAGCTTTCCACCAGCCATACATGCATGTAGTATAGCTTTATTCTTTGTTACTCTCTATGTGTTACTTTGCTAGCATATTCCATGTGCTGACCCGTTTTCGGGCTGCAACGTTCATGTTGCAGACTTTTTAGACGACGAATAAGGCACCTTTAGGTCATGATTCTATACTCAGTGATGCCGTTGGAGTTGATGGACTCACTTATCTTCCAAGCCTTCCGCTGTTATCGTTGCTAGATGGCCTTAAGCCATTTTTATTGTAATAAGTTCATCTTTGGAACTTTTGATGTAATAAGTGTGTGATTGCCACTCTGTTATAAATCCTTCAAGTACTGTGCGTGTCAGCATTACTAATCCAGGGATGACACTGATGCACAGAGATCAGACTGTTTGAGGTCTGGTCGCTACAGTTTCTCTCGAAAGAATTAAGTGGGAGGAAAGTGGAACTTGATGAGGTGATTGTCACCCCTTCCGAACCGGAAAGTAGCGCAGCGCAGGAAGATGTTTCTGTGGTGCCTGCACCGGCTAGAGAGGAAGTTAATGATAATGATCATGAAGCTTCAGATCAAGTTACTGCTGAACTTCGTAGGTCCACAAGGACACGTTCCGCACCAGAGTGGTACGGCAACCCTATCATGGAAATCATGTTGTTAGACAACGGTGAACCTTCGAACTATGAGGAAGCGATGGCAGGCCCGGACTCCAACAAATGGTTTGAAGCCATGAAATTTGAGATAGGATCCATGTATGATAACAAAGTATGGACTTTGGTGGACTTGCCCGATGATCGGCAAGCCATAGAAAATAAATGGATCTTTAAGAAGAAGACTGGTAATGTGACCATCTATAAGGCTCGGCTTGTCGCTAAAGGTTATCGACAAGTTCAAGGGATTGACTACGATGAGACTTTTTCTCCCGTAGCGATGCTGAAGTCCGTACGAATCATGTTACCAATTGCCGCGTTCTATGATTATGAGATATGTAAAATGGATGTTAAAACGACATTCCTTAATGGCTTCCTTAAGGAAGAACTGTATATGATGCAGTCGAAAGGTTTTGTCGATCCTGAGAATGCTAACAAGGTATGCAAGCTCCATCGCTCCATCTATGGGATGGTGCAAGCATCTCGGAGTTGGAACATTCGCTTTGATGAGGTGATCAAAGTGTTTGGGTTTATACAGACTTGGGGAGAAGCTTGTATTTACAAGAAAGTGAGTGGGAGCTCTGTGGCATTTCTCATATTATATGTGATGACATATTGCTGATGGGAAATGATGTAGAACTCTTGGAAAGCATAATGGCCTACTTGAATAAATGTTTTTCAATGAAGGACCTTGGAGAAGCTGCTTACATATTAGGCATCAAGATCTATAGAGATAGATCGAGACGCCTCATTGGTCTTTCACAAAGCACATACCTTGACAAGATATTGAAGAAGTTCAATATGGATCAGTCCAAGAAAGGGTTCTTGCCTGTATTGCAAGGTATGAGATTGAGCACAACTCAATGCCCACCTCAGCAGAAGATAGAGAAAAGATGAGTGTCATCCCCTATGCCTCGGCCATAGGTTCTATTATGTATGCCATGCTGTGTACCAGACCTGATGTGAACCTTGCCATAAGTTTGGTGGGGAGGTACCAAAGTGATCCCGGTATGGAACACTGGACATCGGTCAAGAACGTCCTAAAGTACTTGAAAAGGACTAAGGATATATTTCTCGTTTATGGAGGTGACGAAGAGCTCGTCGTAAAGGGTTACGTCGATGCTAGCTTCGACACAGATCTGGATGAGTCCAAGTCACAAATCGGATACGTGTATATTTTGAATGGAGGGGCAGTCAGCTGGTGCAGTTGCAAGCAAAGCGTCGTGGCGGCATCTACATGTGAAGAGGAGTACATAGTTGCTTCCGAAGCAGCGCAGGAAGGAGTCTAGATGAAGGATTTCATCACCGACCTAGGAGTTATTCCAAGCGCGTCGGGGCCGATGACTCTCTTCCGTGACAACACTGGAGCTATTGCGATTGCCAAGGAGCCCAGGTTTCACAAGAAGACCAAGCACATCAAGAGCCGTTTCAACTCCATCCGGAAATATATTCAAGATGGGGACATAGATATTTGTAATGTGCATACAGATCTGTATGTCGCAGATCCGTTGACTAAACCTCTTCCACGAGCAAAACATGATCAACACCAGAACTCTATGGGTGTTCGATTCGTCACAATGTAACTAGATTATTGACTCCAGTGCAAGTGGGAGACTGTTGGAAATATGCCCTAGAGGCAATAATAAAATGGTTATTATTATATTTCCTTGTTCAAGATAATTGTCTATTGTTCATGCTTTAATTGTATTATCCGGAAAGAGTAATGCATGTGTGAATACATAGACCACAACATGTCCCTAGTAAGCCTCTAGTTGACTAGCTCGCTGATCAATAGATGGTTACGGTTTCCTGACCATGGACATTGGATGTCATTGATAACGGGATCACATAATTAGGAGAATGATGTGATGGACAAGACCCAATCCTAAGCCTAGCACAAGATCGTGTAGTTCGTATGCTAAAGCTTTTCCAATGTCAAGTATCTGTTCCTTAGACCATCAGGTTGTGCAACTCCCAGATATCGTAGGTACACTATGGGTATCTCCGAAAGTATATGTTGGGTTGGCACGAATCAAGACTAGGATTTGTCACTCCGTAGGACGGAGAGGTATCTCTGGGCCCACTGGGTAAGACATCATCATAATGAGCTCAATGTGACTAAGGGGTTGGTCACGGGATGATGTGTTATGGAACGAGTAAAGAGACTTGCCGTAACGAGATTGAACAAGGTATCGGTATACCGACGATCGAATCTTGGGCAAGTGCTATACCGATAGACAAAGGGAATGGTATACGGGATTGATTGAATCCATGACATCGTGGTTCATCTGATGAGATCATCGTGGAACATGTGGGAGCTAACATGGGTATCCAGATCCCGCTGTTGGTTATTGGCCAGAGATATGTCTCGGTCATGACCGCATGGTTCCCGAACCCATAGGGTCTACACACTTAAGGTTCAATGATGCTAGGGTTATAGGGAATGTAGTACGTGGTTACCGAATGTTGCTCAGAGTTCCGAATGAGATCCCGGACGTCACGAGGAGTTTCGGAATGATCCGAAGGTAAAGATTTATATATGGGAAGTCCCTTTTTAGTCACCGGAAATGTTTCGGGCATTATCGGTAACGTACCGGGACCACCGGGAGGGGCCACCGGCCCCAGAGGGTTGCGTGGGCCAAGTGTGGGAAAGGACCAGTCCCAGGTGGGCTGGTGCGCCCCACCAAGGCCCAAGGCGCAGGGAGAGAGGGAGGGGGTAAACCCTAGGTCCAGATGGGCCTTAAGGCCCACCTTAGGGCGCCCCTCTCTCCCCCCCTCCTGGCCGACCCCTAGATGGGATCTAGGGGCTGCCGCCACCCCTAGGGAGGGAACCCTAGATGGGGGCGTGATACGCCCAAAACGTATCTATAATTTCTGCTTGCTACATGCTTCTTTTGTGTGATATTGCTATGATATTGATGCACTTCCATACACTTTTGATCATATTTGGACTAACCTATTAACTCAGTGCACCACAGTGCCAGTTCCTGTTTTCTGCTGTTTTTCTATTTCAGGTTTCCCCCATATTAAAAGTGCCCCAAAAATTCCGGGAAAAATACAGGAAAAATCAGCGTACAGGAAGCTTCGCGAAGAACCAAAGCGGTGCCAGAGGGGAGCCAGGGGAGGCCCAGGCGGCCACCTGGCGCGGCCCACCCCTGGCTGCGCCAGGGGGGCGCCTGCTCCGCCTCTGGCTGCCCCCTTCGCATATATATATATATATCCCTCTCGTCCCGAAACCCTCGAAGACAGAACCCTTTTTCGCGATCTCGCCTCTGTTCCGCCGCTGCAGCGCTTCCAAGATCGGGAGCATCAGGAGAACTCTTCCCGGCACCCTGCCGGAGGGGAGAACCACCACCGGGAGCTTCTCCACCACCATGGACGCTTCCCGGATGAGTCGTGAGTAGTCCACCTTGGACCATGGGTCCATGATCAGTAGCTATGTGATGTTCTCCTCCCCTCTTTGCTCTTCATGGTTTAGACCTCGTGAGCTGCCCTACATGATCGAGGCACATATGTAATCTTTCTGCTGTTGCTTTGCTGAGTTTCCTGGGATCTGATGGATAATGAGACTATGTTCAGATTGTGTTTGAGTAATATATTTGATCCACCTCTTTTATATCTTTGTTTTTGAGTAATTCTTGCAAGTTCTCCGTTGCTGTTTATTGCTTTGGCCAAGTAGTAGGTAGTAACTCCAAGAGGGAGCGTTATGCTTGATTGTGGGTTCATGCCCCCTGATGACTAGCTTGAGTGACAGAAACATGAGTCTAGGGGATGTGCTGTTGCCACAAGGGGGAAAAAACAGTGCTTGTACTTGCGGGTGCAAGGATTGTTTACTTTACGCAAAGTTCTTTTAATGCAGTTGTCTGTTGCTTTGAGTTTACACTTTGGGTGGGATTCGCAACTTAATACCAGCGAGATGTTCTGGATAGATATCTCAAGGTGGATGATTAGTAGTAGATGCAGATGGATTTCGGTCTACTTGCCTTGGCGTACCGCCCATGCTTTTGAGCCTCTACCTTTCTTTGCAACATAGTTAGCATTGGTTTGCGCACATAATCCTGTCAATTGCCCAGCTGTAATTTGTTTACCTCGCTTTGCTGTTTTATCGTCTTTTGGGAGAGAGACATCACTAGTGAACATCATGGGACCCCGGTCCATATTACCACCGCTGATCACACCTTCTATTTACTTCCTGTTTTTTATTTCCTAGTTGCAGTCATAGCTATCATTATTATCTCTTGTGTTTGATCCTTTGTAAACAACAAGGCCGGAGGGATTGACAACCTCTCTGTACTCGTTGGGGGCAAAGTTATCTGTATCTGTGTGCAGGTCCTGTCAACCGCTAAGTTTCTGGCGCCGTTGACACCTACTTGTCGACCCTCGGAGTCTCACGGGATTCGATCCTTGGTATCTTTGCCAAGGGAAATTTGCCGCTACGCTACATCTCAACCTTCCACTTGGGGTAACCAACGAGGGGCGAGAAGCTATCAAGCAAGTTTCTGGCGCCTTTGCCGGGGACTCCACTCTTCAAGATAGGGGAGTTGCATGCTATCTTTTATCTTTGCTTTTTAGTCTTGTTAGTTTACCTTGCAGTTTTTGCTTTAGTGTCCCTTACCAAAAATCACAAAAATAGTTATTTTGCTTGCTGCTGCTATGGGTTCCACCGAGAACACCAAGTTGTGTCACTTCACTAGTCATAACAACAATGACTTTATCTGCACGCCTATTGCTACACCTGCCACTTCAGCACCTTCTTATGAGATTAAACCTGCTTTAGTGAACCTAGTTATGAAAGATCAATTCTCCGGTGCTGGAGATGATGCTGCTTTGCACTTAAATAATTTTGTTGAGCTCTGTGATATGCAAAAGTACAAAGAAGTAGATGGTGATATTGTTAATCTTAAGCTTTTTCCTTTCTCCTTGAGAGGAGGAGCTAAAATCTGGTTTCAATCCTTGCCTAGGAATAGTATAGATTCTTGGGACAAGTGCAAGGATGCCTTTATTGGGAAGTACTATCCCCCTGCTAAAATTATCCAACTAAGGAGTAACATAATGAATTTTAAACAATTGGATAATGAACACGTTGCCCAAGCTTGGGAACGCATGAAATCTCTTGTCAAGAACTACCCTACTCATGGTTTGACTACTTGGATGGTTATCCAAACTTTTTATGCAGGCTTAAACTTTACCTCGCGGAACTTGTTAGATTCGGCCGCGGGAGGAACCTTTATGTCAACTACACTTGGTGCTGCCACGAAGCTTCTCGACGAGATGATGACCAATTATTCCCAATGGCACACCGAACGCGCTCCAACAGGTAGGAAGGTAAACTCTGTCGAGGAGATTTCCTCCCTAAATGAAAAAGTTGACTTGATCATGTCTCTACTTTCCAAGAAATCTTCTATTGATCCTCATGATGTTCCTTTAAATTCTTTGATTGCTCAAGATCAAGTAGATGTGAACTTTATCTCTAGAAACAATTTCAATTAGAATGCTCATAGGAGTAATTTTGGTAGCAACCCTAGACTGTTCCCCTCTAATTCCTATGGGAACAACAATGCTTATCCTAGCACCAAGAACTCCACTTCTGAACTAGAGATTATGCTTAAAGACTTCATCACTACCCAAAAGGCCTTCAATAAGAGTGTAGAAGAAAAACTAGACAAAGTAGATAATTTCTCTTCGAAGGTAGACAATTTAGCCCATGAGGTAGAGTTGCTTAAAATTAGAACTTCTCCTCTTGAGGAGAGGAAGGCCACTCCTATGAATGCTATTCAAGTGCAAATTAATGAAAACATTAGGATGATGGCTAAACTTAAAGAGAGATGGGCTAGAGAAAAGGAGGAAGAAGATAGAATTAAGAGCCTTCCTACTCACCACACTGTTGCTACTATCCAAGTTGTTGAGGATATCCAAACTCTTAGCACCCAATGCACTCCTAGTCCCATTGGACCTATTAATGGTGATGCTATGACCTCAACCGTAGACGAAGAAACTCCTATGACCATAGAAGCTACCAAACAAGTGAGGCTAAAGGACACCACTACCACTTTACTTGATAGTAGTGACCTTGATTTTGATAATTGCACCCTTTCTAAAGTTATTGGTTTTCTTCACAAGATGTCTAGAGATCCCCACACTAGCACACTTATTCTTGCCTTCACGGAGCATATCACTAATGCTCTCATCAAAGCTAGGGAGGAGAAGCTTAGGGTAGAAGCCTCCATACCTAGAAAGCTAGAAGATAGTTGGGATCCTATGATTAAAATTAAGTTGAATAACTTCTCTTGCTATGCTTTATGTGATGTTGGAGCTAGTACCTCCGTTATGCCCAAAAGAATGTATGATATGCTTGAATTGAAACCTTTTGATCCTTGTTCTTTTGGTGTTCGTCTTGTTGATTCTTCCATAAAGAAACCTTTGGGGAAGATCGACGATGTTCTTATCATTGTCAATGACAATTATGTTCCCGTTGATTTTACTATTATGGATATTGAATGTGAACCTTCATGTCCAATTATTTTGGGACGTCCTTTTCTTCGCACCGTTGGTGGTATCATTGACATGAAAGAGGGGAATATAAAATTCCAATTCCCTCTCAAGAAAGGGATGGAACACTTCCCTAGAAAGAAGATTAAGTTGCCTTTTGAGTCCGTTACACGGGCTAGCTATTCTCTTACTCTTGATAAAACTTGATCTTCTCTTTTTTCATCATGCCTAGCTTAAAGGCATAAAAGAAAGCGCTTTTGGGAGGCAGCCCACAACGAATTAGGTTTTATTTTGCTTTTGTTGTGTCTTGATGTTTGTTACTACAGTAGCATCATCATTGTATCTTTTCTTTTCAGCTTTGTGCCAAGTTTAGCCTCTGATTGCAAGAAAGTTCAAAAGTTGTGACGTGCTGTCCAGAAAACAGATTCTGTCCTTGGACAGAAAAATTCGAATAAAATCACCAGATCATCTTTTTGATCTGAATTGTTTTGACAGCGTGCTCTATACAATTGGCTTTCGAGCGTCTGTTCTGAGTTTTTTGATTTGAGTTGCATAAGTGCCCCGAAAAAATTATTTACTACCTTTTGGTCTGTTTTTCTCAGATTCTGTCCTGTTTTGCCTTTTCTTCGTTTTGCAAACCATGAGCTTGCTTTTTCTTTGCAAAAAACCTTTTGGCAATCTTGAGAAACAGTAGCTCTTCAAGATTATCTTTATTTCCAGTAGGGAAAAATTATTTTATTGTGGGTACTAACCTCGCTAATCAGATTATGATGAGTTATGGATGAAGGGAGTTTTCAAGTGCGCGAGGGAAGATGATAAAAGAAGATTCAGGAAGGTCAAACGCTCAAGCTTGGGGATGCCCCCGTGCACCCCCAAGAAATATTCAAGAAGACTCAAGCATCTAAGCTTGGGGATGCCCCCGTGCATCCCCTTCTCCATCAACAATTATCAGTTCGTCTTTCGTTCCACTATATTTATCACTTCATGCGTTATGTGCTATGCTTGGAGCGTCTTGCTCTTAGTTTCCTTTTTTAGTTTTCTTTAGCTTTGCTTGCTGTTCTTAACAAGTTAGAACCCAGCTTTCTTTGTGTGGGAGAGAAACACGCTCCACTTCAACCTAGAACACAACATAGGATTTTCATGCTTATCTTTGCTGTGTGTGTTCTTTGTCTTTTCTTAGCTGCTGTCATGTTTAGCTCTTAGTTTTCATGCTTTTCTTTTTAAAGAGCTTTTGTTTAGTTGGTTGCTGAACTCTCTTGAGTTTTCATGTTTATCTTGTTAAGAGAGTTTGCCTGTTGCACTGAGTTGTGTGTCTTAACTTAAAGTAGGTAATTGAGGTTGCTATTTAATTTTAGTAGTAACTTGCAATAGTTTTGAGGTATTGCCATGAGTAATGTCTGAACTTTTGGTGTCAATAGCTTTAGCCTATTAGTGATAGATGTCGTATTTTGGGCAATCCGTGTTTATTTTCGAAAACCTACAAAATAGTTGAGAACTTTAGCTACTAGATGGATCACTAATCTTTGGAGGGATCGAATATTAGAGTACACTCACGTACCATCAGTCGAGGATGCGCAAGGATAACCAAACCCCCATACACTCTTCCTCGGGGTACTTGTCTCTTTGTGAACCTCCTAATTAGATTGAGAGTTACCGATAATAAGTGCATGAGTTCTTCGGACTAATGTGAGTATTCGAAAGTTGACACTTCCACCTAGCCATATTTTTCTAGCCTCTTCGGTACCGTGCATTGCCCTTTCTCACCTCGAGAGTTGGCGCATACTTCGCCGGTGCATCCAAATCCTTGGCACGATACGCTCTGTCATCATAAGCCTCATTATATACTTCCTCAAAACAGCCACCATACCTACCTATCAAGGCATTTCCATAGACTTTCCGAGATACATTGCCATGCAACATCCATCTTCTCATGACTTGATCTTCATGTCATACATGCTTTTTGCTTGATCGATGAGCCGCATGCTAGTTGGGCCTTGCCCTAATCATTGCTACATGACGCGCTAGTATCATTGCATATCCTGCTACACTGGCAGAGGCATACATTTGCATACATCATGATAGTTTCATTTTCTTTATGTTGAGTACTTTTGTAAAGTGTGAAAGATCTTCTATACTTCTCATAATAAATAGAGTGTTGCCCCTAAAGTGAGGAAAAGATCCCAAAGAGGACAAAATCAAAAGATCCCAAAGAGGACAAAATCAAAAGATCCCAAAGAGGACAAATGAGAGTTAAATAGAAAGAGCCATTGAGGCCACAAAAAAATAAAAATAAAAAGAGAAAAAAGAGAAAAAGAAATAAAAAGAGAGAAGGGGGCACACTACTATTCCTTTTGAGAGATCCACACTCGTACTCCATCTTATACCTTGTACTCCATAGAGATTATCATTCATGCATATAACTATGTGGAGACCTTCACACTATAGAACTTGGCTTGTATATTCCAATGATGAGCCTCCTCAAAAGAGCTCTAGGTCTTCTTGAGCAAGCAAGTTGGATGCACCCCCACTAGTTCCATTGGAGAGCTTACCTTAGCTCATATGTGCATCCGTTGCATGGCAATCCCTACTCCTCACATCATATCTATCATTTGGCTTTCTCTCGCCTATGATTGTCCTTATTGATGTGAGCCTTTCACACCTTTTTTGTCTTCCCCCTTCATCATTTTTATCTCTTTGCCATCCTAAGTGTCAACTTTCTTGCTTACGCTCATCCATTGCATGAGTGCTCAAAATATCGAAAGGGAGTGGATCATTTTGACTTGTACCTGGCTGGTGGTCTAGGGATGAGTCAAGATAAGATTCCAAAGAAGACCAAGTGTGAAACTTTAGTAGATTAAGTTCTCAACAATACAAAAACTATGTTTTACTCTCTCATATATCCCTATCCCCTTTCTTTCACGCAAACACCATTTGGAGACATTCGAGTCACGGACAGCGAGAGCTCTTGCACCTTTATGTTCTTATGTTGCTTGTTACAATGCTAATATAGACTCTTGCTTGTTATGACTTGAATTGAATTACATGCCTTGATTGCTTTACTTAAAAGTTCTTATATTGTTGATAGCATGTCACCACAGAAATTATGCTTGTTATCATTTACCTACTCGAGGACGAGCATGAATTAAGCTTGGGGATGTTGATACGTCCAAAATGTATCTATAATTTCTGCTTGCTCCATGCTTCTTTTGTGTGATATTGCTATGATATTGATGCACTTCCCTACACTTTTGATCATATTTGGACTAACCTATTAACTCAGTACACCATAGTGCCAGTTCCTGTATTCTGCTGTTTTTCTATTTCAGGTTTCCCCCATATTAAAAGTGCCCCAAAAATTCCGGGAAATATACAGGAAAAATCAGCGTACAGGAAGCTTCACGAAGAACCAAAGCGGGGCTAGAGGGGAGCCAGGGGAGGCCTAGGCGGCCACCTGGCGCGGCCCCACCCCTGGCCACGCCAGGGGGGCGCCTGGGGCCCCTGCTCCGCCTCTGTCTGCCCCCCTTCGCATATATATCCCTCTCGTCCCGAAACCCTCGAAGACAGAACCCTTTTTTCGCGATCTCGCCTCTGTTCCGCCGCCGCAGCGCTTCCAAGATCGGGAGCATCAGGAGAACTCTTCCCGGCACCCTGCCGGAGGGGAGAACCACCACCGGGAGCTTCTCCACCACCATGGACGCTTCCCGGATGAGTCGTGAGTAGTCCACCTTGGACCATGGGTCCATGATCAGTAGCTATGTGATGTTCTCCTCCCCTCTTTGCTCTTCATGGTTTAGACCTCGTGAGCTGCCCTACATGATCGAGGCACATATGTAATCTTTCTGCTGTTGCTTTGCTGAGTTTGCTGGGATCTGATGGATTATGAGACTATGTTCAGATTGTATTTGAGTAATATATTTGATCCACCTCTTTTATATCTTTGTTCTTGAGTAATTCTTGCATGTTCTCCGTTGCTGTTTATTGCTTTGGCCAAGTAGTAGGTAGTAACTCCAAGAGGGAGCGTTATTCTTGATTGTGGGTTCATGCCCCGTGATGACTAGCTTGAGTGACAGAAACATGAGTCTAGGGGATGTGCTATTGCCACAAGGGGGAAAACAACGGTGCTTGTACTTGCGGGTGCAAGGATTGTTTACTTTACGCGAAGTTCTTTTAATGCAGTTGTCTGTTGCTTTGAGTTTACACTTTGGGTGGGATTCGCAACTTAATACCAGCGAGATGTTCTAGATAGATATCTCAAGGTGGATGATTAGTAGTAGATGCAGATGGATTTCGGTCTACTTGCCTTGGCGTACCGCCCATGCTTTTGAGCCTCTACCTTTCTTTGCAACATAGTTAGCATTGGTTTGCGCACATAATCCTGTCAATTGCCCAGCTATAATTTGTTTACCTCGCTTTGCTGTTTTATCGTCTTTTGGGAGAGAGACATCACTAGTGAACATCATGGGACCCCGGTCCATATTACCACCGCTGATCACACCTTCTATTTACTTCCTGTTTTTTATTTCCTAGTTGTAGTCATAGCTATCATTATTATCTCTTGTGTTTGATCCTTTGTAAACAACAAGGCCAGAGGGATTGACAACCTCTCTGTACTCGTTGGGGCAAAGTTATCTGTATCTGTGTGCAGGTCCTGTCAACCGCTAAGTTTCTGGCGCCGTTGACACCTACTTGTCGACCCTCGGAGTCTCACGGGATTCGATCCTTGGTATCTTTGCCAAGGGAAATTTGCCGCTACGCTACATCTCAACCTTCCACTTGGGGTAACCAACAAGGGGCGAGAAGCCACCAGGGCGCAGCCCCTCCCCTCCCCCCTAGATATATGTGGGGTTTCGGGGCTGCCAGATGCACGAGAACCTCTCCCTCTTGGCGGAGCCCTACCCCTCTCCCTCCTCGTCTCTTTCGGTGCTTGGCGAAGCACTGCTGGAGTGCCACGCTCCTCCACCACCACCACGCCGTCGTGCTGCTGCTGGACGGAGTCCTCCCCAACCTCTCCCTCTCCCCTTGCTGGATCAAGGCGCGGGAGACGTCACCGGGCTGCACGTGTGTTGAACGCAGAGGCGCCGTTGTTCGGCGCTTAGATTGGAATCAACCGTGATCTGAATCGCTATGAGTACGAATCCTTCATCCGCGTTCTTGCAACGCTTCCGCATCGCGATCTTCAAAGGTATGAAGATGCACTCCCCTCTCGTTGCTAGTAGACTCCATAGATAGATCTTGGTGATGTGTAGGATTTTTTTTGAGTTTCTGCAACGATCCCCAACATGTATCTATGGAGAGGGGCACCACACACGGCTAAAATCAACTTGTGTGTCTATGGGGTGCCCCCTCCCCACGTATGCGAAGGAGGGAGAGGAGGAGGAGGCGGCCAAGGAGGAGGAGGCGCGCCTAGGGGGCAATCCTACTCCAAGTAGGATTCCCCCCTTTTCCTCTTCCTAGTAGGAGAGGGGGAAGGAATGAGAGAAGAAGAAGAAAGAAAGGGGGCCGGCCCCCTAGTCCAATTCGGTTTGGGCTAAGGGGGCCGCGCACCCCTAGCTGGCCGCACCTCCTCTTCCTCCACTTGGGCCCATGAGGCCCAATAACCCCCGAGAGGTTCCGGTAACCTCCTAGTACTCCGGTATTTATCTGATAACCTCCGGAACTCATCCAGTGTCCGAATATAACCTTCCAATATATAAATCTTTATGTCTCGGACATTCCGAGACTCCGCTTCATGTCCGTGATCACATCCGGGATTCCGAACTACCTTCGGTACATCAAAACACATAAACTCATAATACCGATCATCATCGAATGTTAAGCGTGCGGACCCTACGAGTTCGAGAACTATGTAGACATGACCGAGACTCATCTCCGGTCAATAACCAATAGTGGAACCTGGATGCTCATATTGGTTCCTACATATTCTACGAAGATCTTTATCGATCAAACCGCATAACAACATACGTTGTTCCCTTTGTCATCGGTATGTTACTTGCCTGAGATTCGATTGTTGGTATCATCATACCTAGTTCAATCTCGTCACCGGCAAGTCTCTTTACTCGTTCCGTAATACATCATCTCGTGACTAACTCATTAGTCATTTGCTTGCAAGGCTTATTGTGATGTGTATTAGCAAGAGGGCCTAGAGATACCTCTTCGACATCGGAGTGACAAATCCTATTCTCGATCTATGCCAACACCACAAACACTTTCGAAGACACCTGTAGAGCATCTTTATAATCACATAGTAACATTGTGATGTTTGATATCATACAACGTGTTTCTCCGGTATTCGGGAGTTGCATAATCTCATAGTCATAGGAACATGTATAAGTCATGAAGAAAGCAATAGCAGTAAAACTAAATGATCAAGTTGCTAAGCTAATAGATGGGTCTTGTCCATCACATCATTCACCTAATGATGTGATCCCGTTGATCAAATGACAACTCATGTCTATGGCTAGGAAACATAACCATCTTTGATCAATGAGCTAGTCTAGTAGAGGCATAATAGGGACACTCTATTTTGTCTGTGTATTCACACATGTACTAAGTTTCCGGTTAATACAATTCTAGCATGAATAATAAACATTTATCATTATATAAGGAAATACAAATAACAACTTTATTATTGCCTCTAGGGCATATTTCCTTCAGTCTCCCACTTGAACTAGAGTCAATAATCTAGATTACATAGTAATGATTCTAACACCCATGGAGTCTTGGTGCTGATCATGTTGTGCTCGTGGAAGAGGCTTAGTCAACGGGTCTGCGATATTCAGATCCATATGTATTTTGCAAATTTATATGTCTCCCACCTTGACTTGATCGCGGATGGAATTGAAGCGTCTGTTGATGTGCTTGGTTCTCTTGTGAGACCTGGATTCGTTCGCCAA
This sequence comes from Secale cereale, assembly GCA_902687465.1. Classification (NCBI taxonomy): domain Eukaryota; kingdom Viridiplantae; phylum Streptophyta; class Magnoliopsida; order Poales; family Poaceae; genus Secale; species Secale cereale. The sequence continues at coordinate 699,482,039 of LR738710.1, read as the reverse complement.
GGCTATTGCTCCAGTGTTGTCACAAAAGATTTGCATTGGACCCGATGCACTAGTTATTACACCTAGATCGGATATGAACTCTTTCATCCAGACTCCTTCATTTGCTGCTTCCGAAGCAGCTATGTACTCCGCTTCACGCATAGATCCCGCCACGACGCTCTGCTTGGAACTGCACCAACTGACAGCTCCACCGTTCAATAAAAATACATATCCAGTTTGTGACTTAGAGTCATCCGGATCAGTGTCAAAGCTTGAATCGATGTAACCGTTTACGACGAGCTCTTTGTCACCTCCATAAACGAGAAACATGTCCTTTGTCCTTTCCTGGTACTTCAGGATGTTCTTGACCACTGTCCAGTGATCCACTCCTGGATTACTTTGGTACCTCCCTACTAAACTTATAGCAAGGCACACATCAGGTCTGGTACACAACATTGCATACATGATAGATCCTATGGCTGAGGCATAGGGAATGACTTTCATTTTCTCTCTATCTTCTACAGTGGTCGGGCATTGAGTCTTACTCAACTTCACACCTTGTAACGCATGCAAGAACCATTTCTTTGACTGATCCATTTTGAACTTCTTCAAAACTTTATCAAGGTATGTGCTTTGTGAAAGTCCAATTAAGCGTCTTGATCTATCTCTATAGATCTTGATGCCTAATATATAAGCAGCTTCACCGAGGTCTTTATTGAAAAATTCTTATTCAAGTATCCTTTTATGCCATCCAGAAATTCTATATCATTTCCAATCAACAATATGTCATCCACATATAATATCAAAAATGCTACAGAGCTCCCACTCGCTTTCTTGTAAATACAGGCTTCTCCAAAAGTCTGTATAAAACCATATGCTTTGATCACCTCATCAAAGCGTATATTCCAACTCCGAGATGCTTGCACCAGTACATAGATGAATCACTGGAGCTTGCACACTTTGTTAGCACCGTTAGGATCAACAAAACCTTCTGGTTGCATCATATACAACTCCTCTTTGAGGTATCCATTAAGGAATGCAGTTTGACATCCATTTACCAGATTTCATAATCATAAAATGCGGCAATCGCTAACATGATTTAGACAGATTTATGCATCACCACAGGTGATAAAGTCTCATCGTAGTCCACTCCTTGAACTTGTCGAAAACCTTTCGCAACAAGTCGAGCTTTGTAGACAGTAAGATTACCATCGGCGTCTGTCTTCCTCTTGAAGATCCGTTTATTTTCAATGGCTTGCCGATCATCAGGCAAGTCAACCAAAGTCCACACTTTGTTCTTATACATGGATCCCATCTTAGATTTCATGGCCTCAAGCCATTTTGCGGAATCTGGGCTCATCATCGCTTCCTCATAGTTCGTAGGTTCATCATGGTCTAGTAACATGATTTCCAGAACTGGGTTATTGTACCACTCTGGCGCGGAACGTACTCTGGTTGACCTACGAGGTTCAGTAGTAACTTGATCCGAAGTTTCATGATCGTCATCATTAGCTTCCTCGCTGATTGGTGTAGGAATCACCGGAACTAGTTTCTATGATGTATTACTTTCCAATTCGGGAAAAAGGCAGTAGCGGAGCCAGGAATGAAGCAAGCCTCGAGCCCAAAACTTTTCTCAAAAACATGGAAAAACTTTGGCACTTAAAGCTACCTCATACCATTTCTAAATAAAATACCTAATGCGAAAGCATACAGAATAAAGTTCAATTTCTCAATAAATATACAATTTAAAATTGATTCTCAATGATGCAAGAAAATAAGTAAAACATAACAGAAGTATACAAGTAGTAATATGGGAATAAAAAATACCAAATCAATTGATTACTTTGTTGGTGCCCCAACGCCACAACTTGATCAACAGTAGAAGAGCAAACACACGAGTTAGGTTAATCCTTTTGCACCGACAAAATTGGCAATTACATCAACCTAGATATATGGGATAACACATACAATATCAAATACATTTTAGTTTGGAGTAGTTTATACATTTGTACACAGTTACAGAGGTCACATTGACAATGTAGAACATGGTACAAGTGAAAAGCATGAGGGCAAACAGGAAAATCATCAAAGGAAAATACCAAGCATCGACAGTCAAGCAACCCGTAGGGCGAAGGCCGAGAGCAGGAGGGACGTCGAAGGGAGGGGACGACGCCACGATGGAGGGCGATGGCCGGAGCAGGATGGAAGTGGAAGGGCGGAGACGACTCCACGACGACGGACGGTAGCCAGTAGAGGCAGCGGCGTGAGTGCTGGAGATGGATTGTGCTAGTTGGATCGAGCACGTTAGGTCGGCGACGCGAGCGATGGCGTCTCCTGTTCCTATGTGCAAGTTAGATCGAGTGGGTCTTGCCTCATGCGTGCGTGCGTTTTAGGTTAGGCAGCCCATCAGGCTTTGGGCCTCCTTTTCAATAGTACTGCACCCCGGGCCTGCAAAAAAACTGTATAGTAATAGCATGTAACATTTTGCATGCCCCGGGCCTGGGCCCTGGGTGCCCGAGCCTAGCTTTGCCCCTGGGAGAAGGTACAATTACGTCATCAAGTTCCACGTTCCTCCCACTCACTTCTTTCGAGAGAAACTCCTTCTCTAGAAAGGATCCATTCTTAGCAACGAATATCTTGCCTTCAGATCTGTGATAGAAGGTGTACCCAACAGTTTCCTTTGGGTATCCTATGAAGACACATTTCTTCAACTTTGGTTCGAGCTTATCAGGTTGAAGCTTTTTCACATAAGCATCGCAGCCCCAAACTTTAAGAAACGACAACTTTGGTTTCTTGCCAAACCATAGGTAATAAGGCGTCGTCTCAACGGATTTAGATGGTGCCCTATTTAACGTGAATGCAACTGTCTCTAAAGCATAACCCCAAAACGGTAGTGGTAAATCGGAAAGAGACATCATGGATCACACCATATCTAATAAAGTACGGTTACGACGTTCGAACACACCATTACGCTGTGGTGTTCCGGGTGGCGTGAGTTGTGAAACTATTCCACATTGTTTTAAATGAAGACCAAAGCCGTAACTCAAATATTCGCCTCCACGATCAGATCGTAGAAAATTTATTTTCTTATTACGATGATTCTCTACTTCACTCCGAAATTCTTTGAACTTTTGAAATGTTTCATACTTATGCTTCATCAAGTAGATATACCCATATCTGCTCAAATCATCAGTGAAGGTCAGAAAATAATGATACCCGCCGCGAGCCACAACAATCATCGGTCCACATACATCAGTATGTATGATTTCCAGCAAATCAGTTGCTCGCTCCATTATTCCGAAGAACAGAGTTTTAGTCATCTTGCCCATGAGGCATGGTTCGCAAGCACCAAGTAATTCATAATCAAGTGATTCCAAGAGTCCATAAGTATGGAGTTTCTTCATGCGCTTTACACCAATATGACCTAAATGGCAGTGCTACAAATAAGTTGCACTATCATTATCAAGCTTGCATATTTTGGCTTCAATATTATGAATATGTGTATCACTACGATTGAGATCCAACAAGAATAGACCACTCTTTAAGGGTGCATGACCATAAAAGATACTAGATAATACCCCGCGCGTTGCTGTGGTAACATATGCTCATTACTAAGATCCATACATGAATAATCGGTTGTAAAACTATTTGATTATGGTTGAAAGTCCATAAGATAGCGACATACAAACAACCTTTTGTTGAATACAACACTCATGAATAATTAAATATAGATAAGCTTTTCGAACATTTAAAAAATGTTTTACCAATGAAATAAAAAGAATTTGTGAGCCACAAAGTTATGCTTAGAAATGCGTTTAATCTGAACAACACAAATCACATGGTAACACATAGTAAGGTGGTACAAATAGCATAATTTGTGGGCTGTTATACATAACACTACTGTATGGCACACAAAATTAAAGTCAACAATGAATTTGTAGTGCATATATAGTAGGAAGAGGCATTCCATATAAGGCACTTAAAATCTTGAAGAGACTATTTTTGCCTTCAGATGGTATTTTTATATCATGCTTTTCCTTTTTGCGGAAGTATTTCTTTCATCATGTTAAGATGTCGAACGGAGTGGACCTAATCAATTCATCAATAATCCGATTTTTCATACTAAAAATGTTATCATGACAAAGGGAAATAAATAGTTCAACAGAGACCAGGGCAATATAACTCAACAAAAATAAGTAATAGTGACCTTCAGCACCAGAAATCAAATTACAACAAAGAGAGGATGTAAACATAAGTGCAGTAGCGGAAGAATGAACATCCACTGAAAGACGTGAAGAAACAAATGATATTAGACATGAGATTCAATCCCATTGATATAAGCATGAGACAGAGAAATTGCACTACCTCTCACAAACTAACATAATTTTTGTTAAAAATGCAAAAAAAAACGTGTGTGAGAAAGAAGATAGAAAGGGAAATGGGCTGCAACTTGCCTCGGAGTACATGATTGCCAGTGCATAATTTGTGCAATAAAAAAGTAGAAGCTGCACGAAAGAAAACATGACAGGACTGGGAAATCAATACCATTAATGCAAAGAATTATATACGATACATAATAGCATGGCAATGTATGGTATACACCAGTAGGATTAAATAAGAGAGTCCATGTCGAGTGTAATCCGTAATTAGGATTCAAGCAAGGTATAGAACCTGTTTATAGTTGTAATCTTATGTCTTTCTTCTCCTTATATGCACTGGCAATGATCTTGCTGTTTTCATCAAATAAGAGGAAGGGGTATATTATTACGAACATGAAAATAGTACTTATTTTGTCATGTGAATACAACACCAACAGGAAGCACAATCATTAATATGTGCTACCTTGACCTATAACTGAATTTTGACGAAAAAACATAGTGTAAATCTTAAATCACATGTGAACATATAGTAAAATAAACCAAGAAAAGGAGATCTTGCCTATGAGTGCAATACATGAAAAATAGTGTGCTACTTCCAATACTGGAGCACATTGCTCGTCTTCCTCTCAGTATTTGCAACGGTTAGACATCAATTGGAAAACAAAATCAAAAGCCTAAGTTTGGCACTGAGGGATGTGTAGCATACCAGGTACTTGAAGGCTGCAGTTCTTGGACTGAGTGTGTTACGATTGGATATCCGCATGTATGGAGAGTAGCAGTTGTCCGTGCATTAGATAAAACGAAGTTGTCACTTACTGCAGATCAACTTGGTCGCCTTTGGAGGGATACAAAGTTGTCAACGATCTAATAAAAGATTAGAAAAAGGTGGATAGTAAATGGAAGAAAATAATCTTGCATCAGATAATAATAACAACTTACGGTAAAAAAATAAGCGCAATATACTACCAGTGGTTTGGATCAAAATAAGTTACAGAAACCCTATTTTAACTGTTGGAAAAGAACGTTGTGTATTCTTGTGGCTTTGATATAACTGTAAAAACTATGGATAGAAGTTCAGTAATCATATAGAAATAGTTAGTTTTCACAATAAATAAAATAAAATAAAGGAAAGAAGTAGTTAGTGTTACCCATATTCACGAATCAAACAAAATTGGACCAGCGCAAGGATCATTGCACAATATCTGAAACCGATTTGGTAAAGCCGATGAGGATACTTGGGAGTGTCAGTCCATAGATGGATCTTGTTGAGGGCGAGCCTGCCTCTGCATACAGATAAACAACAACAGGGCTCATAATACTCTCCAATGCCATTTGGGGAAAAAAGGAACACCATGTTCTCCTCTACCTACACTTTCAGGAATAGAGACAGTGGTCAGTAGGGGAGGATGAAAGGAATAGATGAGGTGCATCAGCGGTCCTGCCGTCGAAGATGAAGGGCAGCCGACTAGGCAATCTCGGAGAGCCGTGGGACCAACCTGGAACGGCGGCCAGGAAATCTTTGAGCCGGCCATAGGAACCAACCTGGAACGGGACCGCGAACGATTCAATCTCGGAGAGCCGTGGGAGGCGAACCCGTGGTCGTGGCAGAGGCAGAGAGCCGTCAGACTGGCAATCATGCTGCAGCCGGAGAGCCGTCGCCACACTAAGGCCGGCGCCTCCCACCAATGAGTAGGTGCTGCTGCGGTGGAGGTAGCCCAGCACGCCGTCAACCAGGACGGCGAATCCGTAGGGGGCGTGGAGCAGAAGCCGTGCATCTCCGTTCTCCGAAGCGCCTCTCTAGATATCTCTCTCGGAGCTGAGATCTTGGGGTGTTTTTTTCGCTGCTTAGGTTCTCCACTTGTGTTTGAGCACCGGTTGCTTTTCTTTTTTGTGGTGGGGCCGTGGGGGGAGGTGGGGAGCTGGCTGGATCGTTGGTTTAATGGCACGATGAAACGAACAGACAATCCATTCATCTGGAAACGGAATGCATGACCGGCCAATATGCATGCTATGAATTTTTTTGCTGAATATTTTTTAGAGTGCATGATTGCTGATGTGTCAAGGCTGCTGAGGTGGATAAGCTGCATGTCAAGAGAAATATGTTAGTGGGGATGAACTATTTAGGTATTATAGATTACTCATATAAATAGAACAACCATTATTCTCTGATTTAAATGAATAACCGTCTCGCAACAAACAAGATCCAGATATAATGTTCATGCTCAACGCTGGCACCAAATAACAATTATTTAGGTCTAAAACTAATCCCGATGGTAGATGTAGAGGTAGCGTACCAACGACGATCACATCGACTTTGCAACCATTTCCCACGCGCGTCGTCACTTCGTCCTTGGCTAATCTTCGTTTAATCCGTAGCCCCTGTTTCAAGTTAGAAATAATAGCAACCGAACCAGTATCAAATACCCAGGTGCTACTACGAGCATTAGTAAGGTACACATCAATAACATGTATATCAAATATACCTTTGTTCACTTTGCCATCCTTCTTATCCTCCAAATACTTGGAGCAGTTCCGTTTCCAGTGTCCAGTCCCTTTGCAGTAGAAGCACTCAGTTTCAGGCTTGGCTCCATACTTGGGTTTCTTCATGGGAGTAGCAATCGACTTGCTATTCTTCTTGAAGTTCCCCTTCTTTCCCTTGCCCTTTTTCTTGAATCTAGTGGTCTTGTTAACCATCAACACTTGATGCTCCTTTTTGATTTCTACCTCCGCAGCTTTGAGCATTGCGAAGAGCTCGGGAATTGTCTTTTGCATCCCTTGCTTATTATAGTTCATCACGAAGCCTTTATAGCTTGGTGGCAGTGATTGAGGAACTCTACCAATAACACTATCTTCGTCAACTTTGCAACCAAGTTGAGTAATATGATGTAGTACCCAGACATTCTGAGCAAGTGTTCACTGATCGAACTGTTCTCCTCCATCTTGCCGCTATAGAACTTACTGGAGACTTCATAACTCTCAATTCGGGCATTTGCTTGAAATATTAACTTCAACTCTTGGAACATCTCATATGCTCCATGACGTTCAAAACGTCTTTGAAGTCCCGATTCTAAGCCGTACAACATGACACACAGAACTATCGAGTAGTCATCAGAACGAGCTTGCCAGATGTTCATAACATTCGGAGTTGCTCCTGCAGCAGGCCTGTCACCTAGCGGTGCTTCCAGGACATAATTCTTTTGTGCAGCAATGAGGATAATCCTCAAGTTATGGACCCAGTCCGTGTAGTTGCTACCATCATCTTTCAACTCAGCTTTATCTAGGAATGCATTAAAATTCAAGGGAACGGTAGCACGAGCCATGATCTACAACAACATAGATATGCAAAAACTATCAGGACTAAGTTCATGATAAATTAAAGTTCAATTAATCATGTTACTAAAGAACTCCCACTTAGATAGACATCCCTCTAGTCATCTAAATGATCACGTGATCCAAATCAACTAAACCATGTCCGATCATCATGTGAGATGGAGTAGTTTTCAATGGTGAACATCTTATGTTGATCATATCTACTATATGATTCATGCTTGACCTTTCGGTCTCCAGTGTTCCGAGGCCATGTCTGTACATGCTAGGCTTGTCAAGTTTAACCTAAGTATTCTGCATGTGCAAAACTGTCTTACAACCGTTGTATTTGAACATAGATCTTATCACACCCGATCATCACGTGGTGTCTCGGCACGACGAACTTTCGCAACGGTGCATACTCAGGGAGAACACTTTTACCTTAAAATTTTGTAAGGGATCATCTTATAATGCTACCGTTGTACTAAGAAAAATAAGAAGCATAATAAGATAAACATCACATGCAATCAAAATATGTGACATGATATGACCATCACCATCTTGTGCTTTTCCTCTCCATCTCCAAAGCATCGTCATGATCTCCATTGTCACCGGCTTGACACCATGATCTTCATCGTAGCGTCGTGGTCATCTCGCCAACTATTGCTACTACTACTATCGCTAACTCATAGTGATAAAGTAGAGCAATTACATGGCTTTCGCAATTCATACAATAAAGAGACAACCATAAGGCTCCTGCCAGTTGCCGATAACTTTAGAAAACACGATCATCTCATGCAATAACGTATAACTCATCACGTCTTGACCATATCACATCACAACATGCCCTGCAAAAACAAGTTAGACGTCCTCTACTTTGTTGTTGCAAGTTTTACGTGGCTGCTACGGGCTTAGCAAGAACCGTTCTTACCTACACATACAAAACCACAACGATTTTTCGTCAAGTGCGTTGTTTTAACCTTCACAAGGACCGGGCATAGCCACACTCGATTCAACTAAAGTGAGAGAGACAGACACCCGCCGGTCACCTTTAAGCAACAAGTGCTCATAACGGTG
>LR738710.1:699415308-699473230 GCA_902687465.1 Secale cereale | reverse complement strand
ATTTTTGCACATTAGCGAAGGGGCCCGGCCCGAGGCCCGAGGCCCGTCGGGCTTTTGCGTGTTCAGACCGGGCTCGGGCCCGATTTTTAGGCTCGACGGCCGGGCCGGGCCGGGCTCGGGCCTGGGTTTTTTGCACCGGGCTTTGGTAGGCCCGGCCCGAGGTTAGGCCAGGTCTAGGTGAAACCATTCTCACGTAAGCGTACGCGTAATGTCAGTCCGGGCCGCTTCACCTCACAATACCGCCGAATGAAAGTATGACATGCTGGTAAGCAGTATGACTATTATCGCCCACAACTCATTGTGTTCTACTCGTGTATATCATCTACGCATAGACCTGGCTCATGATGCCATTGTTGGGGAACGTAGTATTTCAAAAAAATTCCTACAATCACGCAAGATCTATCAACTAGAAGCATAGCAACGAGTGGGGAGAGTGTGTCTACGTACCCTCGTAAACCGAAAGCGGAAGCGTCTAGTGACGCGTTGATGTAGTCGAACGTCTTCGTGATCTAACCGATCCAAGCACCGAATGTACATCACCTCCGCGTTTAGCACACGTTCAGCTCGATGACATCCCACGAGCTCTTGATGCAGTTGAGCATCACGGGAGAGTTTCGTCAGCACGACGGCGTGGTGACGGTGATGATGAAGCTACCGACGCAGGGCTTCGCCTAAGCACTGCAACGATATGACCGAGGTGTGTATCTGTGGAGAGTGGCACTGCACACGTCCAAATCAACTTGTGTGTCTATGGGGTGCCCCCTCCCCACGTATATAAAGGAGGGAGAGGAGGAGGAGGTGTCCAAGGAGGAGGAGGCGCGCCTAGGGGGGCAATCCTACTCCAAGTAGGATTCCCCCCTTTCCTATTCCTAGTAGGAGAGGGGAAAGGAAGGAGAGAAGAAGAAGAAGGAAAGGGGGGCTGACCCCCTAGTACAATTCGATTTGGGCTAAGGGGGCCGCGCGCCCCTAGCTGGCCGCACCTCCTCTTCCTCCACTTGGGCCCATGAGGCCCAATAACCCCCGGGAGGTTCCGGTAACCTCTCGGTACTCTGGTATTTATCCGATAACCTCTGGAACTCATATGGTGTCCGAATATAACCTTCCAATATATGAATCTTTATGTCTCGGACATTCCGAGACTCCTCGACATGTCCGTGATCACATCCAGGATTCCGAACTACCTTCGGTATATCACAACACATAAACTCATAATACCGATCGTCATCGAACGTTAAGTGTGCGGACCCTACGGGTTCAAGAACTATGTAGACATGACCGAGACTCATCTCCGGTCAATAACCAATAGCAGAACCTGGATGCTCATATTGGTTCCTACATATTCTACGGAGATCTTTATCGGCCAAACCACATAACAACATACGTTGTTCCCTTTGTCATCGGTATGTTACTTGCCCGAGATTCGATCGTTGGTATCATCATACCTAGTTCAATCTCATCACCGGCAAGTCTCTTTAGTTCCGTAATACATCATCTCGTGACTAACTTATTAGTCATTTGCTTGCAAGGCTCAACCTATTCTCAATCTATGCCAACACCACAAATACTTTCGGAGACACCTGTAGAGCATCTTTATAATCACCCAGTTATGTTGTGACATTTGATAGAACACAATGTGTTCCTCTGGTATTCGGGAGTTGCATAATCTCATAGTCATAGGAACATGTATAAGTCATGAAGAAAGCAATAACATTAAAACTAAACGATCAAGTTGCTAAGCTAACGGATGGATGTTGTCCATCACATCATTCACCTAATGATGTGATCCCGTTAATCAAATGACAACTCATGTCTATGGCTAGGAAACATAACCATTTTTGTTCAATGAGCTAGTCTAGTAGAGGCATACTAGGGACACTCTGTTTTGTCTATGTATTCATACATGTACTAAGGTTCCGGTTAATACAATTCTAGCATGAATAATAAACATTTATCATGCTATAAGGAAATACAAATAACAACTTTATTATTGCCTCTAGGGCATATTTCCTTCACATCATTCTCATAATGATATGATCCCGTTATCAAATGACAACTCATGTCCATGGTAATGAAACCTTAACCATCTTTGATTAACGAGCTATTCAAGTAGAGGCTTAGTAGGGACACAATATTTGTTTATGTATTCACACATGTTTTTAGGTTTCCAGTCAATACAATTCTAGCATGAATAATAAACCTTTATCATGAATAAGGAAATATAAAATAATAACAACTTTATTTTTTCCTCTAGGGCATATTTCCACCAGTCTCCCACTTGCACTAGAGTCAATAATCTAGCTCACATTGCCATGTGATTAACACCCATAGTTCACATCGCCATGTGACTAATACAAAAGTGTTTACTAGAGTCAATAATCTAGTTCACATTGCCATGTGATTAACACTCAAAGAGTTCTAAGGTATGATCATGGTTTGCTTGTGAGAGAGGTTTTTAGTCAACGGGTCTGCAACATTCAGATCCATGTGTATTTTGCCAATTTCTATGTCTACAATATTCTGCATAGATCTACTTTAGCTAATTGCTCCTATGTTCAATACGCATCCAGATTAATACTCAGAGTCATCTGGATTAGTGTCAAAGCTTGCATCGGCGTAACCTATTACAACGAACTCTTTATCACCTCCATAATCGAGAAACATTTCCTTATTCCTCTATGGATAATTTTGACTGTTGTCCAGTGATCCACTCCCGGATCATTCTGGTACCCCCTTGCCAGACATATGGCAAGGCACACATTTGGTCTGGTACACAACATGGCATGCTTTATAAAACATATGGCTGAGGCATAGGGAATAACTTTCATTCTCTCTCTATTTTTCTGCCGTGGTCGGGCTTTGAGCCTTACTCCACTAAATGCCTTACAACTCAGGCAAGAACTCCTTCTTTGAATGATCCATTTTGAACTCCTTCAAAATCTTATCAAGGTATGTACTCATTGAAAGTCTTATCAAGCGTATTGATCTATCTCTATAGAACTTGATACCCAATATGTAAGCAGCTTCACCGAGGTCTTTCTTTGAAAAACTCCTTTCAAACACTCCTTTATGCTTTCCAAAAATTCTACATCATTTCCAATCAACAATATGTCATTCACATATACTTATCAGAAATGTTGTAGTGCTTGCACTCACTTTCTTGTAAATACATGCTTCACCATAAGTCTGTATAAAACCATATGCTTTGATCAACTCATCAAAGCATATATTCCAACTCCGAGATGCTTGCACCAGTCCATAGGTGGATCGCTGGAGCTTGCACACTTTGTTGGCATCTTTAGGATCGACAAAACCTTCTGGTTGCATCATATAGGACTCTTCTTTCAGAAATTCACTAAGGAATATAGTTTCGACATCCATTGGCCAGATTTAATAAAATATGGCAATTGCTAACATGATTCGGACAGACTTAAGCATTGCTACGGTTGATAAAGTCTCATCATAGTCAACTCCTTGAACTTGTCGAAAACCTTTTGCGACAAGTCAAGCTTTGTAGACGGTAACATTACCATCAACGCCAGTCTTATTCTTGAAGATCCATTATTCTCTATGGCTTGCCGATCATTGGGCAAGTCCACCAAAGTCAATACTTTGTTCTTATACATGGATCCTTTCTCAGATTTCGTGGCCTCAAGCTTTTTCGGAATCTGTGCTCATCATAGCTTATTCATAGTTCGAAGGTTCACCGTTGTCTAACAACATGACTTCCAGGACAGGGTTACCGCACCACTCTAGTGCGGTACGTGTTCTAGTCGACCTTCGAGGTTCAGTAGTAACTTGATCCGAAGTTTCATGGTCATTATAATTAGCTTCTTCTCTAGTTAGTGTAGGCATCACGGAAACATTTTTTTTTCTAATGATCTACTTTCCCATTTGAGTGAAGGTACAATTACCTCATCAAGTTCTACTTCACGGAAATGTTTTTTTTCTAATGATCTACTTTCCCATTTGAGTGAAGGTACAATTACCTCATCAAGTTCTACTTTCCTCCCACTCAGTTCTTTCGAGAGAAACTCCTTCTCTAGAAAGGACCCATTTTTAGCAACAAAGATCTTGCCTTCGGATCTGTGGTAGAAGGTGTACCCAATAGTTTATTTTGGTTATCCTATGAAGACGCACTTCTGCGATTTGGGTTTGAGCTTATCAGTCTGAAGCTTTTTGACATAAGTGTCGCAACCCCAAACTTTAAGAAACGACATCTTTGGTTTCTTGCCAAACCATATGATGAGGACATCTCTTCCACTTTTACACCCGCCATGACTCCTACATCAGTTATTTCACTTGGTCCTATTACTAGAGCGCGAGCGAGACAAATTAATGGCCAGGTACCATCGCTCCTTTGTACATATGATTTAACTAACGAGAATATAATATTACACTCATGTTTGAATTTGCTTGTACTTAGGAATAAAGGAAAGATTAAAGATGAAGACAACATGGGTGCAGATCAAATGGATCAATGCTCTTGCATGCATGTCACAAGCATGTCACGTACGCATGCATGCACCAGGACCAAAAGACTTGTATTATTGGGCCAACATCACCACGTGGGTGGCCCCTAAAGCTTTCGGCCATGTCACCATACCTGCCGCAAAGTTCACGAAGACCATCCACGTACGGCCTCGAGCAGTCTGATCCATGGACAACAGTCACCGCCTTCGACCGGAATCAGTACTTAATAAATAGCTAGTATAGGTTAGGGTTTAGACTCGGGTTTTATTGTATTGTCTAGGCATTACTACAATTTCCATCTGTGAGACGTAGGACTACCGCCTTGTCAGATCCACAGTGGAACCCCAACTTTTTATCTAGTTCGTGTACTCAATTTTTCATCTGCAATTCCAGTTGCAATTCACATTTGTTCTTGCTGGTTCTTCGGTTGCCTGCAGGAACTCAAACCTCGTTGTTCAGTTTGATCGTTCCCACGGCAAGGTCAATAGCCATCGAAGATTGGTTTAGCGATTGTCGAGGCGTATCGTTGGGTACGGTATAGGCGGATCGTCAAGGTCAAAATCGACCAAATCGATAGTTATCCCCACTCTCATCGAAATATCAGGCCACCGTCACATCACCATAGTTCACACGGTGTCGTCTCAAGGGATATAGATGATGCCCTATTTAACGTGAATGCAGTTGTCTCTAATGCATAACCCCAAAATGATAAAGGCTAATCGGTAAGAGACATCATAGAACCCACCATATCTAATAGAGTATGGTTACGACGTTCGGACACACCATTACGCTGTGGTGTTCCAGGTGGCGTGAGTTGTGAAACTATTCCACATTGTTTTAAATGAAGGCCAAACTCGTAACTCAAATATTTGCCTCTACGATCAGATCGTAGAAACTTTGTTTTATGTTTACGATGATTCTCTACTTCACTCTGAAGTTCTTTGAACTTTTCAAATGTTTCAGACTTGTGTTTCATCAAGTAGATGTACCCATATTTACTCAAATCATCTGTGAAGGTAAGAAAATAATGATAGTTTCCGCGTGCTTCAACTCTCATCGGACCGCATACATCAGTATGTATTATTTCCAATAAGTCATTAGCTTGCTCCATTGTTCCGGAGAACAGAATTTTAGTCATCTTGCCCATGAGGCATGGTTCGCAAGTATCAAATGTTTCATAATCAAGTGATTCCAAAAGTCCATCGGCATGGAGTTTCTTCATGCGCTTTACACCAATATGACCTAAACGGCAGTGCCACAAGTATGTTACACTATCATTATCAACTTTGCATCTTTTGGCATCAATATTATAAATATGTGTATCACTACGATCGAGATTCAATAAACCATTTACATTGGGTGTATGACCATAGAAGGTTTTATTCATATAAATAGAACATAAATTATTCTTTGACTTAAATGAATAATTGTATTGAAATGAACATGATCCAATCTTGTTCATGCTCAACGCAAACACCAAATAACATTTATTTAGGTTCAACACTAATCCCGAAAGTACAGGGAGTGTGCGATGATGATCATATTAATCTTGGAACCATTTCCAACACACATCGTCACCTCACCCTTAACTAGTCTCCGTTTATTCTGCAACTCCTGCTTTGAGTTACTAATCTTAGCAATTGAATCAGTATCAAATACCCATGGGCTACTACGAATACTAGTAAGGTACACATCAATAACATGTATATCAAATATACCTCTGTTCAATAACATGTACATCAATAACAAGTATTTTGGGGCAGTTCCACTTCTAGTGACCATTCCCTTTGTAGTAGAAGCACTTAGTTTCAGGCTTAGGTCCAGCTTTGGGCTTCTTCATGGGAGTGACAACTTGCTTGCCATTCTTCTTAAAGTTCCCTTTCTTTCCATTGCCGTTTTTTATTTAAACTAGTGGTCTTGCTAACCATCAACACTTGATGCTCTTTTCTTGATTTCTACCTTCGCCGATTTTAGCATCGCGAAGAGCTCGGGAATCATTTTCGTCATCCCTTGCATATTATAGTTCATCACGAAGTTCTAGTAGCTTGGGAATAGTTACTAGAGAACTCTGTCAATCACTATCTTATATCTGGAAGATTAACTCCCACTTGATTCAAGTGATTGTAGTACTCAGACATTCTGAGCACATGCTCACTGCTGAGTTATTTTCCTCCATCTTGTAGGCAAAGTACTTGTCAGAGGTCTCATACCTCTTGACATGGGCATGAGTCTGAAACACCAATTTCAGCTCTTGAAACATCTCATATGCTCCGTGGCATTCAAAAAGTTTTTGAAGTCCCGGTTCTAAGTCGTAAATCATGGCACACTGAATTATTAAGTAGCCATCATATCGATCTTGCCAAACGTTCATAACGCATGCATCTGCTCCTACAATAGGTCTGTCACCTAGCGGTGCATCAAGGACATAATTCTTCTATGCATCAATACGGATAATGCTCAGATCATGGACCCAGTCCGTGTTATTGCTACCATCATCTTTCAACCTAGTTTTCTATTGGAACGTATCAAAAACATGGGAGCTACATCGCGAGCTATTGATCTACAACATAATATGAAAAGACACATTGACCAAGCTCATGATAAATTTAAGTTCAATTAATAAAATTACTAAAGAACTCCCACTTAAATCAACATCCCTCAGGTTATCTAAGTGATACATGCTCCAAATCAACTAAACCATGTTCGATCATCACATGAGATGGAGTAGTCATCAATGGTGAACATATCTATGTTGATCATATCTACTATATGACTCATGTTCGACCTTTTGGTCTCCAATGTTCCAAGGCCATGTCTCTACATGCTAGGCTCGTCAAGTTTAACCCAAGTATTCCGCGTGTGTAAAATAGTCTTACACCCGTTGTATGTGAACGTAGAGAGTCAATCACACCCGATCATCACGTGGTGTTTCAAAACGACGAACTGTAGCAACGGTGCATACTCGGGGAGAACACTATTATCTTGAAATTTAGTGGATGGATCATCTTATAATGCTACCGCTGTTCTAAGAAAAATTAGATGCATAAAGGATAAACATCACATGCAATCAAAATATGTGACAAGATATGGCCTGATGTCTACTACACAACCTTCTTCTTGTAGACTCGTGTTGGGTCTCCAAGAGCAGAATTTTGTAGGACAATAGCAATTTTCCCTCAAGTGGATGACCTAAGGTCTATCAATCCGTGGGAGGTGTAGGATGAAGATGGTCTCTTGCTACTTCTTGAGCTTGCGTTGTATTCCCTCGAAGAGGAAAGGGAGATGCATCACAGTAGCGTAAGTATTTCCTTGAGAACCAAGGTATTAATACAGTAGGAGACCACGCGCAAGTCCCTCGCACCTGCACAAACAAGTAAGAACTTCGCAACCAATGCAATAAGGGGTTGTCAATCCCTTTACGGTCACTTGCAAAAGTGAGATCTGATAGAGATGATAGTTTATATTTTTGATTTATAACAACAAAAAGTAAAAGCGGAAAAAGTAAAGTAGGTGTAGATTAATATGTTGAGAATAGATCCGGGGGCCATAGTGTTCTCTAGTGGCTTCTCTCATGATAGCGATATTCTACGGCGGGTAAACAAATTACTATAGAGCAATTGATAGAAAAGCGAATAATTATGAGACTATCCAGGCATGATCATTATATATAGGCATCACGTCCGAGACAAGTAGACCGAAACGATTCTGCATCTACTACTATTACTCCACACATCGACCGCTATCCAGCATGCATCTAGTGTATTGAGTTCATAAGAACAGAGTAACGACTTAAGAAAGATGACATGATGTAGAGGGAAAAACTCAAGAAATATGATATAAACCCCATCTTTTTATCCTCGATGGCAACAATACAATACGTGCCTTGCTGCCCGTACTGTCACTGGGAAAGGACACCGCAAGATTGAACCCAAAGCCAAACACTTCTCCCATTGCAAGAACAATCGATGTAGTAGGGCAAACCAAACCAATAATTCGAACAAACTTGCAAGGATATTACAATCATACATAAAGAGTTCAGAGAAGAACCAAATATTTTTCATAGATAATCTTGATCATCGGATCTCGACAAATACACCGCAAAAAGATATTACATCGAATAGATCTCCTCGAAGACCGATGAAAACTTTGTATTGAGATCCAAAGAGAGAGAAGAAGCCATCTAGATACTAGCTATGGACCCGAAGGTCTGTGGTAAACTACTCACAACTCATGGTGAGGCGATGATGATGATGTAGAAGCACTCCGTGGTAGACCCCCCTCCGGCGGAGCTCCAGAACAGGCCCCAAGATGGGATCTCACGAGAACAGAAGGTTATGGCGGTGGAACTAGGGTTTTCTCTCTTCTTCTCATGCTTTCGTGGTACGTAGGTTTATATAGGAGGAAGGAGGGCACCGGGGGCCTTACGTGGGACCCACGAGGCAAGGGGCGCGCCCTAGGGGGGGCGCCCCCCACCCACATGGGCATCACGTGGCCCCTACTCCGTGGTTCTCAAGTCTCCCATGCGTGATTTTCTCCTAAAATATCTTTCCCGAAGGTTTCATTCCGTTTGGACTCCGATTGATATCCCTTTTCTATAAAACCCCGAAACATGCCAAAAACAGCAATATGGACTAGGCCTTTGGGTTAGTAGGTTAGTCCCAAAAATAATATAAAAGTGTATGACAAAGCCCATTAAACATCCAAAACATCATAAATAATAGCATGGAACAATAAAAAATTATAGATACGTTGGAGACGTATCAAGCATCCCCAAGCTTAATTCCTACTCGTCCTCGAGTAGGTAAATGATAAAAACAGAATTTTTGCTGTGGAATGCTAACGAACATAGCTTTTCAATGTAATTCTCTTAATTGTGGCATGAATGTTCAGATCTAAAAGATTCAAGATAAAAGTCTATATTGGCATAAGAAATAATAATACTTCAAGCATACTAACAAAGCAATCATGTCTTCTCAAAATACTATGGCTAAAGGAAGTTATCCCTACAAAATCATATAGTATGGCTATGCTCCCTCTTCATCACACAAAATATTCATATCATGCGCAACCCTAATTTCAGCCAAGCACTTGTTTTCATACTCTATTCTTTCAAACCTTTCAACTTTCACGCAATACATGAGCGTGAGCCATGGACATAGCACTATGGGTGGAATAGAGAGGTGGTTGTGGAGAAGACAAAAAGGAGGGAGATAGTCTCACATCGACTAGGAGTATCAACGGGCTATGGAGATGCCCATCAATAGATATCAATGTGAGTGAGTAGGGATTGCCATGCAACGGATGCACTAGAGCTAAATATGTATGAAAGCTCAACAAAAGAAACTAAGTGGGTGTGCATCCAACTTGGTTGCTCACGAAGACCTAGGGCATTTGAGGAAGCCCATCGTTGGAATATACAAGCCAAGTTCTATAATGAAAATTCCCACTAGTATATGAAAGTGACTAAACATGAGACTCTCTATCATGAAGAACATGGTGCTACTTTGAAGCACAAGTGTGGAAAAAGATAGTAGCAATTGTCCCTTTTTTTGGGCCTTTCTTTTTTTATTTGGCCTTTCTTTTTTTTTCTTTTTTTTTGTGGAGGGGCTTTATTGATTTAGCCTTTCCTCACATGGGACAATGCTCTAATAATGATGATCATCACACTTTCATTGAATTACAACTCGATACTAGAACAAGTATGACTCTATATGAATGCCTCCGACGGTGTACCGGGATGTGCAATGAATCAAGAGTGACATGTATGAAACATTATGCATGGTGGCCTTGCCACAAATACGATGTCGACTACATGATCATGCATGGCAATATGACAATATGATGTGTGTCATATGAACAGAACGGTGGAAAGTTGCATGGCAATATATCTCAGAATAGCTATGGAAATGCCATGATAGGTAGGTATGATGGCTGTTTTGAGGAATAATATGGTGGCTGTTTTGAGGAAGGATATATAGTGGGTTTATGGTACCGGCGAAAGTTGCGCGATACAAGAGAGGCTAGCAATGGTGGAAGGGTGAGAGTGCGTATAATCCATGGACTCAACATTAGTCATAGAACTCATATACTTATTGCAAAAATCTAAGAGTCATCAAAACAAAGCAATCAACGCATGCTCCTAGGGGGAGGTTGGTAGGAGTTAACCATCGCGCGCCCCCGACCTCCACACAAAGGTTGACACTTTACAAATACCTCATGATCTAACTTCGTCACATAGCGGTTCGCCATATGGGCATGCTATGGGAATCACTGACCTAAACACAAGCATTTCTAAATTTCATAATAACTCCACTAGCATGACTCTAATATCACTATCCTCATATCTCAAAACAATTATCAAGCATCCTACTTCTCATCATATTCAGTGCACTTAGTGTGAAAGTTTTTACTACATTGATATTGGATGTCTATCATGTGAAGACTAGTTTTATAGCCTAAACACATTACCATGCTGTTTTAATAGACTATCAAATGTATATAAGTGAAGCATGATAGTTCAACAATTTCTTCAAAATATTATCACCACCGTGCTCTAAAAGATATAAACGAAGCACTAGAGCAAAAACTATTCAACTCAAAAGATATAAGTGAAGCACATAGAGTGTTCTAACAATTCCTAGGCCATATTTAACTCTCTCAAATAGGTGTGTCCAGCAAGTATAATTTTGGCAAACTAACAAGCAAAGACTCAAATTATACAAGACGCTCCAAGCAAAACACATATCATGTGGTGAATAAAAATATAGCTCCGAGTATAGTTAGTGAAGGATGAAGACGAAAGAGGGGATGCCTTCCCGGGGCATCCCCAAGCTTAGGATTTTGGTTGTCCTTGAATTTTACCTTGGGGTGCCATGGGTATCCCAAGTCTTAGGATCTTGCCACTCTTTGTTCCATAGTCCATCAAAGCAATACTCAAAACTTGAAAACTTCACAACACAAAACTTAGACAAAAATCTCGTGAGCTCCGATAGTATAAGAAAGCAAACCACTACTCAAAGGTACTGCAATGAATTCATTCTTTGTTTATATGGGTGTTAAACTTACTGTATTCCAACTTCTCTATGGTTCATACTTCCCAATATTACTCATAGATGCATTGAAATAAGCAAACAACACACGAAAAACAAAATCTGTCAAAAACAGAACAGTGTGTAGTAACCTGCAGGTTTTGCATACTTCTGTAACTCCAAAAAATTCAAAATAAATTGGTAAACGTGAGGAATTTTTCTATTAATCATCTGAAAAAATAATCAACTAAATAGCACGCTCCAATAAAATCTGATGACCATTATAGCGAGCGCTAACGATTTTTTTTTTCACAGCAAGATCATATAAACTTCACACAAGTCCTCCCAAAGGTTCTACTTGGTACAAACACTAAACAAAATACAAAACCACATCTAAACAGAAGCTAGATGCAATATTTATTCCCTAACAGCAGAAAAAACAACAAAAATAAAATTGGGTTGCCTCCCAACAAGCGCTATCGTTTTACGCCCCTAGCTAGGCACGATACATGGATAGATCTAGGTATTGCCATCTTTGGAAGGTAATCCATAAGTGGCTCTCATAATAGATTCATATGGTAATTTGATTTTCTTTCTAGGAAAGTGTCCCATGCCTTTCCTTAACGAAAATTGGAATTTAATATTTCCTTCCTTCATATAAATAATTGCACCAACTATTCTAAGGAAAGGTCTACCAAGAATAATAGGACATGAAGGATTGCAATCTATATCAAGAACAATGAAATCTACGGGCACATAATTCCTTTTGGCAATAATAAGAACATCATTAATCCTTCCCATAGGTTTCTTAATAGTGGAATCCGCAAGGTGCAAATTTAAAGAACAATCATCAAGCTCATGGAAACCTAGCAAATCACACAAAGTTTTTGGGATAGTGGAGACACTTGCACCCAAATCACACAAAGCGAAGCATTCATGATCTTTAATTTTTATTTTGATAGTAGGTTCCCACTCATCATAAAGCTTTCTAGGGATAGAAACTTCTAACTCAAGTTTTTCTTCGTAAGATTGCATCAAAGCATCAACTATGTGTTTGGTGAAAGCTTTATTTTGACTATAAGCATGCAGAGAGTTTAGTACTGATTGCAACAAGGAAATACAATCTATGAAAGAACAATTATCATAATTGAATCCCTTGAAATCCAAAGTAGTGGGTTCATCACTATGCAAAGTTTTAATCTCTTCACTCCCACTTTTAACAATTTGAGCATGAAGTTCTAAAAACTCCGAATCATTGGGACACCTTAAAGTAGAATCATCTCCAATCCTATCTTCATCAAGATATATACTAGAAAACAAGGATCTAATAGGAGACACATCAATAACTTTCAAATCTTCATCTTTATTTTCATGCTCTTCCGGTTTAGCAGCCATCTTATCGATCAAGGTGGACTGTTTATCCAAAATTTGGGCTATTAAGTTCTCAAGATGGCCAAACTGAGATTTCAAACCATAAAATTCCTTAGACATATCATCAAGGTCTTTATTCATATATTCCATAAATTTTTTCTGTTCTTTAAGCTCGCTTATGAAAAAATCATTGTGCTCAAATTGTATAGTCATAAAAATTCTAACATTATTTTCAATCTCCTCCAACCGCTTGAGGTGAGGGTCAGCACTGATAGGTAGAGCCATAGTGACAAGCAAGCAATCCAACACACACAAGCAAACAAGAGGCAAGACAATGGTAAACACACGGCAGAAGAAGGGCAAATAAAACGGCAAGGGTGAAGTGGGGGAGAGGAAAACGAGAGGCAAAACTGTAATGCGGAGGATAAGGGTTTGTGATAGGTACTTGGTAATAATGTTGGGGATATCGCTTATCGTTATCGTCTCGGTCAGCTGGGGATTAGAGATTAATCGGAAATCGGCCGGTTAATCGATTTTATCGGTCGACTATTAATCGGTCATTTTTTTCAAATCCCATGTTCCCAACACTAAAATATGCTATATTCAACACTAAATAATATTGGACAGAAGTGTTACCTTCAATCCTAGCCTTTGAGTCCTGAAATAATGACAAAAAAAATAGAAAAACATTACATATTGCGTAACAAGGTCCACAAAACAGAAATAAACATAGTTCTTGCAAACATAGTGCTACGAATAGGCCCGATTTATCGGTAGATTCCCGATAAATCACTTGTCATAGCGATAAATCAGCCCAAACGATAAATGATGAAGATAAGGCATAATCTTATCGGTCACCCCAAGAGTAGCGGTAAATCGGATGATAAATCGCTGAATCGGAAGATTTCTTGAACAGTGCTTGGTATATGACTTTTGTGTAAGCCTCCCCGGCAATAGCGCCAGAAATTCTTCTTGCAACTTCTTGAGCTTGCGTTGTATTCCCTCGAAGAGGAAAGGGAGATGCAGCACAGTAGCATAAGTATTTCCCTCAGTTTTTGAGAACCAAGGTATCAATCCAGTAGGAGACCAGGCGCGAGTCCCTCGCACCTGCTCAAACAAATAAGAACTTCGCAGCCAATGCGATAAGGGGTTGTCAATCCCTTTACGGTCACTTACGAAAGTGAGATCTGATAGAGATGATGGTTTACATTTTTGGTATTTTTGATTTATAAGAACAGAAAGTAAAAGCGGAAAAAGTAAATTAGGTGTAGATTAATATGTTGAGAATAGACCCGGGGGCCATAGTGTTCTGTAGTGGCTTCTCTCATGATAGCGATATTCTACGGCGGGTGAACAAATTACTGTCGAGCAATTGATAGAAAAGCGAATAATTATGAGACTATCTAGGCATGATCATTATATATAGGCATCATGTCTGAGACAAGTAGACTGAAACGATTATGCATCTACTACTAATACTCCACACATCGACCGCTATCTAGCATACATCTAGTGTATTGAGTTCATAAGAATAGAGTAACGCCTTAAGCAAGATGACATGATGTAGAGGGATAAACTCAAGCAATATGATATAAACCCCATCTTTTTATCCTCGATGGCAACAATACAATACGTGCCTTGCTGCTTCTACTGTCACTGGGAAAGGACACCGCAAGATTTAACCCAAAGCCAAACACTTCTCCCATTGCTAGAACTATAGATCTAGTAGGCCAAACCAAACCAATAATTCGAAGAGACTTGCAAGGATATTATAATCATACATAAAGAGTTCAGAGAAGAACCAAATATTTCTCATAGATAATCTTGATCATAATCCCACAATTCATCGGATCTCGACAAACACTCCGTAAAAAGAGATTACATCGAATAGATCTCCTCGAAGACCAAGGAGAACTTTGTATTGAGATCCAAAGAGAGAGAAGAAGCCATCTAGATACTAGCTATGGACCTGAAGGTCTGTGGTAGACTACTCACAACTCATGGTGAGGCGATGATGATGATTTAGAAGCACTCCGTGGTAGATCCCCCCTCTGGTGGAGCTCCAGAACAGGCCCCAAGATGGGATCTCACAGGAACAGAAGGTTACGGCGGTGGAACTAGGGTTTTCTCTCTTCTTCTGATGGTTTTGGGGTACGTAGGTTTATTTAGGAGGAAGGAGGGCACCGAGGGCCTTACGTGGGACCCACGAGGCAGGGGGCGCGCCCTAGGAGGGGCGCCCCCACCCTCGTGGGCACTACGTGGCCCCTACTCCGTGGTTTTCAAGTCTCCCGTGCGTGATTTTCTCCAAAAATATCTCTCCCGAAGGTTTCATTCCATTTGGACTCCGTTTGATATCCCTTTTCTATAAAACCCTGAAACAGGCAAAAAACAGCAATCTGGACTGGGCCTTTGGGTTAGTTGGTTAGTCCCAAAAATAATATAAATGTGTATGACAAAGCCCATTAAACATCCAAAACATCATAAATAATAGCATGGAACAATAAAAAATTATAGATACGTTGGAGACGTATCATCTCTCTCGAACAACCCTGCAGCCAAATAACAAAGAGTCTCTTGTGTACCTAACACACCCAATACAATGATAAATTATATAGGTGCACTAGTTCAGCGAAGAGATGGTGATACAAGTGTAATATGGATAGTAGATATAAGTTTTTGTAATCTGAAAATATAAAAACAGCATGGTAACTAATAGTAAAAGTGAGCACAAACAGTATTGCAATGCTTGGAAACAAGGCCTAGGGTTCATACTTTCACTAGTGCAAGTTCTCTCAACAATGATAACATAATTATATCATATAACAATCCCTCAACATGCAAAAAAGAGTCACTCCAAAGTCACTAATAGCGGAGAACAAATGAAGAGATTATTGTACGGTATGAAACCACCTCAAAGTTATTCTTTCTGATCAATCTATTGGGCTATTCCTAGAAGTGTCACAAACAGCCCTAGAGTTCATACTAAAATAACACCTTAAGACACACATCAACCAAAACCCTAATGTCACCTAGATACTCCATTGTCACCACAAGTATCCGCGGATTTGATTATACGATATGCATCACACAATCTCAGATTCATCTATTCAAACCAACACAAAGAACTTCAAAGAGTGCCCCAAAGTTTCTACTGGAGAATCAAGACGAAAACGTGTGCCAACCCCTATGCATAAGTTCACATGGTCACTGAACCCGCAAGTTTATCACCGAAACATACATCTAGTAGATCACATGAATATCCCATTGTCACCATAGATAAGCACATGCAAGATATACATCAAGTGTTCTAAAATCCTTAAAGACTCAATCCGACAAGATAACTTCAAAGGGAAAACTTAATCCATTACAAGAGGTAGAGGGGAAAACTTCATAAGATCCAACTATAATAGCAAAGCTCACAGTGCATCAAGATCGTGCCACATCAAGAACACGATAAAGAGAGAGATCAAACACATAGCTACTGGTACATACCCTCAGCTCCGAGGGTGAATTACTCCGTCCTCATCATGGAGACCATTGGGATAATGAAGATGGCCACCGGTGATGGTTTTCCCCTCCGACAGAGTGCCGGAACGGGCTCCCGGTTGGTTTTTCATGGCTACAGAGGCTTGCGGCGGCAGAACTACCAATCTAGTTTTGTTTTCGAAGGTTTCACAATTTATAGGATTTTTTGGCATCGGGGGCAAGTCAGGGGGACCCACGAGGCGACCACAAGGTAGGGGGCGCGCCCTACACCCTTGTGGTGGCCTTGTGGCTCTTCTGGTCCACCTCTAGCGCTCCGTGGGCTTCTTTTGGTCCATCAAAAATCACCAAAAACTTTCGTTCCGTTTGGGCTCCATTTGATATTCCTTTTCTGTGAAACTCAAAAACAAGGAAAAAACAGAAACCGCACTGGGCTCTAGGTTAATAGGTTAGTCCCAAGAATCATATAAAATAGCATATAAATGCATATAAAGAATCCAAAATAGATAATATAATAGCATGGAACAATAAAAAAATCTAGATACGTTGGAGACGTGATTGAGAACGTAGCATGCAATTTCAAAAATTTCCTACGATCACGCAAGATCTATCTAGGAGATGCATAGCAACGAGACGAGAAGAGTGTGTCTACGTACCCTCGTAGACCGAAGCAGAAGCGTTAGAATAACGTGGTTGATGTTGTCGAACATCTTCGTGATTCAACCAATCAAGCACCGAACGTACGGCACCTCTGAGTTCAGCACACGTTCAGCTTGATGACATTCCTCGAGCTCTTGATCTAGTAGAGGGTCGAGGGAGAGTTCCGGCAGCACGACAGCATGTTGACAGTGATGGTGAAGTAGATCGCGTAGGGCTTCGCCTAAGCACTACGACATTATAATCTGAGGTGTAAACTATGGAGGGGGGCACCGCACATGGCTAAGAGAATAACTTGTGTTTCCAAGGTTGCCCCCTGCCCCTGTATATAAAGGAGGAGGGGAGGAAGCGGCCAGCCAAGGGGGGCGCGCCATGGGGGGAGTCCTACTAGGACCCCACTCCTAGTAGGACTAGTATTCCCCCCTTTTTCCCCTTTTGTGGAGAAGGAAGGAAGGAAGGGAGAGGGAAGAGGAGAAGAAAAGGGGGGGCGCCCCCTCCCCTAGTCCAATTCGGACTCCCTATGGGAGGGGGTGTTGGTGTCAAAACCGACGGATCTCGGGTAGGGGGTCCCGAACTATACATCTGAGGATCGATGGTAATAGGAAGCTGGGGACACGATGTTTACCCAGGTTCAGGCCCTCTCGATCGAGTTAAAACCCTACTTCCTGCTATATTAATATGGATGAATATGAATATAAGAGTTAATCTACCTCAAGATCGTAATGGCTAAACCCTAAGTCTAGCCTATGGAGATTGTGATTCTATTCTAGCCTCTACGAACTAAACCCTCCGGTTTATATACACACCGGAGGGGGCTTAGGGTTTGTACATGTTATCTTGCAGAGGAAGGAAAATCAACACCTGAACCTAAACTTGCCATTTACATGAACACGAGAGTCCTATCCGGATACGGGAGATGATCTTCTGTAATAGTCTTGACGGCCCACCAGTCCGGCCCACCAGGAGTTTGTCTGGCCACATGAGGACCCCTCGATCCAGGACTCCCTCAGTAGCCCCTGAACCTATCTTCGATGACGATGAGTTCGGCTTCCGCATTGTCTTCGGCATTGCAAGGCGAGTTCCTTCTTCCGTATATATCTTCTGCAAAAATGTGCATTGTGTTCGGCTCTGCTAGATTAGTACAACCCTTAGCCTCGAAGGCAAGGCTATCTAAAAGAAAATGATTAATGTGTCTCTACTGACAACTTTTGGGTGAAGCATCACGTCCAACCCACTAACATATCGAACCGTTTTATCTGGTCCTAGTTTCACGTTTCGAGGTATATCCTGATTGATACGTCCCATCATAATAGAGATCGTGCCCGCTTATTATGGGATCCTTATTGGTGTGACGTGAGCACCCATGCCGTGCATTACGCATGACTGCTTTGGGAACCGGCGAGTTTTATGGCTAAAGTGGGGGGACATTCTGTATTCGCAGCGTTATAAAAGGACACCAATCCCTTTCATCAGCCCCACACCTTCCTCAAGCTCGAGCTCTCCAATCTCCCTTGCCCCCGTATCCTCATCTCCTGCGCCCACCGCTCTTCGTTCCTCAACCACTACTCCCCTTCCCAGCAATGGCTGGATCCGGTGCCAGAGACAAGTGGGAGGCTTCCATGGTCACCGAAAAGACCATGGAGGATCTACGGAGCACGTGGTACATCGCTCACCGAGTCCCCCCTAAGGGCCAGGTAATTCCCGTTCCTAAGGCGGGTGAGAGGGTGGTTTTCACCTCTCATTTTGTTCGGGGGCTAGGGTTTCCACTCCACCCATTCGTTTGGGGTCTTCTATTCTTCTAAGGGCTAGATTTCCATGATCTAGCCCCGAACTCAATCCTTCACATATCCGCTTTTATAGTGGTGTGTGAAGCCTTTCTCCGTATCCCCCCACACTTTGGCCTATGGCTTAAGACCTTCAATGTGAAGCCGAAGGTGGTGGATGGGGAACACGCGGAGTGCGAGGCCGCTATGATTATAAAGCTCCCGAATGCTACCTGGCCCAAGGGCTCGTTCGTATAGACAAACAAAGTCTGGCAGCAGGAGTGGTTCTACATCACCGAACCGCGCGACACCAAATGGGCGGCGGAGCCTGCTTTCAGATCCGGACCCCCAGAGAGACCGACCTCCTGGACCAAAAAGGGTCTGGACTTGGGGTATACAACTGAAGTGACGACTCTTGTGAGCCATGTGTCCGGCATGATCTGGGTGATGCTATCCCGGCTTGTTCACCCTTGCCAAAGCCGGGCCTCCTCCCTATGGGAGTTTGATCTGGTAGGAGACAAGCCGCTGAAGCATCTCTTCGGCTCTACACATAAGGAGATCTAGAAGCATCTCTTCAAGAGCCAAAAGGAATGGCCCGAAGAGACCGAGGATGCGGGCTATAGCACTGTGGTCTCCGCCCGAGAGGTAATAACAATCCTTGCCGAACACTTTCCCTTTCCTTTATTTTACAATAATAGGATTTGGAATTTTTACGTGATATACAGGGCTGGACGAAGAAGGCGACCCGGATTAAGTGTCCGGCGCCTTTGCCCGAAGAGCCAGCACTGTCTCTACTGACGGCGATGTTGGTCCTGGCGCCGTACAAGGCGCCGACCAAGAAGCCCAAGAAGACAAAGGGCAGGGGACCGGAGATAGTCCCCGTCCCTCGGGTAAGGAGCCCGAGGACCTCCATATCCTCTCCTTTGACGAGGCAGAGGAAGATGACGAGGAGGAAGAGGAGGAAGAAGTGCCCCCTGCGCAAGGCAGGGGGAGGAAGAGGGGCCCCGCTGCTGACGCCCAGGAAACTGAACCTCGGAGCTAGTTCGGATTCGTCCGAACATAGCTTTGTGGTGAGGCCCAGGGAGAAACCCCTGCCTGAATCGTACGTCAATCTGGATTCAAGTGTTGCACCTTTGTTTATTCAATATTTTTGATACTTTATTTAATATTTTTCTCCTGCTGACCTACAGCCCTCTGGGTGTACACCCCGATGTCACCTCATCGGAGGGGAACTCTGTGGCGCCTGGAGAGACGGAGAGTGACCAGCCGGTCCGGGGTCGATTGCCCGTAATCGGCGGGGACACCGAAGTGTCGTCCCAGCGGGTGCTCTCCGCCCAAGGAGATGAGGGCGGGGCAGGAGACAAGGCGGCTGGGGGTAATACCTCGGCGGCCGCTGACCATGGGGAGACGGCCCCCAGGGAGACCGAAGACATGGGGCCCAAGGAGTCCGGGGCCCCACCGAACACCATCTCGGAGACTAGCGCGGCTCCGGGGTCCGAAGACCCGACTCCTCAAGCAGAGGAGGATGTGGCGGTGCCCGGAGTTAATCCGGAAGCACCGGACTCTATGGAGGGAGCACTACAAAGTTCTCTCCTCATTAAAGAACACCGCACCGTGATGGGTGCGGTAATGAAGAAGATTCATTCCATCAAGGGCGGACTAGATGAAGCCTTCAACAGTCTTTTAACAGGCTTTGAGGTAAGCAATGTAATGATTTTAAGAAATTTTATTTGTTTTAAATACACATATATAACCAGTAGCCCCTGATGCTTTGTGTGATTCTGAAAAGAATCGGACGAAGTATCCATAGTATAGCATTCTTATAGAGCTGAACTGTTTGTGGAGGCTTCACTAGTTGCGGTAACATCACGAGACGCAGAGGTTGCCAAACTAAACCGGAAGCTCGAGGTGGTGAACGCAGACCTCGATCGTGTCAACCAGCGTTTTGATGAAACGCAAGGTATGCGGATTTTTTTTAAAATGTCAATAAGACCTAATTGATTGAGTATGTTTACAAACTCTAATGTTATATTATGTGTTACACAGTTGGCGCCGCTGAGCTCGAGGCCCTCAAGGGCGAGGTTTCCAAGGCCAGGAAGGAGGCGAGATGAACAAGGTAGCCGCTGACAAAGCGGCTGCCAAATTGGAGGCCGAAAAGGGCGAGAGAGAGAAGCACAAATCTCGGGTGTCCGAAGTCAAGATTGAACTTAATGACGCCATCCGGAAGTGTGAGGCGTTGGAGAAGAAGACTTCGGAACAAGCATCCGAGCTGTCTACGGCAGTAAAGTGTGCCCAGGACGCGCGAGGCGAGGCGCGCAACGCTTGTGAAGAAATCAAGCAAGCGCGGCAAATAGCATCCGGTAAGACATTTCTCTTACAGAGCATCTTCGGAGGGCGGAAGTATATTGGGATGACACGATTGTGGAGTTCTCCAGGTGTGTTTGCTGATCTTCCGAGGAGCAGCGCAGACGCCGCCCAATATTTCCGAGCCCTGGAGGGGAACAACACGGAGAAGCTGTTTTGGTCGTAGTTCAAGGCACCAAAACATCTGGTGCCCCTCAGCGACCAGATGAAGCAGCTGGTCGAGCTGCACAACATAGCGGGTTCAGCCATGAAGGATTTAATAGTCCGGCTGAGCCAATCCCAAGTAGTTCCTTCGGATTGATGAAGCAGCTCATCGAGGCGAGTCCGCGAGTCGACGCATTAACGCGTTCGGCCTGCATAGAAGGTGCTCAGATGGCCTTCGCTCATGTCAAAGTGCACTGGGCGAAGATTAACGCAATGCATATAGCTACTACTGGCCCGCCCACAGGCAAGGAGCACGGCAAGCCGGAGGAGCACTTCGAGGACGTCATCGACGGCGCCCGCCTTGTAGAAGGTCAGTGTTCAAAGGATGTTGTCTTCAAATGATTGTATCCGGATGTATTGACTAGGCTTATGAATCCGATGTATATAACTTTTGCGCTATTTATAATATCAGTGTCTTTTACCTCCTGTGTGACTGTTTATCTTAAATCTGAAAGTTTCCAGTCGTCGGCTTCAGCCCCTAAGTGCATAGTACTGGGGTGTTCGGTCATATGCATATACACTCTTTATCCAGCGTCTTGGTTTGTATAGGAGGTGTATGCGAAGCGAACCAGGCAATCAGACTATGCGGCGTTATTGCTTTCACTTAGTCGTAGGAGTTTGACAAGTGGGGCTAGGTACTAGCCCCTGGTGCGGAATGATATTTCCGAATTAAGGTATCCTTTTGCACCTGACTGGGTGAAAAACCAGCCCTTTGTATAACACGGGGTAGATCTCTATCGATCGTAGTATAAAACTAAGTCGCCGAATTGCTGACCATGTTCTCGCTTATCATGATAGTCAGTTTTCGGATTTCTCTACTGAGGTACTTGACCGGACTAGCCAGAAGTACTATCGCAGTAGTTCTCCCTTTACACCCTAGCCAAACAATCGGGAACGTAGGGGTAAGCACATGAGCCGGGCAACCCAACTATTGACCCAAGACATGATTCAGAACTGATGCATATAAGGCAAACATTCAGGACGCCGAACATTCCATATAGGTGTTCAGTCTTTTTCAACGTATGCCAGGGCTGGATACAACCCCTGGTAATGAACACTTATTGACAAGGCACATATGGTAATGTGATGCGGTAATAGAACATTTCATGATGAGTGAATTAAACTCTGGACATAATGCGAATAAAGCTTCTCTATTACTATCCCTCTATAGTACGATGAACCGCAATCTTATAGACAATGCCGAGGACCTTTTTGAGAAGTTTACATGCCAAGAAGGTATATAACAAGAAAGAGAAAAAAGGTTTATGTTGGGTCTTAATCTAAAAAGAAACCTTAGTGCGGGTCCCTGCTGCACGTCTGCGCCGTTTCCTCCTTTGTAATGTGTCCTTGAAGGTGCAAATATGATGGCTATCTGTAGGGAAAAAAAGGAAAAGAGAGATAATCCTAGAAAAAATCAATCTAGTGTGGCCATAACAAGTCTGGTTCGTTTAATGAACCTAAAGAAGATAAGTTTATAGTCCGAATAGGGTCTAGCCGAACTGTGGACTATATGCATGTGCCCCCAGTCGTCGCCCAAGGAATTTTTAAGGCATAATTATGTGCTCGAGGCACATATGCTATCACCTTATGGGGCAGTCGACGGGGGTATAGCTGTCAATCTTGCTCAGGTCCATCTGCGCTGCCGCACCGAGGCGTATGCCAGGCACGTTTAGTTGTGTCCGCTATTGATAGATTATCCGGCTTGGATAGGCTGCATTGGACTTCGGCTACCAAGGCCGCAGTGTCATCCTCCGTACGGCGAGAGCGCTCCATGTTTCCATTGACCGTGATAACGCCACGTGGTCCAGGCATTTTAAGCTTTAGGTAGGCATAATGCGGGACTGCATTAAAGCTGGCGAAGGCCGTTCTTCCGAGTAGAGCGTGATAGCCACTTCAGAAAGGAGCTATGTCAAAGATTAGTTCTTCGCTTTGGAAGTTGTCGGGAAAACCGAATACAACTTCTAGTGTTAAATAGCCTGTGCAGCGGGCTTCAACGCCCGGTATCACTCCTTTAAAGGTCATGCTGCTTGGCTTGATTCTTGAAGGGTCGATCCCCATCTTGCGGGCAGTGTCCGGATATATCATATTGAGACTATTGCCACCGTCCATAAGGACTCGGGTTTGATGGTATGCATCTATTATTGGGTCAAGCACTAAGGCAGCCGAACCCCCATGTCGACTACTAGTCGGATGATCCCTGCGATCGAAAGTGATCGGACAGGCTGACCATGGGTTGAATTTTGGGGCGATAGGTTAGACGTCTCGGAGTGCGCGCTTGCGCTCCCTCTTTGGGATATGAGTGGCATATATCATGTTCACTGCTTTGACCTCCGGTGGAAATTTCTTCTGTCCCCCTATTCGACTGGTGAGGTTCATCCTCGTCTTCGCTCTGAGGCTCCTTCCCCTTGTGTTTGGCGTTTAGCTTGCCGGCCTGCTTGAAAACCCAACAGTTACGGTTCGTGTGGTTGGTAGGTTTTTCTGGGATGCCATGGATTTGGCAGGGCCTGTCTAATATTATGTCCAAACTTGATGTACCGTGTTTGTTGCCATTAAATGGCTTCTTCCGTTGACCGGGTCTGGAGCCACTGAATCCGGCGTTTACCGCTATATCATCTGGGCTTCCAAAATTGTTTCGACGCTTGTTTTTGTTACGTCGTGGCTTTCCATTGCCATCCCTGACTTTAGATGTTCTAGGGTCACTGGTACTGCTACGAGGTAACCAGCTGTCCTCACCCGCACAAAAGCGAGTCATGAGTGTAGTTAAGGGTGCCATTGTCCTCGACTTTTCCTGTCCAAGGTGTCTGGCCAGCCATTTATCCCGGATACTGTGCTTAAATGCCACTAAGGCTTCAGCGTCCGGACAATCCACGATTTGGTTCTTCTTAGTAAGAAACCGATTCCAAAGCTTGCGGGCTGACTCCCCGGGTTGTTGGATAATGTGACTTAGATCGTCAGCGTCCGGGGGCCGAACATAAGTCCCTTGAAAATTGGCCCGAAAAGCGTCCTCACGTTCTTCCCAACTCCCAATGGAGTTCTCTAGGAGGCTGTTTAGCCAGTGCCGAGCTGGTCCTTTTAGCTTGAGTGGTAAATATTAGATGGCGTGGAGATCATCTCCTCGATCCATGTGGATGTGAAGAATAAAGTCTTCTATCCAGACGGCAGGATCCTTCGTTTCATCGTACGCTTCGATGTTCACGGGTTTAAACCCTTCTGGGAAATCATGACCCAGCACCTCATCGGTGAAGCATAGAGGGTGCGAAGCTCCTCTGTATCTTGCTATATCATGGCGTATGTTCGATGGTTGTGATGTTCGGTATTGACCTCGAACTGGTATGTCACCGACGCGATTGGCTTGATAGCCGCCGTCCCGTTCGGGAGCTCGGTCTCTAGGTCCGAATATAGACCTGGTCTTGCTAGCTTTTTTGTTTAGGTCCTCACGCAGATCGTGTTTCTGGACTTGGGCCGCACCCTCCTTTCCTTTATGGGGTGGTGATACGTCTCCAACGTATCTATAATTTTTTATTGTTCCATGCTATTATGTATGATGTCTTGGATGTTTAATGGGCTTTGTCATACACTTTTATATCATTTTTTGGGACTAACCTACTAACCCAAAGGCCCGGTCCAGATTGCTGTCTTTTGCCTATTTCAGGGTTTTGCAGAAAAGGAATATCAAACGGAGTCCAAATGGAATGAAACCTTCGGGAGATATATTTTTGGAGAAAATCATGCACGGGGGACTTGAGAACCACAGAAGGGGAGCCACGAGGTGCCCACGAGGGTGGGGGGCGCGCCCTCCTTTCCAGGGCGCGCCCCCTGCCTCGTGGGCCCCTCGAGCGTCCCCCGGTGTCCTCCTTCGTCCTATATTACGTACCCCTAAACCATCAGCAATAGAGAGAAAACCCTAATTCCACCACCGTAACCTTTTGTTCCTGTGAGATCCCATCTTGGAGTCCGTTTCGGAGCTTCGTCGGAGAGGGGATCCATCACGGAGTGCTTCTACATCATCATCATCGCCCTCACCATGAGTTGTGAGTAGTTTACCACAGACCTTCAGGTCCATAGCTAGTATCTAGATGGCTTCTTCTCTCTCTGGATCTCAATACAAAGTTCTCCTCGGTCTTTGAGGATATCTATTCGATGTAATCTCTTTTTGCGGTGTGTTTGTCGAGATCCGATGAATTGCGAGTTTATGATCAAGATTATCTATGAGAAATATTTGGTTCTTCTCTGAACTCTTTATGTGTGCTCATAATATCCTTGCAAGTCTCTTCGAATTATTGGTTTGGTTTGGCCTACTATATCTATAGTTGTTGCAATGGGAGAAGTGCTTGGCTTTGGGTTCAATCTTGCGGTGTCCTTTCCCAATGACAATAGGGGCAGCAAGGCACGTATTGTATTGTTGCCATCGAGGATAAAAAGATGGGGTTTATATCCTATTTCTTGAGTTTATCCCTCTACATCATGTCATCTTGCTTAAGGCGTTACTCTGTTCTTATGAACTCAATACACTAGATGCATGCTGGATAGCGGTCGATGAGTGGAGTAATAGTAGTAGATGCAGAATCATTTCGGTCTACTTGTCTCGGACGTGATGCCTATATACAATGATCATGCCTAGATAGTCTCATAATTATTCGCTTTTCTATCAATTGCTCGACAGTAATTTGTTTACCCGCCGTAGAATATCACTATCATGAGAGAAGCCACTAGAGAACACTATGCCCCCCCGGGTCTATTCTCAACATATCAATCTACATCTACTTTACTGTTATCGCTTTTACTTTCTGTTCTTATAAACAAAAATACCAAAAATATAAACTATCATCTCTATCAGATCTCACTGTCGTAAGTGACCGTAAAGGGATTGACAACCCCTTATCGCGTTGGATGTGAAGTTCTTGTTTGTTTGTGCAGGTGCGAGGGACTCGCGCGTGGCCTCCTACTGGATTGATACCTTGGTTCTGAAAAACTAAGTGTGCTGCATCTCCCTTTCCTCTTCGAGGGAATACAACGCAAGCTCGAGAAGTAGCAAGAATAATTTCTGGCGCCGTTGGCGGGGAGGCTTACGCCAAAGTCATATACCAAGTACCTATCACAAACCCTTATACTTTGCATTACATTTTTTGCCTCTCGTTTTCCTCTCCCCCACTTTACCCTTGCCATTTTATTTGCCCTTCTTCTGTCGTGTGTTTATCGTTCGCTTGCTTCTTCTTTGCTTGTGTGTGTTTGATTCCTTGCTTGTCACTATGGCTCAGAACAATACCAAATTGTGTGACTTCTCCAATACCAACAATTATGATTTTATTAGCACTCCGATTGCTCCTATTCTCGATGCTGAATCTTGTGAGATCAATGCTGCTTTGTTGAATCTTGTCATGAAAGATCAATTCTCCGGCCTTCCTAGTAAAGATGCCGCTACCCATCTGAACAACTTTGTTGATTTGTGTGATATGCAAAAGAAAAGGGATACAGATAACGATATTGTTAAATTGAAGCTATTTCCGTTTTCACTTAGAGATCGTGCTAAAACTTGGTTTTCCTCTTTGCCTAGAAATAGTATTGATTCGTGGAATAATTGCAAAGATGCTTTTATCTCTCAGTACTTCCCTCCTGCTAAGATCATCTCTCTTAAAAACGATATTATGAATTTTAAGCAACTAGATCATGAGCATGTTGCACAAGCTTGGGAGAGAATCAAATTTTTATACGTAATTTCCCTACACATGGTTTGAATCTATGGATGATTATTCAGAACTTTTATGCTGGCTTGAATTTTGCTTCTATAAATCTTTTAGACTCCGCGGCGGGAGGCACTTTCATGGAAACTACCTTAGGAGAAGCTACCAAACTCCTAGATAATATTATGGTTAATTATTCTCAATGGCACACCGAAAGATCTACTAGTAAAAAAGTGCATGCTATTGAAGAAATTAGTGTCTTGAGTGGAAAGATGGATGAACTTATGAAATTATTTGATGCTAAGAGTGCTTCTTCTGATCCTAATGATATGCCTTTGTCCACTTTGATTGAAATTAACAATGAATCTTTGGATGTGAATTTTCTTGGTAGGAATAATTTTGGTAACAATGCTTATAGAGGGAATTTTAATCCTAGGCCTTTCCCGAGTAATTCCTCTAATAATTATGGTAATTCCTACAACAACTCTTATGGAAAGATGCCTTCTGAATTTGAAACTAGTTTTAAGGATTTTATGATCTCGGAAAAGAATTTCAATGCTATGCTTGAAGAGAAATTGCTTAAGCTTGATGAATTGGCTAGAAGTGTGGATAGAATTACTCTTGATGTTGATTCTTTGAAACTTAGATCTATCCCACCTAAGCATGATATCAATGAGTCTCTCAAAGCCATGAGAATTTCCATTGATGAATGCAAAGAAAGAACCGCTAGGATGCGTGCTAAAAGAGAGGATTATATTAAAGCGTGTTATTCTAGTTATCATGAAAATAAAGATGAAGATCTGAAAGTTATTGATGTGTCTCCTATTAGATCCTTGTTTTCTAGTATAAATCTTGATGAAGATAGGATTGGAGATGATTCTGCTTTAAGGTGTCCCAATGATTTGGAGTTTTTAGATCTTGATGCTAAAATTGTTAAAAGTAGGAGAGAAGAGATTAAAACTTTGCATAGTGATGAACCCACTACTTTGGATTTCAAGGTATTCAATTATGATAATTGCTCTTTGATTGATTGTATTTCCTTGTTGCAATCCGTACTAAATTCTCCGCATGCTTATAGTCAAAACAAAGCTTTCACCAAACACATAGTTGACGCTTTGATGCAATCTTATGAAGAAAAACTTGAGTTAGAAGTTTCTATCCCTAGAAAGCTTTATGATGAGTGGGAACCTACTGTCAAAATAAAAATAAAAGATCATGAATGCTATGCTTTGTGTGATTTGGGTGCAAGTGTCTCCACTATCCCCAAAACTTTGTGTGGTTTGCTAGGGTTCCATGAAGTTGATGATTGTTCTTTAAATTTGCATCTTGCGGATTCCACTATTAAGAAGGCTATGGGAAGTATTAATGATGTTCTTATTGTTGCCAATAGGAATTATGTGCCCGTAGATTTCATTGTTCTTGATATAGATTGCAATCCTTCATGTCCTATTATTCTTGGTAGACCTTTCCTTAGAACGATTGGTGCAATTATTGATATGAAGGAAGGAAATATTAGATTCCAATTTCCGTTAAGGAAAGGCATGGAACACTTTCCTAGAAATAAAATCAAATTACCATATGAATCTATTATGAGAGCCACCTATGGATTGCCTTCCAAAGATAGCAATACCTAGATCTATCTTGTATCGGGCCTGGCTAGGGGCGTAAAACGATAGCGCTTGTTGGGCGGCAACCCAATTTTGTTTTTGTTGCTGTTAGGGAATAAATATTGCATCTAGCTTCTGTTTAGGTGTGTTTTCATGTTTTGTTTAGTGTTTGTGCCAAGTAGAACCTTTGGGAAGACTTGTGTGAAGTTTATGTGATCTTGTTGTGAAAAACAGAATCGTTAGCGCTCGCTAGAATGGTCGTCAGATTTTACTGGAGCGTGCTATTTACTTGATTCGTTTTTCTGATAATTAATAGACAAATTCCTCACGTTTACCAATTTAGTTTGATTTTTTTGGAGTTACAGAAGTGTGCGAAACCTGCAGATTACTACAGACTGTTCTACTTTTGACAAATTCTGTTTTTCGTGTGTTGTTTGCTTATTTCATTGCATCTATGAGTAATATTGTGAAGTATGAACCACCGAGAAGTTGGAATACAGTAGGTTTAACACCAATATAAACAGATAATGAATTCATTGCAGCACCTTTGAGTAGTGGTTTGCTTTCTTATACTAATGGAGCTCACGAGAATTTTTGTCTAAGTTTTGTATTGTGAAGTTTTCAAGTTTTGAGTATTGCTTTGATGGACTATGGAACAAAGAGTAGCAAAGGCTTAAGCTTGGGATGCCCATGGCACCGCAAGTAAAATTCAAGGACAATCAAAAACCTAAGCTTGGGGATGCCCTGGTAAGGCATCCCCTCTTTCGTCTTCATCCATCGGTAACTATACTTGGAGCTATATTTTTATTCACCACATGATATGTGTTTTTCTTGGAGTGTCTTGTATAATTTGAGTCTTTGCTTGTTAGTTTGACACAATCATCCTTGCTGGACACACCTATTTGAGAGAGTTAAATATTGCCTAGGAATTGCTAGAACACTCTATGTGCTTCACTTATATCTTTTGAGTTGAATAGTTTTGCTCTAGTGCTTCACTTACATATTTTAGAGCACGGTGGTGATAATATTTTGAAGAAATTGTTGAACACTTATGCTTCACTTATATCCTTTTGAGAGTCTATTAAAACAGCATGGTAATGTGTTTAGGCTATTAAAACTAGTCTTCACATGATAGACAACCAATATCAATGTAGTAAAAACTTTCACACTAAGTGCATTGAATATGGTGAGATGTTGGATGCTTGATAATTGTTTTGAGATATGAGGATAGTGATATTAGAGTCATGCTAGTGGAGTTATTATGAAATTAGGAAATACTTGTGTTAAGGTTAGTGATTCCCGTAGCATGCACGTATGGTGAACCGCTATGTGACGACGTTAGAGCATGCGGTATTTGTAAAGTGTCAACCTTTGTGTGGAGGTCGGGGGCGCGCGATGGTAAACTCCTACCAACCTCCCCCCTAGGAGCATGCGTTGATTGCTTTGTTTTGATGACTCATAGATTTTTGCAATAAGCATATGAGTTCTTATGACTAATGTTGAGTCCATGGATTATATGCACTCTCACCCTTCCACCATTGCTAGCCTCTCTTGTACCGCGCAACTTTCGCCGGTACCATAAACCCACTATATATCCTTCCTCAAAATAGCCACCATATTATTCCTCAAAACAGCCACCATACCTACCTATCATGGCATTTCCATAGCCATTCCGAGATATATTGCCATGCAACTTTCACCATTCCGTTCATATGACACGCATCATATTGTCATATTGCCATTGCATGATCATGTAGTTGACATCGTATTTGTGGCAAGGCCACCATGCATAACTTTTCATACATGTCACTCTTGTTTCATTGCACATCCCGGTACACCGTCAGAGGCATTCGTATAGAGTCATACTTTGTTTTAGTATCGAGTTGTAATATCGAGTTGTAATGAAAGTGTGATGATCATCATTATTAGAGCATTGTCCCATGGGAGGAAAGGCTAAATCAATAAAGCCCCTCCGCAAAAAGGGGGAAGGCCAAAGAAAAAAGAAAGGCCCAAAAAAGGGACAATTGCTACTATCTTTTTTCCACACTTGTGCTTCAAAGTAGCACCATGTTCTTCATTGTAGAGAGTCTCATGCTTAGTCGCTTTATATACTAGTGGGAATTTCGTTATAGAACTTGGCTTGTATATTCCAACAATGGGCTTCCTCAAATGCCCTAGGTCTTCGTGATCAAGCAAGTTGGATGCACACCCACTAGTTTCTTTTGTTGTGCTTTCATACATATTTAGCTCTAGTGCATCCGTTGCATGGCAATCCCTACTCACTCACATTGATATCTATTTATGGGCATCAACATAGCCCGTTGATACGCCTAGTCGATGTGAGACTATCTCCCTCTTTTTTGTCTTCTCCACAACCACCTCTCTATTCCACCCATAGTGCTATGTCCATGGCTCACGCTCATGTATTGCGTGAAAGTTTAAAGGTTTAAAAGAATATAGTATGAAAACAAGTGCTTGGCTGAAATCATGATTGTGCATGATATGAAAATTTTGTGTGATGAAGAGGGAGCATAGCCAGACTATGATTTTATAGGGATAACTTTCTTTAG
The DNA here is from genome assembly GCA_902687465.1 of Secale cereale. Taxonomy (NCBI): domain Eukaryota; kingdom Viridiplantae; phylum Streptophyta; class Magnoliopsida; order Poales; family Poaceae; genus Secale; species Secale cereale. The sequence goes on along the minus strand of LR738710.1, from coordinate 699,442,032 downwards.
CCATAGTATTTTGGGAAGACATGATTACTTGGCTGGTATGCTTGAAGTATTGTTATTTCTTATGTCAATATAGACTTTTATCTTGAATCTTTCAGATCTGAACATTCATGTCACAATTAAGAGAATTACATTAAAAAACTATGTTGGTTAGCATCCACATCAAAAATTCTGTTTTTATCATTTACCTACTCGAGGACGAGGAGCAATTTAGCTTGGGGATGCTTGATACGTATCCAACGTATCTATAATTTTTTATTGTTCCATGCTATTATTTATGATGTCTTGGATGTTTAATGGCTTTGTCATACACTTTTATATCATTTTTGGGACTAACCTACTAACCCAAAGGCCGAGTCTAGATTGCTGTTTTTTGCCTGTTTCAGGGTTTTGCAGAAAAGGAATATCAAACGGAGTCCAAACGGAATGAAACCTTTGGGAGAGATATTTTTGGAGAAAATCACGCACGGGGGACTTGAGAACCACGGAAGGGGAGCCACGAGGTGCCTACGAGGGTGGGGGCGCGCCCCCTTCCCAGGGTGCGCCCCCTGCCTCGTGGGCCCCTCGAGCGTCCCCCGGTGTTCTCCTTCCTCCTATATAAGTCTACGTACCCCGAAACCATCAGCAACAGAGAGAAAACCCTAATTCCACCGACGTAACCTTCTGTTCCCGTGAGATCCCATCTTGGAGCATGTTCCGGAGCTCCGCCGAAGAGGGGATCCATCACGGAGTGCTTCTACATCATCATCATTGCCCTCACAATGAGTTGTGAGTAGGTTACCACAGACCTTCAGGTCCATAGCTTGTATCTAGATGGCTTCTTCTCTCTCTCCCTGGATCTCAATACAAAGTTCTCCTCGGTCTTCGAGGAGATCTAGTCGATGTAATCTCTTTTTGCGATGTGTTTGTCGAGATCCGATGAATTGTGAGTTTATGATCAAGATTATCTATGAGAAATATTTGGTTCTTCTCTGAACTCTTTATGTGTGCTCATAATATCCTTGCAAGTCTCTTCGAATTATTGTTTTGGTTTGGCCTACTAGATCTATAGTTGTTGCAATGGGAGAAGTGCTTGGCTTTGGGTTCAATCTTGCTGTGTCCTTTCCCAGTGACAGTAGGGGCAGCAAGGCACGTATTGTATTGTTGCCATCGAGGATAAAAAGATGGGGTTTATAGTTTATCCCTCTACATCATGTCATCTTGCTTAAGGCGTTACTCTGTTCTTATGAACTCAATACACTAGATGCATGCTGGATAGCGGTCGATGTGTGGAGTAATAGTTGTAGATGTAGAATCGTTTCGGTCTACTTGTATCGGACATGATGCCTATATACAATGATCATGCCTAGATAGTCTCATAATTATTCGATTTTCTATCAATTGCTTGACAGTAATTTGTTTACCCGCCATAGAATATCGCTATCATGAGAGAAGCCACTAGAGAACACTATGGCCCCCGGGTATATTCTCAACATATCAATCTACATCTACTTTACTTTTACCGCTTTTACTTTCTGTTCTTATAAACAAAAATACCAAAAATATAAACTATCATCTCTATCAGATCACACTTTCGTAAGTGACCGTAAAGGGATTGACAACCCCTTATTGCGTTGGCTTCAAAGGTCTAATTTGTTTGTGCAGGTGCGAGGGACTCGCGCGTGGCCTCCTACTGGATTGATACCTTGGTTCTCAAAAAACTGAGGGAAATACTTACACTATTGTGCTGCATCTCCCTTTCCTCTTCGAGGGAATACAACGCAAGCTCGAGAAGTAGCAGGTGGTGGTGCGGGCTTGTTTACGCCATTGCAAGCGACTCTGTCCCGTCCGCGAGGTGGTTGGTCCCGCCTATCGGCGGTGTTATTTTTCGGTGGGGCGGGCGCAACGGCCTCGTCGTCGAATTCGGGCAGCACCTTGCGCTTACGATAGCCTTTGGTTTGGCCGTTAAAGCCATGTTTCTGTTCGGCGTCTAGCACCTCGTTCCATCTATCATTGAGCGTGTCTTGTGTAGCTCGAAGCTGTCTCTACTGCTTTTTTAGGCTCCGTGCGGTGGCTATAAGCCGTTGATGGAAGCATTTTTGTTTAGAGGGTTCCTCTAGGACGGTATATTCATTGTCATCCAGGCTTGCCTCTTCTTCGGAGACGGGTTTGTAGTCACCGTCTTCGGCATCGCTGTCATCGGACTGCGGCTTCGGACTCTGTTTGCCGTCCTCTCGCTCCTCCTGTTCTATCGCTGGGTCTGCGGGGTCTTCGGCTTGTTCCGGATTGTCACCGTCATTAGTTACGGTGTTGCTGTCTTTTCCTTTACGGGATTTAGTTCAGCATTTTGGACGCCGGCGCTTGGGAGGTTCTTCGGCGGGCCTGTCCTCTACGGGATTGTTTTCACCATCGCCCTCTACTTTGGGTGTATCCACCATGTACACGTCTTACGAAGACATGACCGTCCACTGCCCGGTTACGGGCCGACCTTGATTTGTATCCGCTTCATTTTCGAGGTCCATCCCTTCGAATTCTTCGGAAGCATAGTCAAGTAGATCGGTTAGATCTTCGACCGTAGCTATCAAGTGGGTGGTGGGTGGGGAACAAAATTCTCAATCAGCCTCCAGTTGAAACTGGACATAATTCGGCTGGGTGTCCTCCTCTAGGGAGAGGTACCTTAACGACTTTAACATGTCACCAAAGGGTGAGTGCTGGAAAATATCTGCAGCACAGAACTCGGCGATAGACGCCCTACCGGGTTTGAAGGGCGCAGTTACGCGCAATTTGGAATCAGAGACCGGAGCTGTGGCTGGAGTTCCAGTAGCACAGACCCCATTCGTAGTTGGGTCCGTGTGCGGCTCCAACGCCGTAGAGTCTGCATCTCCCGTGGTGGGGTTGAGCTTCCCATCTTTGGGTGACGCGATCTGTTCTGGATCTAGGGCCAGAACTGTTGCAGGTGCTATTTCCTGATCCGATGACAGAGTTAAGTCATGATCATCGTGGTGGCAGAGAGAGGTTACCGCTGGCTCGAATCCGGCGAAGATCAAGTCTCCATGGATATCAGCAACGTAGTTCAAGCTCCTGAATCTGACATGGTGGCCAGGGGCATAGCTCTCGATCTGCTCAAGGTGGCCTTCAGTGTTGGCACGAAGCATGAAGCCGCCGAACACGAAAAGTCGCCCGGGAGGGAAAATTACCTCAGTGTCGCCGTTGTAGTTGACGATGTGATCCATCACTCCTTCCATCGATGACATAGTGGAACTCTCAATGAAAGCACCAACGTTGGTGACAAAACCGGCGGATCTCGGGTAGGGGGTCCCGAACTATACGTCTGATGATCGATGATAATAGGAGGCTGGGGAGACGATGTTTACCTAGGTTCGGGCCCTCTTGATCAAGGTAAAACCCTAATTCCTGCTATATTAATATGGATGAATATGAATACAAGACTTGATCTACCTCGAGATCGTAATGGCTAAACCCTAAGTCTAGCCAATGGAGATTGCGATTCTGTTCTAGCCTCTATGGACTAAACCCTCCGGTTTATATACACACCGGAGGGGGCCTATGGTTTGTACATGTTATCTTGCACAGGAAGGAAAATCAACACCCGAACCTAAACTTGCCACTTACATGAATACGAGAGTCCTATCTGGATACGGGAGATGATCTTCTGTAATAGTCTTCACGGCCCACCAGTCCGGCCAACTAGGAGTTTGTCCGGCCACATGAGGACCCCCCGATCCAGGACTCCCTCAGGGGGCATGGCCACCCCTTGTGGGCTACCTCCCCTCACCCCTATGGCCCATGTAGGCCCAATACTTCCCCGGGGGGTTCCGGTAGCCCCTCGGTACTCCGATAAATATCTGAAATGTCCCGAAACCATTCCGGTGTCGGAATACCATCATACAATATATCGAGCTTTACCTCTCAACCATTTCGAGATTCCTCATCATGTCCGTGATCTCATCCGGGACTCCGAACAATCTTCGGTCACCAAAAACACATAACTCTTAATACAAATCGTCATCGAACGTTAAGCGTGCGGACCCTATGGGTTCGAGAACTATGTAGACATGACCGAGACACTTTTCTGGTCAATAACCAATAGCGGAACCTGGATGCTCATATTGGATCCCACATATTCTACAAAGATCTTTAGCGGTCAAACCGTAATGACAACATATGTTATTCCCTTTGTCATCAATATGGTACTTGCCTGAGATTCGATCGTCGGTATCTTCATACCTAGTTCAATCTCGTTACTGAAAAGTCTCTTTACTCGTTCTGTAATACATCATCCTATGACTAACTCATTAGTCATTTTCTTGCAAGGCTTATTGTGATGTGTATTACCGAGAGGGCCCAAAGATACCTCTCCGATACTCGGAGTGTCAAATCCTATTCTTTATCTGTGCCAACTCAACAAACACCTTCAGAGATACATGTAGATCATATTTATAATCACCCAGTTACGCTGTGACGTTTGATAGCACAAAAGTCATTCCTCCGATATCCGGGAGTTGCATAATCTCATAGTTGGAGGAATATGTATTTGACATGAAGAAATCAATAGCAGTAAAACTGAATGATCATTATGCTAAGCTAACGGATGGGTCTTGTCCATCACACCATTCTCCTAATGATGTGATCCCGTTCATCAAATGACAACACATGTCTATGGTTAGGAAACTTAACCATCTTTGATTAACGAGCTAGTCTAGTAGAGGCTTACTAGGGACACGGTGTTTTGTGTATGTATCCACACATGTATCAAGTTTCTGGTTAATACAATTCTAGCATGAATAATAAAGATTTATCATGCTATAAGGAAATATAAAATAACAAATTTATTATTGCCTCTAGGGCATATTTCCTTCAGTCTCCCGCTTGCACTAGAGTCAATAATCTAGTTCACATTACCGTGTGATTTAACACCGATAGTTCACATCGTTATGTGATTAACACCCATAGTTCACATCGCCACGTGACCAACACCCAAAGGGTTTACTAGAGTCAATAATCTAGTTCACATCGCCATGTGATTAAAACCCAAGAGTACTAAGGTGTGATCATGTTTTGCTTTGTGAGAGAAGTTTAGTCAATGGGTCTGTCACATTCAGATTCGTATGTATTTTGCAAATTTCTATGTATATAATGCTCTGCATGGAGCTACTCTAGCTAATTGCTCCCACTGTCAATACGTATCTAGATTGAGACTTAGAGTCATCTAGATCAGTATCAAAGCTTGCATCGACGTAACACTTTATCACCTCCATAACCGAGAAACATTTCCTTAGTCCTTTTTAATGCAACTAAGGATAATTTTGACCGTTGTCCAGTGATCTACTCCTGGATCACTATTGTATCTCCTTGTCAAACTCACGGCAATGTAGACAACAGGTTTGGTACACATCATGGCATACTTTATAGAACCTATAGCTGAGGCATAGGGAATGACTTTCATTCTCTCTATATTTTCCTGTCGTGGTCGGGCTTTGAGTCTCACTCAACTTCATACATTACAACTCAGGCAAGAACTCCTTCATTGACTGATCCATTTTGAACTACTTCAAAATCAAGGTATGTACTTATTGAAAAATCTTATCAAGCATCTTGATCTATCTATATATATCTTGATGCCCAATATGTAAGCAGCTTCACCGAGGTCTTTCATTGAAAAATTCTTACTCAAGTAGACTTTTATGCTATCCAGAAATTCTACACCATTTCCAATCAACAATATGTCATATACATATAATATTAGAAATTCTACAGAGCTCCCACTCACTTTCTTGTAAATACAGGCTTCTCCAAAAGCCTGTATAAAACCATATGCTTTGATCACCTCATCAAAGCGTATATTCCAACTCCGAGATGCTTGCACCAGTCCATAGATGGATCGCTGGAGCTTGGACACTTTGTTAGCACCTTTAGGATCGACAAAATCTTATGGTTGCATCATATACAACTCTTCTTTGAGAAATCCATTAAGGAATGCAATTTTGATATCCATTTGCCAGATTTCATAATCGTAAAATGCGGCAATCGGTAACATGATTTGGACAGACTTAAGCATCGCTACGGGTGAGAAGGTCTCATCATAGTCAACTCCTTGAGATTGTCGAAAATCTTTCGCAACAAGTCGAGCTTTGTAGACGGTAACACTACCATCAACGTCAGTTTTCTTCTTGAAGATCCATTTATTTTCTATGGTTTGCCAATCATTGGGCAAGTCAACCAATGTCCATACTTTGTTCTCATACATGGATCCCATCTTAGATTTCATGGCCTCAAGACATTTTGCGGAATTTTGGCTCATCATTTCTTCCACATAGTTCATAGATTTGTCATGGTCTAGTAACATGACTTTGAGAATAGGATTACCGTACCACTCTAGTGCGGAATGTACTATGGTTGACCTACGAGGTTTGGTAGTAACTTGATCTGAAGTTTCATGATCATCATCATTAGCTTCCTCACTAATTGGTGTAGGCATCACGGGAACGATTTTCTATGATGATCCATTTTCCAATTTGAGAGAAGGTATGATTACCTCATCAAGTTCTACTTTCCTCCCACTCACTTCTTTCGAGAGAAACTCCTTCTCTAGAAAGGATCCGTTCTTAGCAGCAAAAGTCTTGCCCTCGGATCTGTGATAGAAGGTGTACCCAACAGTTTCTTTTGGGTATCCTATGAAGACGCACTTCTCCGATTTGGGTTCGAGCTTATCAAGCTGAAGCTTTTTCACATAAGCATTGCAAACCCAAACTTTAAGAAACGACAGCTTAGGTTTCTTGCCAAACCACAGTTCATACGGCTCAACGGATTTAGACGCTGCCCTATTTAACGTGAATGCAGCTGTCTCTAATGCATAACCCCAAAATGATAGTGGTAAATCGGTAAGAGACATCATAGATCACACCATATCTAATAAAGTACGGTTATGATGTTCGGACACACCATTATGTTGTGGTGTTCTAGGTGACGTGAGTTGTGAAACTATTCCACATTGTTTTAAATGAAGGCCAAACTCGTAATTCAAATAGTTGCCTCCACGATCAGACATAGAAATTTTATTTTCTTGTTACGATGATTCTCTACTTCACTCCGAAATTCTTTGAACTTTTCAAATGTTTCATACTTGTGTTTCATCAAGTAGATATACCTATATCCACTCAAATCATCTGTGAATGTCAGAAAATAACGATACCTGCCGCGTGCTTCAATACTCATTAGACTGCATACATCGGTATGTATTATTTGCCATAAGTCATTAGCTCGCTCCATTGTTCCGGAGAACGGAGTTTTAGTCATCTTGCCCATGAGGCATGCTTCGCAAGTATTCAAATGATTCATAATCAAGTGATTCCAAAATCCCATCAGCATGGAGTTTCTTCGTGCGCTTTACACCAATATGACCTAAACGGTAGTGCCACAAGTATATTGCACTATCATTATCAACTCTGCATCTTTTGACTTCAATATTATCAATATGTGTATTACTACGATCCAGATTAAATAAACCATTCACCTTGTGTGTATGATCATAGAAGGTTTTATTCATGTAAACAGAATAACAATTATTCTCCGACTTAAATGAATAACCGTATTGCAATAAACATGATCTAATATTGTTCATGCTCAACGCAAACACCAAATAACATTTATTTAGGTTTAACACTAATCCTGAAAGTATAGGAAGTGTGCGATGACGATCATATCAGTCTTGGAACCACTTCCAACACACATTGTCACCTCACTCTCAACTAGTCTCTATTTATTTTGCAACTCCTGTTTGGAGTTACTAATCTTAGCAACCAAACAAGTATCAAAATACCCAGGGTACTATGAGATATAGCAAGGTACACATCAATAACATGTATATCAAATATACCTTTGTTCACTTTGCCATCCTTCTCATCCGCCAAGTATTTGGGGTAGTTCTGCTGCCAGTGACCATTTCCTTTGCAGCAGAATCACTCAGTTTAAGGCTTGGGTCTAGCTCTGGGCTTCTTCTCGGGAGTGGCAACTTGCTTGACGTTCTTCTTGAAGTTCCCTTTTTCCCTTGCCCTTTTTCTTGAAACTAGTGGTCTTGTTAACCATCAACACTTGATGTTTTTTCTTGATTTCTACCTTCGCCGATTTTCAGCATCGCGAAGATCTCAGGAATCGTTTTTGTCATCCCTTGCATATTATAGTTCATCACAAAGTTCTTAATAGCTTGGTGATAGTGACTAGAGAACTTCTGTCAATCACTATCTTATTAGGAATATTAACTCCCACTTGATTCAAGTGATTGTAGCACCCACATATTCTGAGCACATGCTCACTAGCTGAGCTATTCTCATCCATCTTGTAGGTAAAGTATTTGTGAGACGTCTCATATATCTTGACATGGGTATGAGTCTGAAATACCAATTTCGGCTCTTGAAACATCTCATATGCTCCGTGGCATCAAAATATTTTTGAAGTCCCGGTTCTAAGCCGTAAAGCATGGCGCACTAAACTATTAAGTAGTCATCATATCGAGCTTTGCCAAACGTTCATAATGTCTGCATCTGCTCCTGCAATTGGCTTGTCACCTAGCGCTGCTTCAAGGACATAATTCTTCTGTGCATCAATGAGGATAATCATCAAGTTACGGACCCAGTTCGTGTAGTTGCTACCATCATCTTTGAACTTAGCTTTCTCTAGGAACGCATTAAAATTCAAGGGAACGGTAGCACGAGCCATTGTTCTACAACATAGATATACAAAAAATAACAGGACTAAGTTCATGATAAATTAAGTTCAATTAATCATATTACTAAAGAACTCCCACTTAGATAGACATCCCTCAAGTCATCTAAATGATCACGTGATCCAAATCAACTAAACCATGTCCGATCATCACGTGATATGGAGTAGCTTTCAATGGTGAACATCTTTTGTTGATCATATCTACTATATGATCCACGGTCGACCTTTCGGTCTCCAGTGTTGTGAGGCCATGTATGTACATGCTAGGCTCGTCAAGTTTAACCCGAGTATTCCGCATGTGCAAAACTGTCTTACACCCATTGTATGTGAACGTAGAGCTTATCACACCCGATCATCACGTGGTGTCTCGGCACGACAAACTATCGCAATGGTGCATACTCACGGAGAACACTTGGAGGGATCATCTTATAATTCTACCGTTGTTCTAAGCAAAATAAGATGCATAAAAAGATAAACATCACATGCAATCAAAATATGTGACATCATATGGCCATCATCATCTTGTGCTTTTGATCTCCATCTCCAAATCATCGTCATGATCTCCATCATCACCGGCTTGACACCATGATCTTCATCGTAGTGTGGTCGTCATCTCACCAACTATTGCTTATACTACTACCGCTAACTCATAGTGATAAAGTAAGGCAATTACATGGTGTTCACAATCATGCAATAAAGAGACAACCATAAGGTTCCTGCCGGCAGCCGATAATTTACAAAACATGATAATCTCATACATTAACATATAACTCATCACGTCTTGACCATATCACATCACAACATGCCCTGCAAAAACAAGTCAGACCTCCTCTACTTTGTTGTTGCAAGTTTTACGTGGCTGCTACGGGCTTCTAGCAAGAATCGTTCTTACATACGGCAGAAAACCACAACGATGATTTTATCAAGTTTGTTGTTTTAACCTTCAACAAGGACAGGCCGTAGTGAAATTTGATTCAACTAAAGTAGGAGAAACAGACACCCGCCAGCCACCTTTATGCAAAACAAGTTGCATGTTTGTCGGTGGAACTGGTCCCATGTACGTGGACATGTAAGGTTTGGTTCGGGCCGCTTGAGCCGCCGAATCAAAATAAGACATTGATGGTAAGCAGTATGACGATCACCGCCGACAATTCTTTGTGTTCTACTCATGCATATCATCTACGCATAGACCTGGCTCATGATGCCACTGTTGGGAAACATTGCATAGAAAACAAAAACAAAATCTACGCACACGCAATGATCTATCCATGGAGATGCATAGCAATGAGGGGGAGAGTGTGTCTACGTACCCTCGTAGACCATAAGCAGAAGGGTCACGCAACACGGTTGATTTAGTCGAACTTCTTCGTGCTACAACCGCTCAAGTACATAATGCAAAACATCTCCGTGTTTTGCACACGTTCGGCTCGGTGACGTCCCTTGCCTTCTTGATCCAGCAAGACGTTGAGATAGTGGATGAGTTCTAGCAGCACGACGTAGTGGTGACGGTGATGGTGATGTGATCTCTGCAGGGCTCTGCCTAAGCACTACGAAAATATGACCGGGGGAGTAAACGTTGGACGAGGGAACCACACACGGCTAGGCAATTGTCTGTGTGTGCTAGGTGCCCCCTCGCACATATATATTGGTGGGAGGGAGGGAGGAGCAGCCAAAGGAGGCACCCAAGTAGGAGGAACCCTACTTGGGGTCCCTCCCAAGCCACGCCCCCTTTCCTTATTTGGAGTGCGGGGAAAGGCAGGGGAGGTTGGCGCCCCCTTTCCTTTCTCCCATGAGAGGGAAAGGCAGGAGGGGCTAGCCTTCCCCCTTTTCTTTCCCTAGGGCTGGCCTAACAAGGGAGGGGCACACCAGCCCCCTTGTGGGCTGGTCTATCCCCTCCTTTGGCCTATAAGGCTCATATCTTGTCGGGGGTGCCCGGAACCCCTTCTGATGACCCGACTCTTTCCCAGTACGTCTCGAGACACTTTCGGTGTCCAAATACCATCGTCCTATATATCAATCTTTACCGCTAGACCACTTAGAGACTCCTCTTCATGTATGTGATCTCATCCGGGACTCCAAAAAACATTCGATCACCAAAACATATAACTCATATAACACTATATCGTCAATGAATGTTAAGCGTGCGGACCCTACGAGTTCAAGAACTATGTAGACATGACCGAGACACCTCTCTGGTCAATAACCAATAGCGGAACCTGGATGCCCATATTGGCTCGTACATATTCTACGAATATCTTTATCGGTCGAACCGTTATGACAACATACACGATTCCCTTTGTTCGTCGGTATGTTACTTGCCCGAGATTCGATCGTTGGTATCTCTATACCTAGTTCAATCTCGTTACCCGCAAGTCTCTTTACTCGTTCCGTAATACATCATCCCGTAAACTAACTCATTAGTCATTAGCTTGGAAGGCTTATTATGATGTGCATTACCGAGAGGGCCTAGAGATACCTCTTCGATACTCGGAGTGACAAATCCTAATCTCGATTCACGCCAACCCAACAAAACACCTTCGGAGATACCTATAGTGCATCTTTATAATCACCCAGTTATATTGTGACGTTTGATAGCACACAAGGCATTCCTCCGGTATCCGGGAGTTGCATGATGTCATAGTCAAAGGAATATGTATTTGACATACATGAAAGCAGTAGCAATAGACTGTACGATCAAATGCTAAGCTAACGGATGGGTCTTGTCCATCACATCATTCTCATAATGATGTGATCATGTTATCAAATGAAAACTCATGTCCATGGTTATGAAACCTTAACCATCTTTGATTAACGAGCTAGTCTAGTAGAGGCTTACTAGGGACGTGGTATTTGTTTATGTATTCACACATGTATTTAGGTTTCTAGTCAATACAATTCTAGCATGAATAGTAAACCTTTATCATGAATAAGGAAATATAAAATAATAACAACTTTATTATTGCCTCTAGGGCGTATTTCCATCAACCACTTCCCTCATTCTCCACATAATTGCACTACTAGGGAAAAGCCTAGTAGTAGCACGGGTTTTAGGTGTATTAGTAGCGCGGGTGCCCACACTACTGATATGTCGCTATAGCTAACCTTTAGCAGTAGCAGGTTTTGACACACGCTATCGCTATACCTGGTTAGCAGTAGCGTGCTTTACTTGAATGCGCTACTGATAATAGTTGCAACACTTTGAAGTAGACCGCGCTACTGGTAAGAGCGTGCTGCTGCTAACTTTGTTTCCCTCGCTACTGCTAGTTTTATTAGTTTCTTTTTTTCTACATATTTTTTTGTATTTGAGAAGGCTTTATACAATAATCTTTAGTATATATTACACATACAAATGTAATCATAGCATATACATATAAATAGTATCATCAAATCATGTCATCATCATAATCATCATCCAACACAAACTGATCTCTCGTCATCATCTTGAAAATGGTGATACAAGTCTCGAATACTTGCAACTACATCGTCATCCATCCAACAATGGTATACACGACAACCTAAACTAACTAACGGCTGTCGCTCGGAAGGCGGTACACCTGGGCCTGACACTCCGGCCACTCGTCTTATACTCCTGGCGTAGCACTTCTTCGCCATCGATGATCTATGCACCTGCATCATCAGATGAGTCGATGATATGCAACATATATAGTTGAGCAACAAAAAGAGACACACTTGGCAAAAATAGAAGCAACATATCATAAGCATAAATAACAAAGTTCATCGTACCCAAAATGCCCTAACTAGAGTGATCTTCGCTAGTTGAGCTGGTCGGTTTAATTGCATCACAAATAAAGTTTCGTCATGCATAACTCAAAGTTTCGTCATAGATAAAGTATGGACTAAGCGGACACATTGTCATATATCGTCAATCACTTGTCGTGCCATCCATCCAAATCAGGGAGATAGTCCCCAAGCGGAATGAAAGGCTTCAGGTCAAGACGCTGAGCAGCTACGCATGTTCGAACGTCTTCCCGCGACATTTGCCCTTTGTTGTGGTTTTGTCACGGCAGATATCCTAGCATAAGGACTTATTCGTGGAGCCATTGCTACGGGTTAGCTTAAAGGGGTTAAAGCGGACAAGGACGCAAGGGATTTTATACTAGTTCGGCCCCTTCGATGAAGGTAAAAGCCTACGTCTAGTTTGGTTTCGATGACCAGGGAGCGAATCAACTTTGCCTGTGTCTCGAGTTGTTGTTCTCTATCCCTGAACCGTCGCCGGGTCGTCCCTTTATATACACAGGATGACGCCCGTCCGGTTTAAAGAATCCCGAGGCTGGCTCATAAACGTGCCCGGCTCGGTCTCTATCTTTCCTATCTTACAATACAAGTTATATGCCATATGGCGGTTTACATTTACGGGCCCTAACACCATTTGGGCCCTGGATCTTTAATCTTCTGTAGTAACGCGCCATATTCCATCTTGCTGGGCTTCAGTAGAAGTAATTCCTTATGGGCATAAACCGGCCCCTCCTAGGCGGTTTACACCTAATAGTTATATCCCTGACATTAGGCCCAAACTGATTTAAACCTGTTCATGTCAATCTTCGACACCTTGGAAAAGTTGGTCCTCCATGGCTTCAAATATCTTGTAAACCACCATGACGTAATCTTCCCGGATTATGTTGAACCGCCATGACGTCACTTGTTCATTTAATACTTGTACTTATTTTATTATTTATTTATTAAAATCTCCGAAGATCGAGGCGACAGTGTCGTCCCATATCCACTTTTCGGGCTCCTTGATTCTCGTGCCTGCCGTTTAACCTTTCGGCTTCTAAATAGGGCGAGGGGTCATTTCCTTTTCCCCCTCGTCTCTTCGCTCCTTCTTCTTCCTCGCGCCCGTACGTGCCTAAGCACCGCCGTCACCATCGACCTTTCCCTCTTCTTCAACTCAGGCGGCTGCATCAACCTGCTCGGGCCAGAGCCTCGTCGGCGCGCCTCCGCACCCGACAACTCCGGTAACTTATTTCCTTACTTTTCATATAGATCTCATTAGGGTTTCTCCTGCGAGTTCGTCATGGCTAGGGCGCTGTTCTTCCTTATGCTTCGTCATAGCTCCAATAACTAGTGCAGATCTGATGCTTTTGCCTGCGACTGTAGTAATAACTCTGCTCATTTTGCGTACTCATCCTTCTCTAAAGTACTCCCCAATCTAGGTTCGTTTGAACTGCTGCAGTATCCGTTCAGTATTTATCCTAAATATTTCTGAATTTTTTTATATGCCGTTGATGGCTTCTCGCCCCTCGTTGGTTACCTCAAGTGGAAGGTTTGAGATGTAGCGTAGCGGCAAATTTCCCTTGGCAAAGATACCAAGGATCGAATCCCGTGAGACTCCGAGGGTCGACAAGAAGGTGTCAATAGCGCCAGAAACTTTTGCTTGACAGGACCTGCACACAGATACAAATAACTTTGCTCCCAACGAGTACAGAGAGGTTGTCAATCCCTCCGGCCTTGTCGTTTACAAAGGATCAAACGCAAGAGATAATAGTGATAGGTATGACTGCAATTAGGAAATAAGAACAGGAAGTAAATAGCGGGTGTGATCAGTGATGGTAATATGGACCGGGGTCCCATGATGTTCACTAGTGATGTCTCTCTCCCAAAAGATGATAAAACAGCTAAGCGAGGTAAACAAATTACAGCTGGGCAATTGACAGGATTATGTGCGCAAACCAATGCTAACTATGCTGTAAACAAAGGTAGAGGCTCAAAAGCATGGGCGGTACGCCAAGGCAAGTAGACCAAAATCCATCTGCATCTACTACTAATCATCCACCTTGAGATATCTATCCAGAACATCTCGCTGGTATTAAGTTGCGAGTCCCACCCAAAGTGTAAACTCAAAGCAACAGACAACTGCATTAAAAGAACTTTGCGTAAAGTAAACAATCCTTGCACCCGCAAGTACAAGCACCGTTGTTTTCCCCCTTGTGGCAACAGCACATCCCCTAGACTCATGTTTCTGTCACTCAAGCTAGTCATCGAGGGGCATGAGCCCACAATCAAGCATAACGTTCCCTCTTGGAGTTACTACCTACTACTCGGCCAAAGCAATAAATAGCAACGGCGAACATGCAAGAATTACTCAAGAACATAAATATAAAAGAGGTGAATCAAATATATTACTCACACACAATCTGAACATAATCTCATAATCCATCGGATCCCAGCAAACTCAGCAGAGCAACAGCATAAAGATTACATATGTGCCTCGATCATGTAGGGCAGCTCACGAGGTCTAATCGATGAAGAACAAAGAGGGGAGGAGAACATCACATAGCTACAGGTCATGGACCCATGGTCCAAGGGAGACTACTCACAACTCATCCGGGAAGCGTCCATGGTGGTGGAGAAGCTCCCGGTGGTGGTTCTCCCCTCCGGCAGGGTACCGGGAAGAGTTCTCCTGGTGCTCCCGATCTTGGAAGCGCGGCGGCGGCGGAACAGAGATGAGATCACGAAAAAGGGTTCCCTCCTCGAGGGTTTCGGGATGCGAGCAATATATATGCCAAAGGGGGTCACCAGAGGCGGAGGTGGGGCCCCAGGCGCCCCCCTGGCGCGGCCAGGGGTGGGGCCGCGTCGGGTGGCCACCTGGGCCACCCTAGGCTCCCCTCTGGCCCTGCCTTGGTTTTTCTGGAAGCTCCCGATACGTTGATTTTTCCTGTATTTTTCCCGGAATTTTTAGGGCACTTTTAATATGGGGGAAACCTGAAATAGAAAAATAGCAGAAAACAAGAACTGGCACTGGGGTGCACTGAGTTAATAGGTTAGTCCAAATATGATCAAAAGTGTATGGAAGTGCATAAATATCATAGCAATATCACACAAAAGAGGCATGGAGCAAGCAGAAATTATAGATACGTTTTGGACGTATCAGCCGTAGATCTATAATTCTGCTGCTGATTTGCGAAACCTGTTTTTCCATAACTTTAGATCTGCACCTTTCATATTCTCACCGGCGATTTAGCTTTGAAAAAATCATAAACCGGTAGATATCATTAGGCCCAGCTTAAACCGCCGTTGCAGTCGCCCTCGTAATACTTCCGAGTGTTAACTCTGGTTTATTATTACATACTTCTCTACACCCACCGGTCGTAGATCATAAACCGACCCCTTAACGTTTATTTTATCTTTTTCCTTTGAAATGGCAAAGCAAGCCAAGCAATTCACTTCCTGCAACTGAGTTGCATCTCGGGTTACTGAGGGGGAATTGAACGGCTGGGTTGAATCTGGCGCTTTAGGCAAGAAAGATGTCATCCATTGCAGAGTCCCAGGTCCGGAATGTCCTCCGAGGCCCAAAGCTGGAGAAGTGATTGTATTCGTTGATCATTTATCCCGAGGGTTTAGCCCTCCCGGATAAAAATTCTTTCGTGATGTACTGGCTAGCTTCCAACTCCACCCTGAAGATATTGGACCAAACTCTGTGTCCAATGTTTGCAATTTCCAAGTATTCTGTGAAGCTTATTTGCAAGAGGAACCTTCAGTTGAACTGTTTAGGGATTTCTTCCACTTAAACCGCCGCACAGAATTTATGGATGGGCCCAATACTGAACTTGGCGGAATGTCTATTCAAAAAAGGAAGGATGTCAACTTTCCTCACGCCAAACATCACAGCCATCCTAAAGATTGGAACCAGACTTGGTTTTACTGTTTAGACACGTCTCCAGCCGATGAAAATCCTTTGTCGGGTTATCGTCCTCATCGTCTTCCCGATAACCATCCTTTCCCCCAATGGCTAAGTGCCCAGGAGCGAGCCCAATACGCACTGCAGCTTTCAAAGCTCCAGGCCTTCACCGCAAACGGCTTAACAGGCATTGACTTTGTTCGCTGTTGGATTTCTTGGAGTATTCTACCGCTAAGCCGGCATTCCAGTTTGATGTGTGAATATACCAGAAATCCCAAAGATCCTCTACGCCATACTGAAGCTGTGCTGTCAGAGAGTGAAGTCAATGAGTCTGTTAAGAAGATATTGAATGAACCGGTGGACGCTGATACGTCTCCAACTTATCTGTAATTTTTTATTGTTCCATGCTATTATTTATGAAGTCTTGGATTTTTAATGGGCTTTATCATTCACTTTTATATCATTTTTGGGACTAACCTACTAACCCAAAGGCCCAATCCAGATTGTCGTTTTTTGCCTATTTCAGGGTTTTGCAGAAAAGAAATATCAAACGGAGTCCAAACGGAATGAAACCTTCGCGATAGATATTTTTGGAGGAAATCACGCTCGGGAAACGTCAGGACCAAGTCAGGGGACGGAAGGCCTGCCCTCGAGGATGGGGGGCGCGCCCCCCTTCCGAGGGCGCGCCCCCTGCCTCGAGGCTGGCCCACACGGCCCCCGGTGCCCTCCTTCTTCCTATATATACCTACGTACCCCAGAAACTCCATATGCAGAGAGAAAACCCTAACTCCACCGCCGTAGCTTCTGTTCCCGTGGAGATTCCATCTTGGAGCCTGTTTCGGGAGGGGGGTCCATCACGGAGGCCTTCATCATCATCATCATCATCATCATCGCCCTCACCATGAGTTGTGAGTAGGTTTACCACAGACCTTTGGGTCCATAGCTAGTATCTAGATGGCTTCTTCTCTCTCTCTGGATCTCAATACAAAGTTCTCCTCGGTCTTCGAGGAGATCTATTCGATGTAATCTCTTTTTGCGGTGTGTTTGTCGAGATCCGATGAATTGTGAGTTTATGATCAAGGTTATCTATGAAAGATATTTGGTTCTTCTCTGAACTTTTTATGTGTGCTCACAATATCCTTGCAAGTCTCTTCGAATTATTGGTTTGGTTTGGCCTACTAGATCTATAGTTCTTGCAATGGGAGATGTGCTTGGCTTTGGGTTCAATCTTGCGGTGTCCTTTCCCAGTGACAATAGGGGCAGCAAGGCACGTATTGTATTGTTGCCATCGAGGACAAAAAGATGGGGTTCACATCATATTGCTTGAGTTTATCCCTCTACATCATGTCATCTTGCTTAAGGCGTTACTCTGTTCATATGAACTCAATACACTAGATGCATGCTGGATAGCGGTCGATGTGTGGAGTAATAGTAGTAGATGCAGAATCGTTTCGGTCTACTTGTCTCGGACGTGATGCCTATATACAATGATCATGCTTAGATAGTCTCATAATTATTCGCTTTTTGTCAATTGCTCGACAGTAATTTGTTTACCCGCCATAGAATATCACTATCATGAGAGAAGCCACTAGAGAAAACTATGGCCCCCGGGTCTATATTCAACATATCAATCTACATCTACTTTACTTTTCTTGCTTTTATTTGCTGTTTTATTAAACCAAAAATACCAAAAATATAATTATCATCTCTATCAGATCTCACTCTCGTAAGTGACCGTAAAGGGATTGACAACCCCTTATCGCATTGGCTGCGAAGTTCTTATTTGTTTGTGCAGGTGCGAGGGACTGGCGCATGGTCTCCTACTGGATTGATACCTTGGTTCTCAAAAACTGAGGGAAATACTTACGCTACTGTGCTGCATCTCCCTTTCCTCTTTGAGGGAATACAACGCAAGCTCAAGAGGTAGCAAGAAGAATTTCTGGCGCCGTTGCCGGGGAGGCTTACGCAAAAGTCATATACCAAGTACCTATCACAAACCCTTATCCTTCGCATTACATTTATTTGCCTATCGTTTTCCTCTCCCCCACTTCACCTTTGCCGTTTTATTTGCCCTTCTTCCGCCGTGTGTTTTTCGTTTGCTTGCCTCTTGTTTGCTTGTGTGTTGCTTGCTTGCTTGCCCTCATGTCTGAGATGGGGGATGATTTTATCGAGAAGGGTAGCAATGCCGAGGGAAACGTTCATGTTGACCCCTCAGATGAAGCTACCACTTTACATGTTAAGAAGTTCCGGGTTGGTAGTGGCAATATTATTGGAAAAGGGGTTCTTCAAGACTTCTTTACTTGTGCCGGTGCTTTGCCCACTATGGGTGGCTCTATTCTTCACAGAACTAGTAGCCTTGCGGATGTTGTATCTATGCTCATAGTAGAAATTGAAAGACAATTCACATATGCATCCCTGTATTCAGAGAGTATTTTTGGAGTTCTCCAATATTGAGCATTCTTCCGTTAAGCGTGCAGCTACTATCTTTTTGGCTCATGAATTTAGATATATCATGAAAGAGGCCAGAGAAATCTTTGCTCATTACGGAGTAGATGCCGGTCGACCTCCTATAGAGGTTATCTTGTTCGTTTGCGATCTAGAAGAGCTTATGCGTTTGCGATCTCCTGATCATGTTGCTTTTAATGAAACCCTTAGAAAAAGGTTCCTGTTGAGATCTTTATTGATAGAATTTCTGAGATAAATGATGACATTGTTGTTCAAAATAATGGGTTAGGCTTCTCCCTTGAGCGAAGGCTTATGGCCTTCTGCCAAAAGAATGCCTATAATGATGAATTGGCCATCCACTACAAAGGGCCAAAGGAGGAACCTGTTCCTCCCGAGATTGATGTAGGGGACTTTTGTCCCATTAAATTTATCCCTTTTGATTACTTTTGCTTGCCACAAAGGAAGCTTGCTGCCGAACGTCGGGAATATGAGATGAGCTTTCGCGACATATCGTACCACTATGACTATCCCTAGTTCTATCTTGTATCGTGCCTAGCTAGGGGCGTAAAACGATAGCGCTTGTTGGCAGGCAACCCAATTTTATATTTTTTTGCTTTTGTTGCTGTTGGGGAATAAATATTGCATCTAGCCTCTGATTAGATGTGGTTTCATGTTTTGTTTAGTGTTTGAGCCAAGTAGAACCTTTGGTAAAACTTGTGTGAAGTTTATATGATCTTGCTGTGAAAAACAGAATCATTAGCGCTCGCTAAAGTAGACATAAGATTTTACAGTTGATTGTTTTTGCTGCTGATTGGTAGACAAATTGCACAAATTTACCAATTTAGTTTGAAGTTTTTGGAGTTCCAGAAGTAGGCGAACCCTGCAGATTACTACAGACTATTCTGTCTTTGACATATTCTATTTTTCATGTGTTGTTTGCTTATTCTGATGCATCTATGAGTAATATTGGAGGATATGAACCATAGAGAACTTGGATTACAGTAGGTTTAACACCAATAAAAACAAAGAATGAATTCCTTGTTGTACCTTTGAGTAGTGGTTTGCTTTCTCTTACTAACGGAGCTCACGAGAATTTTTGTCTAAGTTTTGTGTTGTGAAGTTTTGAGTATCTTCAAACTGGCCTGGTAACTATTGTTGTATGAGAACTCAGCGTAGGGCAAATTGTCATCCCAACTAGATCCATAATCTAGTGCACATTCTCTCAACATGTCCTCCAAAATCTGATTGACTCTCTCGGTCTGTCCATCTGTCTGCGGGTGAAATGATGTACTAAATTCCAGCCTTGTTCCCAAGGTCTGGTGTAGCTGATGCCAAAACCTTGAGGTAAACTGTGTTCCTCTATCTGATACAATGGTCCTCGGAACTCCGTGCAGACATACGATCCTGGTCATGTATATCTTGGCCAACTTTGCACTGGTATATGTGGTCTTCACGGGGATAAAATGGGCTACTTTGGTAAAACGATCCACCACTACCCAGATTGAATCATATCCTGATTTGGTCCTGGGCAATCCGGTGATAAAATCCATGCCAAGCTTATCCCACTTCCATTCGGTTATCGGCATAGGTTGTAGCAATCCGGCTGGCTTCTGATGTTCCGCCTTCACTCTCTGGCATACATCACATACTGCTACATACTCGGCAATATCCTTCTTCATTCCCGTCCACCAGAAACGTTCCTTCAAATCCAAATACATCTTAGTGTTTCCGGGGTGTATCGAGTATGGCGAATCATGTGCTTCATGCAGTATCAACTTCCTGATCTCCGGGTTGTTGGGCACATAGATTCGATCCTCAAACCACAAGGTGTCGTGTTCATCTTCACGAAATCCCTTGGCTTTTCCTTCACTCATCCTTTCCTATATTTCGGCAATCTCTTTGTCATCCTTTTGGGCTTCTCGTATCTTTCCTAGCAATGTTGACTGAACCTCCAATGTCGCAACAAAACCTCTAGGAACTATCTCCAAACGAAGCTCCCTAAGATGTTTTGCTAACTCTTGTGGCAATCCCCCTTTTACTAGGGTATTTGCATAACTCTTCCGGCTTAAAGCGTCTTCCACGATGTTGGCCTTTCCGAGGTGATAATGCAGCTTCATATCATAATCCTTTATAAGCTCCAACCATCTCCTCTGTCTGAGGTTCAGCTCCTTCTGAGTGAAAATGTACTTCAAACTCTTGTGATCCGTGTACACATCAAAACTATTTCCAATAAGGAAATGTCTCTAGGTTTTGAGCGCGTGCACCACAGCTGCTAACTCCAAATCGTGCGTCACATAATTCAACTCCTGCGGTCGCAGTTGACGAGATGCGTAGGAAACCACTCTTCCATCCTGCATGAGTACTCCTCCAAGTTCTAAGCGTGAAGCATCGCAGTACACTTGGAAATCCTTGCGTATATCTGGCAAAATCAGCACTGGGGCTGTCGTCAAACGTTTCTTCAACTCCTGGAAACTTTCTTCGCACTCTTCGGTCCAATGGAACTTTGTCTCCTTCTTTAACAATGTCGTCATTGGCTTTGCAATCTTGGAGAAATTTTCTATGAATCTCCGGTAATATCCCGCGAGTCCAAGAAAACTGCGGATCTCTCCAACTGAAGTGGGTGCCAACCACTCAGTGGCTGCCTGCACTTTGACGGGGTCCACTGCTATACCTTCTCCTGATATAACATGCCCTAAAAATCCAACTTCCTTCAACCAAAACTCACATTTGCTAAACTTGGCGTATAACTAATGTTCTCTGAGCTTCTCCAGCACCAAACGCAAATGCTCCGCGTGTTCCTCTTCATTCTTAGAGTACACCAAAATATCATCAATGAATACCACAACAAACTTATCCAAGAACTCCATGAACACCCTATTCATCATACTCATGAAATAGGCAGGGGCGTTAGTCAATCCAAATGACATAACCGTATACTCATGTAGCCCATACCTTGTGGTGGAGGTTGTCTTAGGTATATCCTTCTCTCGATCTTCAACTGGTGGTATCCTGATCGTAGATCGATCTTGGAGAATACTTTCGCTCCCTGGAGTTGGTCAAACAAATCATTGATCATCGACAGTGGGTACTTATTCTTAATAGTCACTTCATTCAGTGCTCGATAATCAACGACCATTATTAAAGATCCATCCTTCTTCTCGACCAAAAGCACTGGGGCTCCCCAAGGTGATGAACTCCGGCGTATAAATCCTTTCTCCAATAACTCCTTAATCTGCTTCTTGATCTCCTCCAGATCATTCGCTGGCATCCGATATGGTCTCTTCGATATAGGTCCGGTGCCAGGCAACAGCTCAATCAAAAACTCAATATCCCTATCCGGTGGCATGCCAGGTAGCTCCTCTGGAAAAACATCTGGATAATACTTTACTATAGGCACTTCCTCCTGAACAACTCCCGTGAGAGAATGTACTTGTGTCCTTATGGGCGAATGCCTAGATACATACTTGATCCTTTTTCCCTCCGGGGTGGTAAGCAAAATAGACTTACTGGCACAATCGATGTTCCCTCCATACGTCGATAGCCAATCCATACCTAATATCACATCCAATCCTTGTGACTCCAGAACTATTAGATCTTAGGGGGAAACATGGTGTCCTATGATCAATGGAGTCTGAAAGCATGCTTGATGTGCCATATACTCTGCTCCGGGTGAACTTACTAACATGGGGGTCTTAAGGACTTGGGTGGCCAACTTATGTCTATTTACGAATCCCCTTGAAATGTATGAATGCGATTCTCCAGTATCGAAAAGAACTATTGCGGTAAATGACTTAACCAAAAACTTACCGACAACATCATCTGGTTGCTCTTCAACCTCCTCCACGGTCACGTGGTTCACTTGTCCTTTGTTGAACGGATTGGGCTTCTTCCCGGCGCTTCCATTACCGTTCCCATTCTTAGCTTCAGGGCACTCCGTGGCATAGTGTCCATTCTTCTCGCACTTGAAACAGGTGATGTGGCTTAAATCCCTCTTGGCGGGTGTGGAAGGAGTAGAGCGATTCTGACTATTATTTGCTCCATTCCCATTCCCATTCTTGGAGCCATTTTGGTTGTGATAACTTCCTCCAGTGTGGGTGTGGCATCCATGGTTATGGGTGTATCCTCCCGAATTCGGAGTGAATCGGGGCTTCTGTTGGGCTCTAGAATTATTCCTTCCTTGTCCATACTTCCACTTGTGGCTCTCAATATGCTGTTGTTTCCCTTCAATCATAAGAGCCTTATATACCAACTCCTGGTAGTTGTTGAAGGTTGCCACCATCAACTGTATGCTCATCTCATCATTTAGCCCTTCCATAAATCTCTCCTGCTTTGCGGCATCCGTGGCCACATCATCTGGGGCATAACGAGATAGGGTACTAAGCTCATCTACGTACTGAGCCACAGTACGATTTTCTTGGCGCAAGTTGCGAAACTCCCGCATCTTCATGCTCATAGCTCCAGTTGAGACATGGGCAGTGCGAAAAGCTTGCTGAAACTGATCCCAAGTGACATTGGCTACAGGGAAAGTGGTTGTGTAATTCTCCCACCATGCTGTTGCGGGTCCAGACAACTGATGTGCGGCAAATCGCACCTTCTCAGCATCCGTGCAATTGGCAGTGGTCAAATCCCTTCCAATCTTGTGCAACCAGTCATCAGCAACTATTGATTCAATGCTGCTAGCAAACACCGATGGTTGCAACCTTAAGAAACGTGTCAGGTTGTCCACGGGTGGTGGTGGTGGAGGGTTGTTGTTGTTGTTGTTCTGGTTGTTCTGAGTGTTCTGGACAAGAAGTTGCATCAAAGTATTCTGCTGCTGGATCAACTGAGTGAGCTCAGGGGGAAACTGAAATCCGGGCTCACGTCTCGGAGGCATCTGATGGGTGTAGAGGGAAGAAGTTAGAATAGAAATGAGGTCTAAGGGAAAATCACTACCCATATGCATATGAGACAGACACAATCATATCACACCAATCAATTTCAAACAAGGGCTTACAAAGATCTAACTAACGTTACAAAAGTGCTCTAAAAACTACTTTGTGGGGGAAAACTACTAGTCATAGGGTGGTCATCTAGAAATTTTGATCGGCGGAAGATTCCATGATGTCTGCTCCAGCTTCATCTTCATAGTCTTCGTGATCATTATCATCGGGGCCTGAATCCGTGTCGTCGATGATGATGTAATCTTCAGAACGAATCTCCTTGGGTTCTTCTTCCTCTTCTTCTCCTCCTGGTGCTGGATCTCCCATGAAGACTCCTAAATTCCTCGTCAAATCATCATTCTTCTCCATAAATATCAACATCTCCTCCTCGTATATGTCACGAGTAGACTTGAGTTCCTCTTCTAGCTCCAAGTTCCTGGTTAATGCCTTCTTCAAATCTATTATCCCTATGCACATATGGTGCTCATGTCGACGAATGTGCTGGTTTAACTCCTGGATGGACGCTGCTATGGACCTGTCCTTCTGGGTACTGATCATGTCCCAATGCTCATCTTGACGTCCACAAATCTGGTAGATAGTGTCCTTCAGCTCCTGCTTGTAGACTTCTCCGATCCTTCCCATAGTGATGTGGGTGGCCATACTGTTGCCTAGGCTCCAGGTTGGTGCATCAAAAGAAAACTCTATTGGCTCAGTGGATGGTGCGAAGGTTCTCCCAGGAATTTGAACTTGAATGCTCCATCGCTCCTCTTCTGGTAAAGTGGCGGTGTAGGTCCCGGTGAAACTTGGTATTCCTATGTTCAGGTACCTAGTGACTTCCTTCAAGTGTCGTCCAAAAGGTGTGTCTTCATCTGGTTGAGTGAACTTGTTCCTTGGGTCCACCATCCTAAAGAGTATAAAATGGAGAGGAGTCAGAAATGAGTAGAGAAGTGTGACCTAGGTTTTATCTTAGTGGTCATGTCCTACATTCAGCGTGTGCTCTGATACCATCTTGTAGCGACCACGATCCGAATGGACCGAAATCTCTGTGTTTCCATGTCATCCCTGGATCGGTAATGCTGACACACACAATACTTGAAGGATTTATAACAGAGTGGCAATCACACACTTATTACATCAAATGTCTCCAAAGAGAACTTATTACAAAAGTCTATGGCTTAAGGCCATCTAACAAAATAACAGCGGAAGGCTTGGAAGATAAGTGAGTCCATCAACTCCAACGGCAAAGCTGAGTGCATGACAAACGACCTAGAACGTCTTACTCCTCGTCTGAAGAGTCTGCAACGTAACATGTTGCAGTACGAAACGGGTCAACACATGGAATATGCTAGCAAAATAACACAGAAGATGCAAGTAACCGATTAAAGGCTAACACTATATGCATATTTGGCTGGTGGAGGCTCTAAGGTTAAGTTTTTGCATAAAGCCAATTTTTCCCTACAACAAAGGAATAAATTTTATTTTAGCTATCATGGTAGTTGAAACATCATTGAGAAGGTACCTCCAACTCAATCCCAATTAGAGTAATCATTAACCCAACAAATTAATTTTAGAGTGATGAGATCAACGAATAATTCAAGTACCAGATACTCAAGATTGTCCATAACCGGGGACACGGCTAATCATGATCAGTTTGTACACTCTGCGGAGGTTTGCACACTTTCCCCACAAGACTCGATCTCCTCCATTGAATTTCTCGCACTGCATGGTGTTTGAGAAACGGATGATCGAGACACAGTCTTTCAGAAGCATTTACTCTTTACCCCGGTTGGACCGGTACACCTACTTTCCCCTACATCTGCTAGTCCACCACTGAAAGAGCTCACACAACTTACTCATACTATGCCAGAGCCCATAATGGCATTGTGGCTGCACACAGAAGTTTCTAGCATGAATAGTTTTATGATCCCTTTGAGCCTGGGTGGCATTCCATAGGACAATCACACGGAACCCTGGGATTTCCTAGGACAACACTGGATTCTCCAGGTGCCCTGCAACCAATCCACTCAGATGTGTATTCAAGTAGCCACCTTAAGTTGAACCATTAATTAACATCTCACATCTGTCATGGATTTCTCTCAAACCCAATCCACGTCTACAAACATAGCATGATAACCTAAGCATAGCGTAGAAGTAACTCCCAAGGGTTTGAAAATAATGCAGATAATAGGTTCTACCTCAATCTATTTCCCAGTCCCACAAGTTAAGAGATCCTACTCATGCAATGTGTGAGGGTTTGATCTAATGCATAAAAACTAGGTAATAAAGGGTATGATCAAACTGTTACTTGCCTTGCTGATGATTCGCAAAACCTAGAGACTCGTAGTAGCACGCTTCACAGTCCGGGTATTCTATTGCAAGCAAACAATAGCATACATAAGAAATCAAGCAAAGATGCACAAACAAAACTCCAAAAGAGAAGATCTAACCAGAAAGTTCAACTTAAGAACTCCGGTTTGCAAAAAAGAATCAAATCGAACAAAGCAACGAAACTCAAACTGCGAAAGAAACGAGATCCTTCTACTAGATTGATCTAGGGTCAAATTTTTACAGTAACAAAACATTGTTCAAGTTGGTTAAACGGAAAGAGGGCAGCGAGACGAAGATCTGGGATTTTGAATCACTTGATTCCGACTCTCGAGCGAAAAGAAAAACGAGAAACAAGATCAGGGCAGAGATCGCGACCGAAAATCATCACGGATAAATACCCCGAAAAAGAAAATGGACGAACAGGCTAACGAACGAACGTTCGCTGTCTGTAACTAACGGGCAATCAACGTCGTTAAAACGAACATACGAACGAACGTCCGCTAAATAACTAAATCGAAAAGAAAAACCAAACCGATCTAAAAAACGAAACTAGGGTTTTAAAAAAACGGATCAGTTTCTTTAGAAACCGGGGCGCCTACCTCGGCTCGGCTCCGGCGGGGCTCCGGCGGTGTTCCGGCGCGGCGGCGGCGGCGGCAGCTCCTGGCAGCGGCGGCT
>LR738710.1:699371516-699415243 GCA_902687465.1 Secale cereale | reverse complement strand
CTGCCGCGGGGCGGGTCGGGTGGCGAGGTGGGGAGGGGCGGCGACGGCAGCTATTTATTGAGGGGGGCGGTGGCTTGGGGGAGGGGGCAAGGCAGTGGCGGTGGAGGAGTCCGGCTCGAACTGGAGTCCGGCGCGGCGCGCGCCGGCCTAGCTAGGCTAGGCCTTAGGCCCAGTCGGGCGCGGGAATTAAAATAAAAACAAAACTAAACCGCCAAAACTAAAAAAATCTAGAAAATAAAAAAAATCTAAAAATGACAAAACAAATTTTCACCGTCTAAATAAAATATTTAGAACAATATGAACATTGTCTTGGCCCTAAAATGCAGTTTTGAAAACGTGCAATTTTTCCTATGCAAATCAAATCGCAAATAAATCCGAATAAAAACCAAAAGTGATTTTAATATTTTTCCTCCAATATTTATTTTATTTTGGAGAAGTCATTTTATCTCCGCTCATATATTTTATTTAGAAATATTTTCTTGGAGAGAAAAATAATTAAAACCAACGCTATCCTCGTACTAGTATTCGAGTAAACTCAAATACGAAAACGTTAGAATTCCCAAATCTCTCCGTAGGTCCTTGAGTTGCGTAGAATTTTCGAGGATCGCCACACACAAAATGCAAAGAAATATGAATGGAGTATGATCTATGTATAACAGTCCAAATTGAAAATTTGGGATGTTACAAAAGGCCTAAGCTTGGGGATGCCCATGGCACCCCAAGTAAATTCAAGATAATCAAAAGCCTAAGCTTGGGGATGCTCCGGGAAGGCATCCCCTCTTTCGTCTTCATCCATCGGTAACTATACTTGGAGCTATATTTTTATTCGCAACATGTTATGTGTTTTGTTTGGAGCGTCTTGTATAATTTGAGTCGTTGCTTGTTAGTTTGCCACAATCATCCTTGCTGGACACACCTATTTGAGAGAGTTAAATATGGCCTAGAAATTGTTAGAACACTCTATGTGCTTCACTTATATCTTTTGAGTTGAATAGTTTTTGCTCTAGTGCTTTACTTATATCTTTTAGAGCATGGTGGTGGTAATATTTTGTAGAAATTGTTGAACTCTCATGCTTCAGTTATATCTATTTGAGAGTCTATTAAAACAGCATGGTAAAGTGTTTAGGCTAAAGAAACTAGTCTTCACATGATAAACATCCAATGTCAATGTAGTAAAAAAATTCACATCAAGTGCATTGAATAGAAAGAGATGTTGGATGCTTGATAATTGTTTCGAGACATGAGGATAGTGATATTAGAGTCATGCTAGTGGAGTTATTAAAAAATTGAGAAATACTTGTGTCAAGGTTAGTGATTCCCGTAGCATGCACGTATGGTGAATCGTTGTGTGACTAAGTTAAAGCATGAGGTATTTGTAGAGTGTCAACCTTTGTGTGGAGATCGGGGGCGCGCGATGGTTAACCCCTACCAACCTCCCCCCTAGGGGCATGCGTTGATTGCTTTGTTTTGATGACTCGTAGATTTTTGCAATAAGTATATGAGTTCTTATGACTAATGTTGAGTCCATCGATTATAGGCACTCTCACCCTTCCACCATTGCTAGCCTCTCTTGTACCGTGCAACTTTCGCCGGTGCCATAAACCCACTATATATCCTTCCTCAAAACAGCCACCATATTGTTCCTCATAACAGACACCATTCCTACCTATCATGGCATTTCCATAGCCATTCTGAGATATATTGCGATGCAACTTTCCACCGTTCTGTTTATATGACACGCATCATATTGTTGCCATTGCATGATCATGTAGTTGACATCGTAATCGTGGCAAGGCCACCATGCATAATCCCTTCATACATGTCACTCTTGTTGCATTGCACATACCGGTACACCGTCGGAGGCATTCACATAGAGGCATACTTTGTTGTTGTAGTATCGAGTTGTAATATCGAGTTGTAATGAAAGTGTGATGATCATCATTATTAGAGCATTGTCCCATGGGAGGAAAGGCTAAACCTATAAAGCCCCTTCGCAAAAAAAAGAGAAAGGCCAAAGAAAAAAAAGAAAGGCCCCAGAAAAAGAAAAAAGAAAAAAAAGGGACAATTGCTACTATCTTTTTCCACACTTGTGCTTCAAAGTAGCACCATGTTCTTCATTGTAGAGAGTCTCATGTTTAGTCACTTTCATATACTAGTGGGAATTTTCGTTATAGAACTTGGCTTGTATATTCCAACGATGGGCTTCCTCAAATGCCCTAGGTCTTCATGAGCAAGCAAGTTGTTTGCACACCCACTAGTTTCTTTTGTTGAGCTTTCGTTCATATTTAGCTCTAGTCCATCCGTTGCATGGTAATCCCTACTCACTCACATTGATATCTATTGATGGGCATCTCCATAGCCCGTTGATATGCCTAGTCGATGTGAGACTATCTCCCTCTTTTTGTCTTCTCCACAACCACATCTATTCCACCCATAGTGCTATACCCATGGCTCGCGCTCATGTATTGCGTGAAAGTTGAAAGGTTTGAAAAGATAGAGCATGAAAACAAATGCTTGGCTAAAATCGGGGTTGTGCATGATATGAATATTTTTTGTGATAATAAAGGAGCATAGCCAACACTATATGATTTTGTAGGGATAACTTTCTTTAGCCATAGTATTTTGAGAAGACATGATTGCTTTGTTAGTATTGCTTGAAGTATTGTTATTTCTTATGTCAATATACACTTTTGTCTCGAATCTTTCAGATCTAAACATTCATGCCACAACTAAGAGAATTACATTAAAAACTATATTGTTTAGCATTCCATATCAAAAATTCTTTCTTTATCATTTACCTACTCGAGGACGAGCAGGAATTAAGCTTGGGGATGCTTGATACGTCTCCAAGGTATCTATAATTTTTGATTGTTCCATGCTATTATTTATGAAGTCTTGGATGTTTAATGGGCTTTATCATTCACTTTTATATCATTTTTGGGACTAACCTACTAACCCAAAGGCCCAGTCCAGATTGATGTTTTTTGCCTATTTCAGGGTTTTGCAGAAAAGGAATATCAAATGGAGTCCAAACGGAATGAAACCTTCGCGAGAGATATTTTTCGAGGAAATCACGCTCAGGGAACGTCAGGACCAAGTCAGGGGACGGAAGGCCTGTCCTTGAGGGTGGGGGCGCGCCCCCCTTCCCAGGGCGCGCCCCCCTGCGTCGAGGCTGGCCCACACGGCCCCCGGTGCCCTCCTTCTTCCTATATATACCTACGTACCCCAGAAACATCATACGCAGAGAGAAAACCCTAATTCCACCGCCATAGCTTCTGTTCCCGTGGAGATCCCAACTAGGAGCCTGTTCCGGGAGGGGAATCCATCACGGAGGCCTTCATCATCATCATCATCATCGCCCTCACCATGAGTTGTGAGTAGTTTACCATAGACCTCCGGGTCCATAGCTAGTATCTAGATGGCTTCTTCTCTCTCTCTGGATCTCAATACAAAGTTCTCCTTGGTCTTTGAGGAGATCTATTCGATGTAATCTCTTTTTGCAGTGTGTTTGTCGAGATCCGATGAATTGTGAGTCTATGATCAAGGTTATCTATGAAAGGTATTTGGTTCTTCTCTGAACTTTTTATGTGTGCTCACAATATCCTTGCAAGTCCCTTCGAATTATTGGTTTGGTTTGGCCTACTAGATCTATAGTTCTTGCAATGGGAGAAGTGCTTGGCTTTGGGTTCAATCTTGCGGTGTCCTTTCCCAGTGACAGTAGGGGCAGCAAGGCACGTATTGTATTGTTGCCATCGAGGATAAAAATATGGGGTTCACATCATATTGCTTGAGTTTATCCCTCTACATCATGTCATCTTGCTTAAGGAGTTACTCTGTTCGTATGAACTCAATACACTAGATGCATGCTGGATAGCGGTCGATGTGTGGAGTAATAGTAGTAGATGCAGAATCGTTTCGGTCTACTTGTCTCGGACATGATGCCTATATACAATGACCATGCCTAGATAGTCTCATAATTATTCGCTTTTCTATCAATTGCTCGACAGTAATTTGTTTACCCGCCGTAGAATATCGCTATCATGAGAGAAGCCACTAGAGAAAATTATGGCCCACGGGTCTATTCTCAACATATCAATCTAAATCTACTTTACTTTTCTTGCTTTTATTTGCTTATTTATTAAACCAAAAATACCAAAAATATAATTATCATCTCTATCAGATCTCACTCTCGTAAGTGACCGTAAAGGGATTGACAACCCCTTATCGTGTTGGCTGCGAAGTTCTTATTTGTTTTTGCAGGTGCGAGGGACTGGCGCGTGGTCTCCTACTGGATTGATACCTTGGTTCTCAAAAACTAAGGGAAATACTTACACTATTATGCTGCATCTCCCTTTCCTCTTCGAGGGATTACAACGCAAGCTCAAGAGGTAGCACACGCTTGCAGCAAAACTGGGCTAGCTCCTTTCTGTGAATCCAATAAACCACCATCTGTAAGACTTCTTATATTGTTTGCTTTATTTCAATCTTGTTTTAGTATCCTTTCTGAATGACCCCACAATCTTTATCAGGGTAATGATCCGTTCTGTAAGAGGAAACCCCAAGATAAACTGGTAAAGGCAGCTCGCCTCAAGACCAAGGCTGTTAAGAAAACTTCAAAAAAGAAAACCACTGAGACGTCCGATTTAAACCCTGATGATGATGATGATGAAGCGGCCTCAGAGGTATCAGTTGACTCCCTTGGCTCCCTTTTCTTGCGTCTTATTGACAATGATTATACCCAGGAAAACGCTGAAGGCAGCGAGGCTGATGATGTCGAGGTAATTACCCTTTCCTCCGGTTCAGATCCTCTGCCAACACCGAGAATTCGTCGAGCAAGCAGGAAAGTACAATTTTCTCACCCTTTCGCTTACTCCGACCCATACTTTATTTTGAAGAAACAGCAACATGAAGCTCGCCGCACAACACGACACAGTGGTCAAGTTATCGAATCCACCGGTTTACCACAGACACCAGCCCGGAGACGTCGATCAGAGGTCTTGTATACTCCAGATGTTCTATATCCCAAAGCGGGTCATATTCGCCAACCTCTTAATCCGTCTGATTCAAATTATCAGGACACTCCTCGTTCGTCATCCGACGAGTCAACAGCCACACAACTTCCTCCTCTCAAAACTGTTCCTGGGTAAGTTTTTATTTTCCTGTTAATCCTTTTCTTTTACTCCACTGACTGTCTTTACCTTTAAATTTCGAAGTAAGACAAAGCCTAGCAAGAAGGCTAAATTGAATAAACCGGCAGTTGATAATACAGACCCTAAACCGGAAAAGAATTCCGAGCCAGCCGAAGAAAATATTGATGTCCTGCATGATGATCCTCCTCCACCGGATCATGAAACCTTTACTGAACAAGAAGCTGCGCCATTGGACCTTGGCGATAATCCAACTAGCCCAGTCCGGGCCAGCCCTGTCAGAGCCACTGCCGCTTCAATAGAAGATGTCCAAATTACTGGTTTTGGTTACACTACTCCTGGTGAACCCGTTGCTTTATCCAAACATACTGCTAAAGAAGAAGTCACTGGGAAAGACAAAGGCAAATGGAATGCCGATTTGTCAAGCTATGCTCAACTCAGCACCCAAGACCTTCATTCCGGATATCTGAACCGGCTGTATACCAGCCGTGACTATGAAGCTGGTTTAGTGAATCTTATGAAGGAACGATATGAGGTAAACTTCCGCTTAATTTCCTCCAATCTTATTCGTGCCTAAGCCTAATAGCTTGTCTCAACTCCACTGTAGCCCCCAAGGGCCAGTTTATCTCTTTTGGATGAACCGGGACTTCAGAATGTCCAATATGTAGTTTTTCACATGTGTAGTCCCCAAGGGCCGATTTATCTCTTCAGGATGAACCGGGACTTTTATTTTGTAACCCACTTTGAACAATAACGCATTAGCCCCCAAGTGCCAAGTGTATAACTTGTTATGTGCTTGGGACTTTGATAAAGATGCCTGATGACTGCAAATACGCATTTGCCCCCAAGTGCCAAGTGTATAACTTGTTATGTTATTGGGACTTCCAATATGCTTTACTAATGTATGATGTGTGCATCTCTTTGCAGGCTGATCTAAACCAGAAAGAATCTCAAGTGGCTGATCTCCAAGACAACCTGAAATTCCAACAAACCGCCGCTTCCAAGATCAAGGATGAGCTGACCGTCGCTTTAGCAAGCATGGCGAAATTGAAGAAAGACTTCTAGAAGGAACGGGCAGATTGGGAGGCAGAAAGAGCCGCTTTGGAGAAAAGGGCAGTTGACGCGGAGGCCGCCCTTAATCCAGTGTCCGAAGAGCTATCTGGCTTAAAGCGACAAATAAACGCCATGACTATTGTTGTCTTTGGTAATACTCTTATCATAATTCTGAATATGACATCTCTACAATCTTCCGGTTTAACCCTAGTTCCATTGACGCAGGAAAATGCACTACTCATCTTGGTGCTGATATGCAGAAGAAGCTGAAGGCTGCCTATACGCTTATAGAGCAGTTTTATACCGGCGCTCAAAGGATTATTTGTGCTGCTTCTCATAACAAACCGGCCCACACATTGATCAAGGAGACGTCGAAAAAGTTATCAATGCTACCCGCCCGGTTTGGAGAACTCAAGAAATCAGCTGCCAGGGCGGGCGCTTTAACTGCATTAACTCGGGCAAAGGCTTGGGTACCTGATCTTGACCCGGCCGATGTAATAAACGGCTATCCAAGCATGAAAGAGGACGGATCAGAATTCACCAATGAAGATCTGCAAGCTTTGACAAGAGAAATGCGACCCTTGGAAAGCAAATTAGCCGATGAAGCTGATCTATCCCGCTATCAGGCGGGTTACG
Source organism: Secale cereale (assembly GCA_902687465.1). NCBI lineage: Eukaryota > Viridiplantae > Streptophyta > Magnoliopsida > Poales > Poaceae > Secale > Secale cereale. The sequence goes on along the minus strand of LR738710.1, from coordinate 699,408,407 downwards.
ATGCTGACAATCGTCCAATGCCCCATGAAGTGGAGGATCTCATCCTGCCCGTTCGTTAGCATACCTATGCCCCTGATGTTGAACCATCTGAGCTCGTAAGCGATGAAGCTGTTTTCCAGGCTCTGACAAAGATCAATTGGGCAACCACTGACTTCCATCTGCTGGATGAAAATGAAGAAGAGATGGTGCAGGATGATCCACAACCGTCTGGCCGGGCTGACGAGGAGCCATGAACCGGTGTCGGTTTAACGTTCGGTGTGTCGCAATACTTGGTGAGGAACAAATATTCTTTTGGGCTGTAAAACGCCTAGTAATAGGATAGCTGAAACATTTGGTCATGTCTTCATGCATGTTCCCTCTGCATAACATTGCTCAATCCGGCACTTTTATAGTATTTCTGCTTATGACGCTGAACAGTTTTACTCAACCTGTTTCTGCATAAGACAAAATTTAAAGGGTCCTGGCGGTTTATCGCCGGACGGGTCATAATGCCCAAATACATGATCTATTTATAACCTGAGCTATATTAAAATACGAAACATATATCATAACTGTGATATAAAATCATGTCGTTGGCTTAACCAACTTTTGCAGTAAGGGTGATGATCCCAGATTGTGATTATTGATGACTCCTGCAATATTTTGCTGGTTCATGATGAAACCATACCGGGTTGTGATAAACACCGGCTTAGCTGTAAATAATACTGGCGATTTGTAATCAAACCAGACCAGGTTCTATAAACGCCAGTTTATTAACGGTGGCGACTTGTATTCAACCACTCGGTCGAATCAATAGATATCAGATGAATATCAACAATCTCATTGAGAAGTAAAAACTTGGAAAACAAAGCAAATACAAACTTGTAGTCGAGGCTTTTTACGAGCTGCGAGGCTCCAAATTTGAGGCTTTTCATGGGCTGCCAGGCTGCTGAGTTAAATCATTTCACAAAGCCTGTTAAGATGGACCTCAATCTTTAACCAATCGTCATTTGAACGTTGACAAGTTCAGGGTATGTTATAAGATTGACTTGTCGATCGTTTGACGGGTCATACTAGGTTTACCTGGGCGGAGTGACTTACTTGATGCAGGCAGGTTAACCCAGGGTTTTAGGTGTATACACCAGGCTTCCAAGCTGTGGCTTGATAGCCTATTACAAGGGCCTTAAAAGATCTTTGTCACTGTGCGACCGGAGCCCCCAAGTAACATTGTGAGCTGTGCTCATCGGGTGCCTATGTTTGAGTTGTGCTATGCATCAAACTCTCTTTTGCCCCTTACCATCATGTTGGCTTGATAGTCGGATTACCAAAGTAACCAGATATGTGCTCTTATGATGATATTGGCTTGATAGCCGGTCTAAGAGGGCCATAGGAACTCCGCCTTACACACAGAAGCCCCCATGTGACAAACTCTTATGAAAAAAGCAGTAGATACCCCGCTTTGATCGGGATGCCGGTTTATTATATTGATCATAATATATACATTGCGAATATATGTACATAAAGCGGAGCCTATGGCTCAGGTGTAGTAAGGCCGAAGATGAGCGATGTTCCACGGCCGTCGGGTCTCCTCCTCCGTGGTGCGTGAGTCCTTGTGTTCTCGAACGTCGATGAGGTAGTATGACCCATTGTGTAGATTCTTACTGACCACAAAGGGTCCTTCCCAAGGCGGGGATAACTTGTGCATATCTGTCTGGTCTTGGATGAGCCGGAACACTAGATCGCCTTCTTGAAACGTTCTGGTTTTAAGTATCGACGCAGATCCTGCTGATAAATCGCCGATCGAGCCGCTGCAATGTCACGCTCCTCATCCAGCTGGTCCAATGCGTCTTGCCGCACCTTCTCGTTATTAGCTTCAATGTAAGCCGCCACCCTAGGAAAATCATGACGGATGTCACTAGGGAGAACCGCTTCAGCTCCATATACCATGAAAAAAGGCATGTAACCCGTGGACCTGTTGGGTGTGGTGTTGATGCTCCTTAACACAGAGGGTAATTCCTCCACCCAATAACCCGGCGTCCTCTGCAAGGGAACCATGAGTCGGGGCTTGATGCCTCTCAAGATCTCTTGATTGGCTCTCTCAGCTTGACCATTGGACTGGGGGTTAGCCATTGAAGACACGTCAAGCCGGATGTGCTCTCGTTGACAAAATTCTTCGATAGCCCCCTTGGACAAATTGGTACCATTATCAGTTATAATACTGTGTGGAAAGCCAAACCGGAAAATCACCTTCTTGATGAATTGAACCACTGTTGCCGCATCACACTTGCTGACTGGCTCCGCCTCGACCCACTTGGTAAGCTTATCCACCGCCACCAGAAGGTGGGTCTTCTTATGTGGAGATCTCTTAAAGGGCCCAACCATGTCTAGCCCCCAAGTCGCGAACGGCCAAGTAATTGGAATCATCCTAAATTCTTGAGCCGGTATATGAGCACGCCGTGAGAACTTTTGGCAAGCATCACACTTTTTGACCAGGTCCTCTGCATCAGCATGAGCCGTCAGCTAATAGAACCCATGACAAAAAGCTTTATGTACCAAAGATTTTGAACCGGTGTGGTGACCACAATCTCCTTTGTGTATCTCTCGAAGAATCTCGCAGCCCTCCTCCGGTAACACACAACGTTGAAATGCCCCGGATACACTGCAATGATGCAGCTCTCTGTTGACAATAGTCATCGATTTGGACCGCCGGATTATCTGCCTGGCCAAGACTTCATCCTCTAGTAACTCACCTTGGTTCATATACGCCAGGTACGGGACTGTCCAATCCGGAATAGCGTGAAGCGCCGCCACCAATTGAGCCTCCGGATCAGGAACAGCCAAGTCTTATTCTGAGGGTAATTTCACTGATGGATTATGCAATACGTCCAGGAAGACATTAGGTGGAACTGGTTTACGCTGGGAACCCAGCGGCTTAATGCGTCGGCCACTTTATTCTTTTGTCGGTCCACGTGGTCCATCTGATAACCCTTGAAGTGCCCAGCGACAGCGTCCACCTCTCGACGATACACTGCCATAAGTGGGTCCTTGGAATCCCAAGTACCAGACACTTGTTGTGCCACCAAGTCCGAATCACCGAAGCATTTAACCCGGCTTAAATTCATCTCCTTAGCCATTCGCAGACCATGGAGGAGAGCCTCATATTCAGCTACATTGTTAGTACAAGGGAACATTAAACGGAGGACATAACAAAACTTATCACCTCGTGGGTAAGTTAATACAACTCCAGCCCCCGAGCCCTCCAATTGCCTGGATCCATCGAAGTGAATAGTCCAGTACGTGTGATCCGTTTCTCCTCCGGTGCCTGCAACTCCGCCCAATCGTTGATGAAGTCCACCAGTGCTTGAGATTTGATTGCAGTGCGAGGCACATATTTTAGCTCGTGAGGACCAAGTTCAATGGGCCACTTGGCAACCCAGCCAGTTGCTTCTCTGTTTTGGATTATATCTCCCAGAGGGGGAAGAACTGACCACGGTGATTGGATGGCCTTGAAAATACTGCTTAAGCTTCCGGTTTGCCATGAAGACTCTGTATACCAATTTCTGCCAATGCGGGTATCTCTGCTTCGACTCAATGAGCACCTCGCTGATATAGTAAACCGGCCTTTGAACTGGATATTCCTCCCCCGCCTCCTTTCGCTCTACTACAATGGCGACACTTACGACTCGGGCATTAGCGGCCACATATAACAACAACGGCTCATTATCAACTGGGGCGGCAAGGATGGGCGGCTCTGCCAGCTGCTTCTTTAAGTCCTCGAATGCAGCATCAGTAGCATCACTCCAGATAAAGCGATTTGTCTTTTTCATTATCTGGTAAAGCGGGATGGCCTTCTCTCCCAAACGGCTGATAAACCGGCTCAGTGCCGCAATGCGGTCCGCCAAGCGCTGGACATCGTTGATGCACGCCGGTTTAGCCAAGGACGTAATAGCCTTGATCTTCTCCGGATTAGCTTGAATCCCCCTGTTTGACACCAGGAATCCTAGGAGCTTGCATGCTGGTACACCAAAAACGCACTTGGCTGAATTAAGCATCATCTTATAAACCCGAAGATTATCAAAAGTTTCCTTCAAGTCAGCTATCAGCGTCTCTTCCTTCCTGGATTTTAACACAATATCATCCACATATGCATGAACGTTTCGCCCAATTTTCTTATGAAGACAATTCTGTACGCAACACTGATAGGTCGCCTGGGCACTCTTGAGCCCAAAAGGCATGGATACATAACAGAAGGCTCCAAAGGGAGTTATAAAAGTTGTCTTCTCTTGGTCCTTAACTGCTATCTTGATCTGATGATAACCGGAATATGCATCCAAAAAACTTAAGCGCTCACAATCCGTCGTAGCATCAATGATTTGATCAATACGGGGGAGGGCAAAGGGATCAGCTGGGCAAGCCTTGTTCAGATCTATGTAGTCAATTCTTTTTGAGCACCAGCACCGGATTAGCCAACCACTCAGGATGAAACACTTCAACTATAAAACCTGTCGCTAAGAGCCTGGCTACCTCTTCGCCAATAGCCTTGCGCCTCTCTTCATTGAAGCGGCGGAGAAACTGTTTAACCAGTTTAAACTTGGGATCAATGTTAAGAGTGTGCTCAGCGAGTTCCCTCGGTACACCCGGCATGTCAGAAGGTTTCCATGCAAAGATGTCCCGATTCTCACGGATGAACTCGATGAGCGCGCTTTCCTATTTCGGATCTAGGTTAGCGCTGATGGTGAATTGCTTGGATGAATCGTCGGGAACAAAGTTGACCTGCTTGGTCTCATCAGCTGATTTAAATTTCAAGGCCGGATCATGGTCTGTAGTCGGCTTCTTCAACGGAGACATATCCACCGGATCAACATTGTCCTTGTAAAATTTCAACTCCTCGGTTGCACAAACCGCCTCAGCATAGGCTACGTCACCTTCCTCGCATTCCAAAGCAATCTTCCGGCTCCCATGGACCGTGATAGTTCCCTTGTGACCTGGCATCTTGAGCTGCAGATAAATGTAACAGGGCCTCGCCATGAACTTAGCATAAACCGGCCGCCCGAATAAGGCATGATACGGGCTCTTGATTTTTACCACCTCAAATGTCAAAGTTTCCAACCTAGAATCATGCTCATCTCCAAAAGTAACCTCCAGGTCTATCTTACTGACCGGATACGCCGATTTACCGGGTACCACGCCATGGAAAACAGTGTTGGATGGCCTAAGTTTCTTGTCTGTCTGTCCCATGCGATGGAAAGTCTCATAATACAAGATATTGATGTTGCTGCCTCCATCCATGAGCACCTTAGTGAACTTATACCCCCCAACCTGAGGTGCCACTACTAGTGCCAGCTGACCCGGATTATCAATCCGAGGTGGATGATCCTCACGACTCCACACTATGGGCTACTCCGACCAGCGTAAGTAACGGGGTACTGCCGGCCCAATAGAGTGCACCGCCCTCTTATAGACCTTCTCATCGCGTTTGCACAAGCTAGTGGTGAAGACATGGTATTGCCCGCTACTCAGCTGTTTCGGGTTACTCTGATAGCCTGATTGCTGTTGCTGATGATTGCCCTGATGATTATAACCACCCTAGCCGTTCTGCTGATTATGCCCGTTCTGATTGCCGTGGCCTCCCTGATTGCCTTGGAATCCTAGACTGGAGCCAGCACCTTGATAACCCGGCCCGTGGAAGCCAGGGCCTGGACCGCCGGACGATCCATGATCGTATTGGAACCAATTTTTGAATTCCCTCATAATAAAGCAGTCCTTCCAGAGGTGTGTGGCCGGCTTTTCTTTCCTGCCATGCCTAGGGCAAGGCAGATTCATCTGGTGCTCCAGATTAACGTTTGATCCTCCACCCCATGGGGGCGGTCTACCTTTGCGGCGCTGCCATCATCCTGTGCACTAGTGTTAGCCACAAAATCTGAACTGCTATCTGCTTTATGCTTACCATTCTATCCTTGATTCGCCGGATTAGACTGCAGCGCTTTACCGTTCTTCTTTCCTTTTCTTGACTTCTCATCATCAGACTGTGGATATTTGGCACTATCCGAATCGGCATACTTCACCAGGGCCCCCATAAGCGTTCCCATGTCATTACAGTGATGTTTGAGTCGTCCCAGCTTCAACTTCAGAGGTTCGAACCAGCAATTGCCCTCCAATGTCACCACTGATGTGTCCGTATTGATGCGGTCTGAGGAATGCAGGATCTCTGACACCCGGCGCACCCAATGACTAGTTGATTCGTTCTCCCCTTGAACACAAGCCGCCAAGTCTACAATGGACATGGGCTGCTTGCATGTATCCTTGAAATTATTGATAAACCGGCGACGTAACTCGGCCCATGATCTGATGGAATTTTGCGGCAAACTTTTTAACCAAGTACGATTCATGCCCTCCAACATCATGGTGAAGTATTTCGCACATGCCGCATCGTCCATGTCCAGCATCTCCATTGCCCTCTCATAGCTTTCAACCCACACTTCGGGGGACAGATCAGCAGTATAATTGGGCACCTTGCGTGGTCCTTTGAAGTCCTTAGGCAGCCGCACATTGCGTAAAGCGGGGGTGAGACATGGTACTCCCAAGGAGTTGGAAGAAACTCCTGGCTCGATTGTGGTAGATGGACGAAGCGGTGTAAGTTGACGGGCTTCATATTGTGCTGCTAATTCGGCTTCTCGGCGCTGTCTGCCTTGATCCACCACCTCTTGGGCGTTCGTACCTCCACCCGCAGGGTTATCCCTCCGCGGCGGGTTACGATTCCACGCACTACTTGACACGCCTGGTTCATCCATATACCTTCTGTAACTCCAGCTTGGGCAGGGGTGGAATGAATCCTCTCGTGGCTGTGAGAATAAGCCTGCTGTTGAGTTAAAGCTGTCTCCAGGAACTCCCTAGCTCGCTGCGCCTCCACTGCTATAGGGGATCCCCCTTCAATGGGAAGGACCGCCAATCGTGAAGCGGCTGCAACTATGTTATCCAAAGGGTTGGAGTAGTGACCAGGAGGCGTTGGTGTTGGGGAACGTAGCAGAATTCAAAAAAATTCTACGCTTTCACCAAGATCCAACTATGGAGACATCTAGCAACGAGCAAGTAAGAGTGCATCTACATACCGTTATGTAGATCGCGTGCGGATGCTTTCGAAGAAGCGTGGATGAAGTAGTCGTACTCTTCGCGTTCTTCGTCACCGATGATCTAGCGCCGAACGGACGGCACCTCCGCGTTCAACACACGTCCGGTGCAGCAACGTCACCTCCTTCTTGATCCAGCAAGGGGGGAGGAGAAGTCGTCAGAGATCCAGCAGCACAACGGCGTGGTGGTGGATGCAGTGGAGATCGCAGCAGGGCTTCACCGCGCGCCCTGCGTTGGGAGTATGGAGGTGTGACGGGAGGGGGAGAGGTGCCAGGGCAAGGGTGCGGCTGCCCTCTCCCCCCCCCCCACATATATATAGGGGGCCAGGGGGTGCGCCAGCCCCCTGCAGATCCAATCTGCAAGGGGGGCGGCTGATGGCTTCTCACCCCTCGTTGTTTACCCCAAGTGGAAGGTTTGAGATGCAGTGTAGCGGAAGTTTTCCCTTGGCAAAGATACCAAGGATCGATTTCCCCTGAGACTCCCAGTTTCAACAAGAAGGTGTCAACTGCTAACGGCGCCAGATATTAGCAATCAACGTGGACCTGCACACAGATACAAATAACTTTGCTCCCAACGAGTACAGAGAGGTTGTCAATCCCTCCGGCCTTGTCGTTTACAAAGGATCAAATGCAAGTGATAATAGTGATAGGTATTGCTGCAAATAGTAAGTAAAAGCGTAAAGTAAATAGCAGATGTGATTAGTCGTGGTAATATGGACCGGGGTCCCATGATGTTCACTAGTGATGTCTCTCTCCCAAAAGACGATAAAACAGCCATGTGAGGTAAACGAATTACAGCTGGGCAATTGACAGAATTATGTGCGCAAACCAATGCTAACTATGTTGCAAGAAAGGTAGAGGTTCAAAGCATGGGCGGTATGCCAAGGCAAGTAGACCGAAATCCATCTGCATCTACTACTAATCATCCACCTTGAGATATCTATCCAGAACATCTCGCTGGTATTAAGTTGCGAGTCCCACCCATAGTGTAAACTCAAAGCACCAGACAACTGCATTAAAAGAACTTTGCGTAAAGTAAACAATCCTTGCACCCGCGGGCACAAGCACCGTTGTTTTCCCCCTTGTGGCAACAGCACATCCCCTAGACTCATGTTTCTGTCACTCAAGCTAGTCATCGAGGGGCATGAACCCACAATCAAGCATAACGTTCCCTCTTGGAGTCACTACCTACTACTTGGCCAAAGCAATAAATAGCAACGGAGAACATGCAAGAATTACTTACGAACATAAATATAAAAGAGGTAAATCAAATATATTACTCAAACACAATCTGAACATAATCTCACAATCCATCGGATCCCAGCAAACTCGTCATAGCAACAGCATAAAGATTACATATGTGCCTCGATCATGTAGGGCAGCTCACGAGGACTAATTAGTGAAGCACAAGAACGGGAGGAGAACATCACATAGCTACTGGTCATGGACCCATGGTCCAAGGGAGACTACTCACAACCCATCCGGGAGGCGTCCATGGTGGTGGAGAGGCTCCCGGTGGTGATCCTCCCCTCCGGCAGGGTGCCGGGAAGAGTTCTCCTGGTGCTCCCGATCTTGGAAGCGCGGCGGCGGCGGAACAGAGATGAGATCGCGAAAAAGGGTTCCCGTCTCGAGGGTTTCGGGACACGATATAAATATATGCCAAAGGGGGGCATCAGCGGAGGCCTGGGGGGGCCCAGGCGCCCCCCCGGCGCGGCCAGGGGGGCCGCACCACCAGGGCGCCTGGAGCCCTGGTGGCCCCCCTCCGACTCTATTTCGGGTGCCGGGAAGCTTCTGGAACGCTGATTTTTTATATAATTTTTCCGGGATTTTTCTGGCAGTTTTCATAATGGGAAAACCTGAAATACAAAAACAGCAGAAAACAGAAACTGGCACTAGGGTGCACTGAGTTAATAGGTTAGTCCAAATATGATCAAAAGTGTATGGAAGTGTATAAATATCATAGCAATATCACCCAAAAGAGGCATGGAGCAAGCAGAAATTATAGATACGTTTTGGACGTATCAACATCCCCAAGCTTAATTCATGCTCGTCCTCGAGTAGGTAAATGATAACAAGAATAATTTCTGTGGTGACATGCTATTAACCATATAGGACTTTTTCATAGTCATATGACAAAAGCTTACTGAGACAATGAATCTGTAGTAATTAAGTTGCCTCATGAGAAAATCACAAAGAACTGAAAGTTTTACAATATGATACTGAAACATCAAATAGATTTATAATGAGCATGGTGTGCAAATATGATAAAGTGATATCTCGCTTGCCCCCTTTAGTGAAGCAAAACATAAATGCAGGGACACCTCCAAGGTTTAAGTGATGACTAGATACAATGATTTCAAAATAAACGATATCATAATCATGCAAAAGTCAATGCTACTTTGGGACAATGCACATTACACTCAGAATGACAATCATGCTCTCAGTAGTTGGTGCTTTAAAAGAAGGTGGAGACTCTTGAACCGTGGCTTTCGTTGGCAAGGTTGAAAACCCGTAGTCGGAAACAAAGATAAAACATGTACCAGAGCTCTTGGTTTTAAAAACAGAGGTAATAATTTTTTTTTCCAGATTATGCATGTTTCATCAACGAATGCTAGCAGATAACTCAATTACTTCTTGAGATGGACAAGTTTCGAGGAACGGCTCCCGAATGAGGACGATCACATCCTCTTAATCTCCTTTGTTTATCACTGCCAAAGTTTTCTGATTTCTCATGAACAAAGCGTGAAGGAGGGTTTGTTTGTTATATTAATTTTGAGTCGGGCGCACTCAATGCCAGTTCCTTCTCGTGTTATGGGTTTGCACATTAGACATGCAATCCCGGGGTGAAGCTTGTCCAACTTAAAAAGATCATGAATTAACTACTACTTCCTCATGAACTAAAAACATAGGCACAAAATAGGAATGCATTTTTTTCTTGAATAATTTCGAGATGGTACATGCAAGTCTCCGTTAGGAATGGCAGGTAAATACCATGTAGGAAGGTATGGTGGACTCATATGGCATAACTGGTTTAAAACAGTTTGGATGCACAAGCAGTCAGTCTGCTTAGTACAGGTGGAGGTTAGCAAAAGACTGGGAGCGACCAACTAAGAGAGCAATGACGGTCATAATCATGCAGAGCGACAAAGCAACATTGAATCAGGCATGGTAGTTATATCGCTACTCAGAAACAAAAGATCATCAAGGCTTGACAAACTTTCTTTACAGTCTTAAATATGCGTGAGCATACGCCAAGTCAATCAAAATAAATTCTTGAAGGAAGATATTACTAAACCATACCACATCATAGGCAAACAAATCATGTTGGTATTCCAATAACACATTGGGAACCCCCCCAGCTATTTGAGACTAACCATAAGAAAACATGAACTACTAAGCGCCATTATGCACGTAGCATTTTTATCATAGACATATCAACCAATGCAACAGAAGCTAACTCTCTTAATAAGATAAGCATGATTACTAAAGAGAGTTCAAGCAACCAACTAAACAAAAGCTCTTTAAAAAGATAAGCATGAAAACTAAGAGCTAAGCATGATAGTAGCTATTAAAAGACCAAGAACATACACAGCAAAGATAAACATGAAAGTTCTATGTTGTGTTCTAGGTAGAAGTGGAGCGTGTTTCTCTCCCACATAAAGAAAGTTGAGTTCTGACTCGTTATGAAAAGCTAAAGAAAACTAAAAAGGAAACTAAAAGCAAGACGCTCCAAGCATAGCACATAACACATGAAGTGATAAAAATATAGTGGAACGAAAGACGAACTGATAATGTTGATGGAGAAGGGGATGCACGGGGGCATCCCCAAGATTAGACGCTTGAGTCTCCTTGAATATTTCTTGGGGGTGCATGGGGGCATCCCCAAGCTTGAGCGTTTGACACTCCTGAATCTTTTTATCATCTTCCCTCGCACACTTGAAAACTCCCTTCATACATAACTCATCATAATCTGATTAGCGAGGTTAGTACCCATAATAATATAATTGTTCCTTGCTGGAAATAAGGATATTCTTGAAGGTCTACTGTTTCTCAAGATTGCCAAAAGGTTTTTGCAAAGAAAAAGCAAGCTCAAGGTTTGCAAAATGAAGGAAAGGCAAAACAGGACAGAATCTGTGAAAAACAGACCAGCAGGTAGTAAATGATTTTTTCGGGGCACTTCTGCAACTCTAATCAAAAAACTCAGAACAGACGCCCGAAAGCCAATTGTATAGAGCATGCTGTAAAAACAATTCAGATCAAAAAGATGATCTGGTGATTTTATACGAACTTTTCTGTCCAAGGACAGAATCTGTTTTCTGGACTGCACGTCGCAACTTTTGAACTTTCTTGCAATCAGAGGCTAAACTTGGCACAAAGCTGAAAAGTAAAGATACAATGATGATGCTACTGTAGTAACAACATCAAGACACAGCAAAAGCAAAATAAAATTTATTCGTTTTGGGCTGCCTCCCAAAAGCGCTTTCTTTTATGCCTTTAAGCTAGGCATGAGACTTTAATGATGCTCTCGTAGGAATAAGAGTTGAAGAACAAAAGAGAGCATCAAGAAGCAAATACCAAACACATTTAAGCCTAACATGCTTCCTATGCATAGGAATATTGCAATAGAATAATTCATTGAAGCATAAAGCAATAAGCATAGGAAGGCAAAACAAGTGTAGCTTCAAAACCTTCAACATAAAGAGAGGGAACTTGATATCATTGAAATGTCTATAAGCATATGTTCCCTTTTCATAATAATTTTTAGTGGGATCACGAATAAACTCAACAATATAAGCATCACGTAAAGCATTGTTACCATGATCCACATGCAAAAAAGTGTCATTACTCTTCATATAAGCAAAATCTTTCTTATTAGGAATAGTGAGAGTAAAGCAATCATAACCATCATGGTAATCATTGTATTTAGGAGGCATATCATAATCATAATAAATTTTATACTCAATAGTAGGTGGACTGAAAACATCATATTCATCATTGTAATCATCATGTATAGGAAGCAAAGTATCATCAAAGTAAATTTTCTCTTCAAAAGTTGGGGGACTAAAAATATCATGTTCATCAAACGTGTCATCCCCAAGCTTAGAGCTTTCCATGTCATTAGCAATATTGATATTCAAAGAAAGCATACTAATAACATCACCACCATCATGAATGTTATGCAAATAATAAAGTTCCATAGGTTTTTTAATTTTCTCTTCAAACACATCATGTCCCAAAGCAAGGTAGAGCTTATAAAGCTCTCTCATATTTTTGTTGTTTTTCATTAAGCAAAACTAGTGAAAAGACATAAAGAAAACTGAAAGGTAAACTAACAAGACTAAAAAGCAAAGATAAAAGATAGCGTGCAACTCCCCTATCTTGAAGAGTGGAGTCCCCGGCAACGGCGCCAGAAAACTTTGCTTGATGGCTTCTCGCCCCTCGTTGGTTACCCCAAGGGGAAGGTTTGAGATGCAGTGTAGCGGAAGTTTTCCCTTGGGAAAGATACCAAGGATCGATTTCCCCTGAGACTCCCAGTTTCAACAAGAAGGTGTCAACTGCTAACGGCGCCAGATATTAGCAATCAACGTGGACTTGCACACAGATACAAATAACTTTGCTCCCAACGAGTATAGAGAGGTTGTCAATCCATCCGGCCTTGTCGTTTACAAAGGATCAAACACAAGTGATAATAGTGATAGGTATTGCTGCAAATAGTAAGTAAAAGCGTAAAGTAAATAGCGGATGTGATCAGTGATGGTAATATGGACCGGGGTCCCATGATGTTCACTAGTGATGTCTCTCTCCCAAAAGACGATAACACAGCCATGTGAGGTAAACGAATTACAGCTGGGCAATTGACAGAATTATGTGCGCAAACCAATGCTAACTATGTTGCAAGAAAGGTAGAGGTTCAAAGCATGGGCGGTACGCCAAGGCAAGTAGACCGAAATCCATCTGCATCTACTACTAATCATCCACCTTGAGATATCTATCCAGAACATCTCGCTGGTATTAAGTTGCGAGTCCCGCCCATAGTGTAAACTCAAAGCAACAGACAACTGCATTAAAAGAACTTTGCGTAAAGTAAACAATCCTTGCACCCGCGGGCACAAGCACCGTTGTTTTCCCCCTTGTGGCAACAGCACATCCCCTAGACTCATGTTTCTGTCACTCAAGCTAGTCATCGAGGGGCATGAACCCACAATCAAGCATAACGTTCCCTCTTGGAGTCACTACCTACTACTTGGCCAAAGCAATAAATAACAACGGAGAACATGCAAGAATTACTTACGAACATAAATATAAAAGAGGTAGATCAAATATATTACTCAAACACAATCTGAACATAATCTCACAATCCATCGGATCCCAGCAAACTCAACATAGCAACAGCATAAGGATTACATATGTGCCTCGGTCATGTAGGGCAGCTCACGAGGTCTAATTAGTGAAGCACAAGAACGGGAGGAGAACATCACATAGCTACTGGTCATGGACCCATGGTCCAAGGGAGACTACTCACAACTCATCCGGGAGGCGTCCATGGTGGTGGAGAAGCTCCCGGTGGTGATCCTCCCCTCCGGCAGGGTGCCGGGAAGAGTTCTCCTGGTGCTCCCGATCTTGGAAGCACGGCGGCGGCGGAACAGAGATGAGATCGCGAAAAAGGGTTCCCGTCTCGAGGGTTTCGGGACACGATATAAATATATGCCAAAGGGGGGCATCAGCGGAGGCCTGGGGGGCCCAGGCGCCCCCCCGGCGCGGCCAGGAGGGGGGCCGCGCCACCAGGGCGCCTGGAGCCCTGGTGGCCCCCCTCCGGCTCTACTTCGGGTGCCGGGAAGCTTCTGGAACGCTGATTTTTTATATAATTTTTCCGGGATTTTTCTGGCAGTTTTCGTAATGGGAAAACCTGAAATACAAAAACAGCAGAAAACAGAAACTGGCACTGGGGTGCACTGAGTTAATAGGTTAGTCCAAATATGATCAAAAGTGTATGGAAGTGTATAAATATCATAGCAATATCACCCAAAAGAGGCATGGAGCAAGCAGAAATTATAGATACGTTTTGGACGTATCAGCGGCGGCCACGGGGGAGTCCTTGCCCCCCAAGGCAAGTGGGGCGCCCCCTCCCCCCTAGGGTTTCAACCCTAGGCGCATTGGGAGGTGGGCCCTAGTGGTGCGCCAGCCCATTAGGGCTGGACACTTCCCCCTTGCGTCCTAGGGGCCCCACCGGGATGGGTGGCCCCACCCGGTGGACCCCCGGGGCCCCTCTGGTGGTCCCGGGACGCTCCCGGTGACCCCCGGAGATCACCCGATGGCCGAAACCTAACTTCCTATATATCAATCTTTACCTCCGGACCATTTTGGAAATCCTCGTGACGTCCGGGATCTCATCCGGGACTCCGAACAACTTTCGGGTTTCCACGTGCATGTATCTCTACGACCCTAGCGTTACCGAACCTTAAGTGTGTAGACCCTACGGGTTCGGGAGACACGTAGACATGACCGAGACCACTCTCTGGTCAATAACCAACAGCAGGATCTGGATACCCATGTCGGTTCCCACGTGTTCCTCCATGATCTTCATCGGATGAACCACCGTGTCAAGGATTTACTCAATCCCGTATGTTATTCCCTTTGTCCATCGGTACGGTACTTGCCCAAGATTCGATCGTCGGTATTCCCGATACCTTGTTCAATCTCGTCATGGCAAGTCTCTTTACTCGATCCGTAATCCATCATCCCGTGACTAACTACTTAGTCACATTGAGCTCATTATGATGATGTCTTATCGAGTGGGCCCAGAGGTACCTCTCCGTCATACGGAGTGACAACATCCCAGTCTCGGTTCGTACCAACTCAACAGACACTTTCGGAGATACCCGATGCGTACCTTTATAGCCACCCACTTACGTTGTGACGTTTGGCACACCCAAAGTATTCCTACGACATCCGGGAGTTGTACAACCTCATGGTCTAAGGAATAAATACTTGACACCAAAAAGCTTATGCATTACGAACTATACGATCTCGTGCTATGCTCAGGATTGGGTCTTGTCCATCACATCATTCTCCTAATGATGTGATCCCGTTATCACTGACATCCCATGTCCATGGTCAGGAAACCGTGACCATCTGTTGATCAACGAGCTGGTAACTAGAGGCCTACCAGGGACTTATTTTGGTCTATGTATTCACACATGTATCGCTGTTTCCGTACAATACAATTCAAGCATGAATAACAGAAGATTATCATGAACAAGGAAATATAATAATAATACTTTTATTATTGCCTCTAGGGCATATTTCCAACAATTGGCGCATGCTGTGATGGAACGACTTGACGGGCTGGATCCGCGGCCTGTGGCTGGACCGACACCCCCGTGCCAGCCACCTCTCCCCGGTTTACCCTCGGCTGATTGCTGGTTCCCTCTCCTGGTGTACTGAAGAGGTTCCTTGCTTCGTAAACCAACGGCAGGCAAGACTGGCGCCTTCTCCTCATTACGTCATTTGATGCAGTCTGATCCAACAAGAGCCGATAAGCTTGAGCATCTAGCTCGGCCTGCCTTGCGATCATCTTAGTATTCTCAGCAGCCAGGTCCAACTTAGCTTGATCTATTTGGCCCCTCACCTTAGCAATTTCCACGTCATGTTGTACCTTGTTGGCATGGCTGACCTCCACAGTCAGTAGCACTGTCAAGGTGTCGCCTAAAGCGGACAGAACTTGAGCCGGCGGCTGAACAGGGCCTCCTGCCCCAACTGCTGCCGCCGCCACCAGGTCGGATGTTAACGCTACCGTAGTTGAATATTGTTGCATAGATTGTGATCCGGCCATGAAGACTGCGACCCGGCTCGACGGATCAAGGGTGTCCGGAATACTGCCACCGTCGGAACAGCCCCCAGACCGGCCATCCTGCAACAGATATAAAGACTCGGTTTCTCCAGTGGATGACTCGTCGTCGGAATAAACAACGGTCTGGCCACCAGATTCTGATCCATCCTCAGCTTGTGCTCCGTGAACCGCTCCCACGAAGACACGCTTCATGGCGAGCCGAATCCGGGCAGGTCTCGCACGCTGAGCTGACTCAACGATGTTGGAGCAGATGTCCGGCTCAGGGCCCGGTTCGCCGATCTTGCCAATGAAGACGTGGATGCCACCAAAGGGGACCCGGTACCCGTACTCGATTGAATCGGCCTTGGGACCCCAGCCTGCATCGTCGATGTAGATCTTGCCACGACGACTCTTAGTCATCCGGCCCACTGGGTAGCCCTTGAGTCCTTCAAAGCTGCCCTTCAAGAAATCGAAACCATCGTGCGATAGCCCCACGGTGGGTGCCAACTGTCATGGTTTTGTCACGGCAGATGTCCTAGCATAAGGACTTAGTCGTGAAGCTATCGCTACGGGTTAGCTTAAAGGGGTTAAAGCGGACAAGGACGCAAGTGATTTTATACTAGTTCGGCCCCTCCAATGAAGGTAAAAGCTTACATCTAGTTCGGTGTGGTATTGCTAGGGTTTCGATGACCAGGGAGCAAATCCGCTTTGCCTGTGTCTCGAGTTGTTGTTCTTTGTCTCTGAACCGTCGCCGCTCGTCCCTTTATATACACAGGATGACGCCTGTACGATTTACAGAATCCCGAGGCCGGCTCATAAACGTGCCCGGCTCGGTCTCTATCTTTCCTATCTTACAATACAAGTTATACGCCATATGGCGGTTTACATTTACAGGCCCTAACACCCTTTGGGGCCTGGATCTTTAATCTTATGTAGTAACGCGTCGTATTCCGTCTTGCTAGGCTTTGGTAGAAGTAATTCCTTATGGGCATAAACCGGCCCCTCCTGGGCGGTTGCTACTTCTCGAGCTTGTGTTGTATTCCCTTGAAGAGGAAAGGCAGATGCACCACAGTAGCGTAAGTATTTCCCTCAGTTTTTTAGAACCAAGGTATCAATCCAGTAGGAGACCACGCGCGAGTCCCTCGCACGTGCACAAACAAATAAGAACTTCGCAGCCAACGCGATAAAGGGTTGTCAATCCCTTTATGGTCACTTACAAAAGTGAGATCTGATAGAGATGATAGTTTATATTTTTTGTATTTTTTGATTATAAGAACAACAAATAAAAGCGATAAAAGTAAAGTAGATGTAGATTGATATGTTGAAAATAGACCCGGGGGCCATAGTTTTCTCTAGTGGCTTCTCTCATGATAGCGATATTCTACGGCGGGTAAGCAAATTACTATCGAGCAACTGATAGAAAAGCGAATAATTATGAGACTATCTAGGCATGATCATTGTATATAGGCATCACGTCCGAGACAAGTAGACCGACTCCTGCCTGCATCTACTACTATTACTCCAGACATCGACCGCTATCCAGCATGCATCTAGTGTATTGAGTTCATACGAACAGAGTAACGCCTTAAGCAAGATGACATGATGTAGAGGGATAAACTAGAAACCCCATCTTTTTATCCTCGATGGCAACAATACAATACGTGCCTTGCTGCCCCTACTGTCACTGGGAAAGGACACCGCAAGATTGAACCCAAAGCCAAGCACTTATCCCATTGCAAGAACTATAGATCTAGTAGGCCAAACCAAACAAATAATTCGAAGAGACTTGCAAGGATATTATGAGCACAGATAAAAAGTTCAGAGAAGAACCAAATATCTTTCATAGATAACCTTGATCATAAACTCACAATTCATCGGATCTCGACAAACACACCGCAAAAGAGATTAAATCAAATAGATCTCCTGGAAGACCGAGGAGAACTTTGTATTGAGATCCAGAGAGAGAGAAGAAGCCATCTAGATACTAGCTATGGACCCGAAGGTCTGTGGTAAACTACTCACAACTCATGGTGAGGGCGATGATGATGAAGAAGAAGAACTCCGTGATGGATCCCCCTCCGGTGGTGCTCCGGAACAGGCTCCAAGATGGGATCTCACGGGAACAAAAGGTTACGGCGGTGGAATTAGGGTTTTCTCTCTGTTCACGGAGGTTTTGGGGTGCGTAGACTTATATAGGAAGAAGGACGGCACCGGGGGACGCTCAGGGGGGCCACGAGGCAGGGGGCGTGCCCTGGGAAGGGGGCGCGCCCCCCACCCTCATGGGCCACCTCTTGATCCCCTGACGTGGTTCTCAAGCTCCGCGTGCGTGATTTTCTCCAAAAATTTCTCTCGCGAAGGTTTCATTCCGTTTGGACTCCGTTGATATTCTTTTTCTGCAAAACCCTGAAACAGGCAAAAACATCAATCTAGACTGGGCCTTTGGGTTAGTAGGTTAGTCCCAAAAATGATATAAAAGTGTATGATAAAGCCCATTAAACATCCAAGACTTCATAAATAATAGCATGGAACAATAAAAAATTATAGATACGTTGGAGACGTATCAAGCATCCCCAAGCGTAATTCCTGCTCGTCCTCGAGTAGGTAAATGATAAAGATAGAATTTTTGATGTGGAATGCTAACCAATATAGTTTTTCAATGTAATTCTCTTAATTGTGGCATGAATGTTCAGATCTGAAAGATTCAAGATAAAAGTCTATATTGACATAAGAAATAACAATACTTCAAGCATACTAACAAAGCAATCATGTCTTCTCAAAATACTATGGCTAAAGAAAGTTATCCCTACTAAATCATATAGTCTGGCTATGTCCCTCTTCATCACACAAAATATTCATATCATGCACAACCCCGATTTCAGCCAAGCACTTGTTTTCATACTCTATATTTTCAAACCTTTCAACTTTCACGCAATACATGAGCGTGAGCCATGGATATAGCACTATGGGTGGAATAGAGGTGGTTGTGGAGAAGACAAAAAGGAGGGAGATAGTCTCACATCGACTAGGCGTATCGACGGTCTATGGAGATGCCCATCAATAGATATCAATGTGAGTGAGTAGGGATTGCCATGCAACGGATGCACTAGAGCTAAATATGAATGAAAGCTCAACAAAAGAAAGTAGTGGGTGTGCATCCAACTTGCTTGCTCATGAAGACCTAGGGCATTTGAGGAAGCCCATCGTTGCAATATACAAGCCAAGTTCTATAATGAAAATTCCACTAGTATATGAAAGTGACTAAGCATGAGACTCTCTACAATCAAGAACATGGTGCTACTTTGAAGCACAAGTGTGGAAAAAAGATAGTAGCAATTGTCCCTTTTTTGGGGGGCCTTTCTTTTTTTCTTTGGCCTTTTTTTGCAGAAGGGCTTTATAGATTTGTCCTTTCCTCCCATGGGACAATGCTCTATTAATGATGATCATCACACTTTCATTACAACTCGATATTACAACTCGATACTACAACAACAAAGTATGACTCTATATGAATGCCTCCGACGGTGTACCGGTATGTGCAATGAAACAAGAGTGACATGTATAAAAACTATGCATGGTGGCCTTGCCACAAATACGATGTCAACTGCATGATCATGCAATGCCAATATGACGATATGATGCGTGTCATATGAGCGGAACGGTGGAAAGTTGCATGGCAATATATCTCGGAATGGCTATGGAAATGCCATGATAGGTAGGTATGGTGGCTGTTTTGAGGAAGGATATGGTGGCTGTTTTGAGGAAGGATATATAGTGGGTTTATGTCACCGGCGAAAGTTGCGTGGTACAAGAGAGGCTAGCAATGGTGGAAGGGTGAGAGTGCGTATAATCCATGGACTCAACATTAGTCATAAGAACTCATATACTTATTGCAAAAATCTACAAGTCATCAAAACAAAGTAATCAACGCATGATCCTAGGGGGGAGGTTGGTAGGAGTTAACCAATGCGCGTCCCCGACCTCCACACAAAGGTTGGCACTCTACAAATACCTCATGCTCTAACTTCGTTACATAGCGGTTCATCATACGTGCATGCTACGGGAATCACTAACCTTAACAACTACAAGTATTTCTCAATTTCATGATAACTCCACTAGCATGACTCTAATATCACTATCCTCATATCTCAAAACAATTATCAAGCATCCAACATCTCGTCATATTCAACGCACTTGGTGTGAATTTTTTTACTACATTGACATTGGGTGTCTATCATGTGAAGACTAGTTTCTTTAGCCTAAACACATTACCATGCTGTTTTAATAGACTCTAAAATAGATATAAGTGAAGCATTAGAGTTCAAAGATTTCTACAAAATATTACCACCACCGTGCTCTAAAAGATAAAAGTGAAGCACTAGAGCAAAAACTATTCAACTCAAAAGATATAAGTGAAGCACATAGAGTGTTCTAACAATTTCTAGGCCATATTTAACTCTCTAAAATAGGTGTGTAAAGCAAGGATGATTGTGGCAAACTAAAAAGCAAAGACTCAAATTATACAAGACGCTCCAAGCAAAACACATATCAGGTTGTGAATAAAAATATAGCTCCAAGTATAGTTACCGATGGATGAAGACGAAAGATGGGATTCCTTCCCGGGGCATCCCCAAGCTTAGGATTTTGATTATATTTAATTCCTTGGGGTTCCATGGGCATCCCCAAGCTTAGGCCTTTGCTACTCCTTGTTCCATAGTCCATCAAAGCAATACTCAAAACTTGAAAACTTCACAACACAAAACTTAGACAAAAATTCTCGTGAGCTCCGTTAGTATAAGAAAGCAAACAACTACTCAAAGGTGCAGCAATGAATTCATTATTTGTTTATATTGGTGTTAAATCTATTGTATTCCAACTTCTCTATGGTTCATATCCTCAAATACTACTCATAGATGCATCGGAATAAGCAAACAACACACGAAAAACAGAATCTGTCAAAAATAGAACAGTCTTTAGTAATCTGCAGGTTTCACCTACTTCTGGAACTCCAAAGAATTCAAACTAAATTGGTAAATTTGTGGAATTTGTCTACCAATCATCTGCAAAAAGAATCAACTAAAAACCACGCTCCAGTAAAATCTTAAGACTACTTTAGCGAGCGCTAACGATTCTGTTTTTCACAGCAAGATCACATAAACTTCACACAAGTCTTCCCAAAGGTTCTACTTGGCACAAACACTAAACAAAACATGAAACCACATCTAATCAGAGACTAGATGCAATATTTATTCCATAACAGCAACAAAAACAAAAAATATAAAATTGGGTTGCCTCCCAACAACCGCTATCGTTTTACGCCCCTAGCTAGGCACGATACAAGATAAACTAGGTATTTCCATCTTTGATCTTAACCCTTTTGATGGTGTCAAGCTCGAATCCGGAAGGTTCTTTACATTTCCCTTCATATTTGGGAATCTTTAGATCTAAAGCATCTAGCCGCTTATTACAAAGAGTAATCAACATATTCATGCGGTGGAGATTCCCACTAACACTTTTAAGAGGTTCAAGAGATTTTTGTAATATTTTTGTTACTTCGCAAATTTTCTCAAAAACTTGCGTCCCTTCCGGGGTTGAATTTGACCCTTTTTGGGGAGGTAGTGTTCCCACTATTCCCTCTATAATTTCATGCGCGATACTAGGATCAACTTCGATAAAATTCCCTTTGGCAACGCAATCCAAGAGTTGTCTATGAGACATATTCAATCCAACATAAAAATTGCGAAGCAAGATTCTAAAATTCACCTCTAAGGTGCACTTACGATAAGATTCCATCATCCTAAACCAAGCATCTTTTAAGTTTTCTCCTTGCTTTTGCTTGAAGTGAAGCACTTCAAACTCGGGAGACAAAGGAGCGGATATGGGACTAGCCATGATGACAGGCAAGCAAGCAATCCAACACACACAAGCAAACAAGAAGCAAGTGAACGATAAACACACGGCGGAAGAAGGGCAAATAAAACGGCAAGGGTGAAGTGGGGGAGAGGAAAATGAGAGGCAAATAAATGTAATGCGAAGGATAAGGGTTTGTGATAGGTACTTGGTATACGACTGTTGTGTAAGCTCCCCGGCAACGGCGCCAAAAATTCTTCTTGCTACTTCTCGAGCTTGCGTTGTATTCCCTCGAAGAGGAAAGGGAGATGCAGCACAATAGCGCAAGTATTTCCCTCAGTTTTTGAGAACCAAGGTATCAATCGAGTAGGAGACCACGCGCGAGTCCCTCGCACCTGCACAAACAAATAAAACTTTGCAGCCAACGCGATAAGGGGTTGTCAATCCCTTTACAGTCACTTACGAAAGTGAGATCTAATAGAGATGATAGTTTATATTATTGGTATTTTTAGTTTATAAGAACAGCAAATAAAAGCGGTAAAAGTAAAGTAGATGTAGATTGATATGTTGAGAATAGACCCGGGGGCCATAGTGTTCTCTAGTGGCTTCTCTCATGATAGCGATATTCTACGGGGGGTAAACAAATTACTGTCCAGCAATTGATAGAAAAGCGAATAATTATGAGACTATCTAGGCATGATCATTGTATATAGGCATCACGTCCGAGACAAGTAGACCGACTCCTGCCTGCATCTACTACTGTTACTCCACACATCGACCGATATCCAGCATGCATCTAGTGTATTGAGTTCATAAGAACAGAGTAACGCCTTAAGCAAGATGACATGATGTAGAGGGATAAACTCAAGCAATATCATGTAAACCCCATCTTTTTATCCTCGATGGCAACAATCCAATACGTGCCTTGCTACCCCTACTGTCACTGGGAAAGGACACTGCAAGATTGAACCCAAAGCCAAGCACTTCTCCCATTGCAAGAACTATAGATCTAGTAGGCCAAACCAAACCAATAATTCGAAGAGACTTGCAAGGATATTATGAGCACACATAAAAAGTTCAGAGAAGAACAAATGTCTTTCATAGATAACCTTGATCATAAACTCACAATTCGTTGGATCTCGACAAACACACCGCAAAAAGAGATTACATCAAATAGATCTCCTCGAAGACCCAGGAGAACTTTGTATTGAGATCCAGAGAGAGAAGAAGCCATCTAGATACTAGCTATGGACCCGAAGGTCTGTGGTAAACTACTCACAACTCATGGTGGTGATGATGATGATGATGAAGAACTCCGTGATGGATCCCCCTCCGGTGGAGCTCCGGAACAGGCTCCAAGATGGGATCTCACGGGAATAGAAGGTTACGGCGGTGGTATTAGGGTTTTCTCTCTGTTCATGGTAGTTTTGGGGTACGTAGACTTATATAGGAAGAAGGAGGGCACCGAGGGACGCTCGGGGGGCCACGAGGCAGGGGGCGCGCCCTGGGAAGGGGGGCACACCCTCCACCCTCATGGGCCACCTCTTGATCCCCTGGCGTGGTTCTCAAGCTCCGCATGCGTAATTTTCTTCAAAAATATCTCTCGCAAAGGTTTCATTCTGTTTGGACTCCGTTTGATATTCTTTTTTTACAAACCCTAAAACAAGCAAAAAACAACAATCTGGACTGGGCCTTTGGGTTAGTAGGTTAGTCCCAAAAATGATATAAAAGTGTATGATAAAGCCCATTAAACATCGAAGACTTCATAAATAATAGCATGGAACAATAAAAAAATTATAGATACGTTGGAGACGTATCAGCGGTTTAAACCTAATAGTTATATCCCTGACACGCTTCTTCATAGAACATCCCTGTTTTTTCGAGGACATCTTTCATGATGAGATGGGCAAGTTCACGCTAGATGTTATAGAACTCAGCACGGAGTAGATGATCCGGGATATCTCCTAGTCTCTTTGCCCATTGCAGAATATGGGCACCGCTGGATGTAGGTGACATGCGAAGGCTCTGGCGATCCCGTCTGTACTCCAGCATGAAGTGGAGGACATATAATCCATCACTGAGAGTATCACTCGGTTGCTAGATGCAGCAGAAGTCGGTCTTATGGCCGAAGGCGGGCGCGCGGTTCCTTGTCTTCCTAACCGTGATCTCTCCACCCCGTATGTCGTAGCTTAAGATAGCAACCACCAGAACATGTCCTTCATCGTTGCTAGCCATGTTTCCTATGATTAAATCTAGTCAATTAATTATATACCTAATAAAATGAATAATGACATTAAAAGGCCTATGTTTTGCAGGAACGTTGATTCCTTCCCGGTGCGGCAAATCCCGAGCACTCGATATGTCCTAGTTTGTAGCACAAATCATGCCGAAATTCACGGAAAATTTCGCCATGGCCTTTGCTAAGAACTGGACAAATCGAGCACCTTAAATTTGTCGGAACAGAAATGAATCAACATTCCGGCAAAACATAGGCCACTCGGCTTCATTCTTTGGAAACAACAAAAGGCCACTTGGGCCAATCTAACCACTTCAATGAAAAGATATAACATGACCACTTCAATGAAAAGATATAATCATCAATAATGGAATATGCAAATGGACATCAATGACATATATCATATAACATCAATTTTGTTTATTGTTTATAGCTAAATGCCATAGCTACTTTATTTTTTATTTTTAACTAAATGCTTGTTAACCTAACGAACCTAATGAACCTAATTAACCTCGCTAGTTAACCTAGTTAGTTAATCTAGCTAGTTAACCTAGTTTACCTAGATAATTAACCTAATTAAACCAGTTAACCTAGTTAGTTCTCTGTCAAAGCCCTAACTAAAATTTTGCACTAACCTAGATAATTAACCTAGATAGTTCTGTGTCAAAGCCCTAACTAATTTTTTGCACTAATCTAGATAATTAACCTAATTAAACTAGTTAACTTAGCTAGCTAGTTCTCTGTCCAATGTTTGTGCTATGCATGAGAGAGAGAGGAGGGGTGGGGGCTTATAGAGGATGGCTCTAGTGGTGGCGAGGGAGGCAGGGGTGTCTTCGGTGACGGCGAGGGAGGCAGTGGTGGCGAGGGAGGCAGGGGCGTTGAGGGTGGCTCCGGTGGCGGCGAGGGCGGCTCTGTTGGTGTTGATGAGGCCGTGCAGCTCCGGTGGCGTCGAAGGCGTGCGGCTCTGGTGGCTCCGGGGGCATCGACGTCGGCATGAGACAGCGGCGAAGTGGGGCAACAGCGAATTGGGGAGACGGCGGCGTAGTGGGTCGAGGGATTTGGGGAAGAAGTGGTGGTCGGGGGGGAGGGAAACTGCGTGGGGGTTAAGTCAAATGTAGCGGTACCACTGGTAGGAAAAAAGTGTTATAGCTAAGTTAGCTATAGCGCCTTTTACAAAGCACACTACTGCTATGGCTATTTATTTTTCTTTTATTTTCTTATTTCCTTTTTCCTTTCTATAGTGGGGGTCTAAAAAACGTGTTGTTGCTATATTATCTATAGCGCCTGTTATGAACACACGCTACTGCTATGCCTTTCTCCTTTATTTTTATTTTTCTTTTATTTTTCTTTACATTTTTTTCCTTTCTCCTTTTTCTGTTTCTTTCATTTCCATTTACTTTTCTATTTTTTTCATTTTATTTTATTTCCATTAGCAGTAGCGCTTTTCTCAGCAAACGCGCTGCTACAATAATCTTAGCGGTAGCGCGGTTTTCCGAAGATCGCTACTGTTGGGGAACGTAGTATTTTAAAATTTTCCTACGATCACGCAAGATCTATCTACCAGATGCATAGCAACGAGAGGGAAGAGTGTGTCTACGTACCCTCGTAGACCGGAAGCGGAAGCGTCAAGTGACGCGGTTGATGTAGTCGAACTTCTTCGCGATTCAACCGATCAAGCACCGAACGTACGGCACCTCCGTGTTCAGCACACGTTCAGCTTGATGACGTCCCACGAGCTCTTGATCCAGTTGAGCTTCACGGGAGAGTTTCGTCAGCACGAGGCGTGGTGACGGATATGATGTATCTACCGGCGCAGGGCTTCGCCTAAGCACTACGACGGTATGACCGAGGTGTGTTTCTGTGGAGGGGGGCACCGCACACGGCTGGAACAATTCAACTTGTGTGTCCTTGGGTGCCCCCCTGCCCCCGTATATAAAGGAGCAAGGGGGGAGGCCGGCCGGCCCTCCTATGGTGCGGCTAGGGTGCAATCCTACTAGGAATAGGATTGCAATCCTATTCCTAGTAGGAACAACCAAAGAAGGAAGAAGGGGGAAGGAAAGGGAGAAGGAGAGGGAAAGAGGGGCCGCGCCCCCTTCCCCTTGTCCTATTCAGACTCCTCCTAGGGAGGGGGCGCGCCACCTCCTGGCTGCTACCCTCTCTCTCCCCTATGGCCCACCAGGGCCCACCATTCCCCCGGGGGGTTCCGGTAACCCCCTCGGCACTCCGGTAAATTCCGAAACTTTCCAGAACACTTCCGGTGTCCGAATATAGTCGTCCAATATATCAATCTTTATGTCTCGGACATTCCGAGACTCCTCGTCATGTCCGTGATCTCATCCGGGACTCCAAACTACCTTCGGTACATCAAAACTCATAAACTCATAATACCGATCGTCATCAAACGTTAAGCGTGCGGACCCTACGGGTTCGAGAACTATGTAGACATGACCGAGACTCATCTCCGGTCAATAACCAATAGCGGAACCTGGATGCTCATATTGTCTCCTACATATTCTACGAAGATCTTTATCGGTCAAACCGCATAACAAGATATGTTGTTCCTTTTGTCATCGGTATGTTACTTGCCCGAGATTCGATCGTCGGTATCTCTATACCTAGTTCAATCTCGTTACCGGCAAGTCTCTTTACTCGTTCCGTAACACATCATCTTGTGACTAACTCATTAGTCTTTTGCTTGCAAGGCTTATTATGATGTGTGTTACCGAGAGGGCCCAGAGATACCTCTCCGACACTCGGAGTGACAAATCCTAATCTTGATCTATGCCAACACCACGAATACTTTCGGAGACACCTGTAGAGCATCTTTATGATCACCCAGTTACGTTGTGACGTTTGATAGCACACAAGGTGTTCCTACGGTATTCGGGAGTTGCATAATCTCATAGTCATAGGAACATGTATAAGTCATGAAGAAAGCAATAGCAGTAAAACTAAATGATCATAGTGCTATGCTAACGGATGGGTCTAGTCCATCACATCATTCTCCTAATGATGTGATCCCGTTGATCAAATGACAACTCATGTCTATGGCTAGGAAACATAACCATCTTTGATCAATGAGCTAGTCTAGTAGAGGCATACTAGGGACATACTGTTTTGTCTATGTATCCACACATGTACTAAGTTTCCGGTTAATACAATTCTAGCATGAATAAAAGACATTTATCATGATATAAGGAAATATAAATAACAACTTTATTATTGCCTCTAGGGCATATTTCATTCAGTCTCCCACTTGCACTAGAGTCAATAATCTAGCTCACATCGCCATGTGATTTAATACCGATAGTTCACATCGTTATGTGAATAACACCCATAGTTCACATCGCCATGTGGCCACCACCCAAAGGGTTTACTAGAGTCAATAATCTAGTTCACATCGCTATGTGATTAATACCCAAGAGTAATAAGGTGTGATCATGTTTTGCTTGTGAGAGAAGTTTAGTCAACGGGTCTGTCACATTCAGATCTGTATGTATTTCGCAAATTTCTATGTCTACAATGCTCTGCATGGAGCTACTCTAGCTAATTGCTACCACTTTCAATACGCATCCAGATTGATACTTAGAGTCATCTAGATTTAGTGTCAAAGCTTGCATCAGCGTAACCCTTTACGACGAACTCTTTATCACCTCCATAATCGAGAAACATTTCCTTAGTCATCCAGTTACTAAGGATAATTTTGACCGCTGTACAGTGATCTACTCCTAGATCACTATTGTACCCCCTTGACAAACTCATGGCAAGGTACACAACATGTTTGGTACACAGCATGACATACTTTATAGAACCTATGGCTGAGGCATAGGGAATGACTTTCATTCTCTCTATATTTTTCTGCCATGGTCTGGCTTTGAGTCTTACTCAACTTCACACCTTACAAGTCAGGCAAGAACTCCTTCTTTGACTGATCCATTTTGAACTACTTCAAAATCTTATCAAGGTATGTACTCATCGAAAGTCTTATCAAGCGTCTTGATCTATCTCTATAGATCTTGATGCCCAATATGTAAGCAGCTTCACCAAGGTCTTTCTTTGAAAAACTCCTTTCAAACACTCCTTTATGCTTTCCAGAAAAATTCTACATCATTTCCAATCGACAATATGTCATTCACATATACTTATCTGAAAGGTTGTAGTGCTCCCACTCACTTTCTTATAAATACAGGCTTCACTGCAAGTCTGTATAAATCTATATGCTTTGATCAACTTATCAAAGCGTATATTCCAACTCCGAGATGCTTGCACCAGTCCATAGATGGATCGATGGAGCTTGCACGTTTTGTTAGCACCTTTAGGATTGACAAAACCTTCTGGTTGCATCATATACAATTCTTCTTTAATAAATCCATTAAAGAAATGCAGTTTTGTTATCCATTTGCCAGATTTCATAAAATGCGGCAATTGCTAACATGATTCGGACAGACTTAAGCATCGCTACGGGTGAGAAAGTCTCATCGTAGTCAACTCCTTGAACTTGTTGAAAAACTTTCGCAACAAGTCGAGCTTTGTAAACAGTAACATTACCGTCAGTGTCAGTCTTCCTCTTGAAGATCCATTTATTTTCGATGGCTTGTTGATCATCAGGCAAGTCAACCAAAGTCCACACTTTGTTCTCATACATGGATCCCATCTCAGATTTCATGGCCTCAAGCCATTTTGCGGAATCTGGGCTCATCATCGCTTCCTCATAGTTCGTAGGATCATCATGGTCTAGCAACATGACTTCCAGAACTGGGTTGCCGTACCACTCTGGTGCGGAACGTACTCTGGTTGATCTACGACGTTCAGTAGAAACTTGATCCGAAGTTTCATGATCATCATCATTAGCTTCCTTACTGATTGGTGTAGGAATCACTGGAACAATTTTCTGTGATGTACTACTTTCCAATTCAGGAGAAGGTACAATTACCTCATCAAGTTCTACTTTCCTCCCACTCACTTCTTTCGAGAGAAACTCCTTCTCTAGAAAGGATCCATTCATAGTAGCGAATATCTTGCCTTCGGATCTGTGATAGAAGGTGTACCCAACAGTCCACTTTGGGTATCCTATGAAGACACATTTCTCCGACTTGGGTTCGAGCTTATCAGGTTGAAGCTTTTTCACATAAGCATCGCAGTCCCAAATTTTAAGAAACGACAACTTTGGTTTCTTGCCAAACCACAGTTCATAAGGCGTCGTCTCAACGGATTTAGATGTTGCCCTATTTAGCGTGAATGCAGCTGTCTCTGATGCATAACCCAAAACGATAGTGGTAAATCGGTAAGAGACATCATAGATCGCACCATATCTAATAAAGTACGATTACGACGTTCGTACACACCATTACGCTGTGGTGTTCCGGGTGGCGTGAGCTGTGATACTATTCCACATTGTTTTTAAATGAAGACCAAACTCGTAACTTCAAATATTCGCCTCCGTGATCAGATCGTGGAAACTTTTATTTTCTTGTTACGATGATTCTCTACTTCACTCTGAAATTTCTTTGAACTTTTCAAATGTTTCAGATTTGTGTTTCATCAAGTAGATATACCCATATCTGCTCAAATCATCTGTGAAGGTCAGAAAATAATAATACTCGCCGTGAGCCTCAACACTTATTGGTCTGCATACATCAGTATGTATGATTTCCAACAAATCAATTGCTCGCTCCATTGTTCCGGAGAACGGAGTTTTAGTCATCTTGCCCATGAGGCATGGTTCGCAAGTACCAAGTGATTCATAATCAAGTGATTTCAAAAATCCATCACTATGGAGTTTCTTCATGCGCTTTACACCAATATGACCTAAACGGCAGTGCCACAAATAAGTTGCACTATCATTATTAACCTTGCATCTTTTGACTTCAATATTATGAATATGTGTATCACTATAATCGAGATCCAACAAACTATTTTCATTTGGTGTATGACCATCGAAGGCTTTATTCATGTAAACAGAATAACAATTATTCTACGACTTTAAATGAATAACTGTATTGCAACAAACATGATCAAATCATATTCATACTTAACGCAAATGCCAAATAACATTTATTTAGGTTCTACACTAATCCCGAAAGTATGGGGAGTGTGCGATGATGATCATATCAATCTTGGAACCACTTCCAACACACATCGTCACTTCACCTTTAACTAGTCTCTGTTCATTCTGCAACTCTTGTTTCGAGTTACTAATTTTAGCAACTGAACTGGTATCAAATACCCAGGGGTTGCTATGAACACTAGTAAAGTACACATCAATAATCTGTATATCAAATATACCTTTGTTCACTTTGCCATCCTTTTATCCACCAAGTATCTAGGGCAGTTCCACTTCCAGTGACCATTTCCTTTGCAGTAGAAGCACTTAGTTTCAGGCTTGAGTTTAGCTTTGGGTTTCTTCATGGGAGTGACAACTTGCTTGTCATTGTTCTTGAAGTTCCCCTTCTATCCCATTGCCCTTTACTTGAAACAAGTGGTCTTATTAACCATCAACACTTGATGCTCTTTCTTGATTTCTACCTTCGCCGATTTCAGCATCGCGAAGAGCTCGGGAATTACCTTCGTCATCCCTTACATATTATAGTTCATCACGAAGTTCTACTAACTTGGTGATAGTGACTAGAGAACTTTGTCAATTACTATCTTTTCTGGAAGATTAACTCCCACTTGATTCAAGTAATTGTAGTACCCAAACAATCTGAGCACATGCTCACTGGTTGAGCTATTCTCCTCCATCTTGTAGGCAAAGTACTGTCAGAGGTCTTATACCTCTCGACACGGACATGAGTATGAAATACTAATTTCAACTCCTGGAACATCTCATATGCTCCGTGGCGTTCAAAAACATTTTTGAAGTCCCGGTTCTAAGCCGTTAAGCATGGTGCACTAAACTATCAAGTAGTCATCATATTGAGCTAGCCAAACGTCCATAACGTCTACATTTGCTCCTACAATAGGTCTGTCACCTAGCGGTGCATCAAGGACATAATACTTCTGTGCAGCAATGAGGATAATCCTCAGATCACGGACCTAGTCCGCATCATTGCTACTAACATCTTTCAACTTAGTTTTCTCTAGGAACATATAAAAAATAAACGTGGAGCAACATCGCGAGCTATTGATCTACAACATAGATATGCTAATACTACCAGGACTAAGTTCATGATAAATTAAAGTTTAATTTAATCATATTAATTAAAGAACTCCCACTTAGATAGACATCCCTCCGATCATCTAAATGATCACGTGATCCAAATCAACTAAACCATGTCCGATCATCACGTGAGATGGAGTAGTATCAATGGTGAACATCTTATGTTGATCATATCTACTATATGATTCACGCTCGACCTTTCGGTCTCCAGTGTTCCGAGGCCATATCTGCATATGCTAGGCTCGTCAAGTTTAACCCGAGTATTCTGCGTGTGCAAAACTGGCTTACACCCGTTGTATTTGAACGTAGAGCTTATCACACCCGATCATCACGTGGTGTCTCGGCACGACGAACTTTCGCAACAGTGCATACTTAGGGAGAACACTTATACCTTGAAATTTAGTAAGGGATCATCTTATAATGCTACCGTCGTTCTAAGCAAAATAAGAAGCATAATAAGATAAACATCACATGCAATCAAAATATGTGACATGATATGGCCATCATCATCTTGTGCTTTTGATCTCCATCTCCAAAGCAACGTCATGATCACCTTCGTCACCGGCGCGACACCTTGATCTCCATCGTAGCATCGTTGTCGTCTCGCCAACTATTGCTTCTACGACTATCGCTACCGCTTAGTGATAAAGTAAAGCAATTACATGGTGATTGCATTTCATACAATAAAGCGACAACCATATGGCTCCTGCCAGTTGCCGATAACATTACAAAACATGATCATCTCATACAAAACCGTATAACTCATCATGTCTTGACCATATCACATCACAACATGCCCTGCAAAAACAAGTTAGACGTCCTCTACTTTGTTGTTGCAAGTTTTACGTGGCTGCTACGGGCTTAGCAAGAACCGTTCTTACCTATGTATACAAAACCACAACGATGTTTCATCAAGTATGTGTTGTTTTAACCTTCACAAGGACCGGGTGTAGCCACACTCGATTCAGCTAAAGTGAGAGAGACAGACACCCGCCAGTCACCTTTAAGCAACGAGTGCTCATAACGGTGAAACCAGTCTCGCGTAAGCGTACGCGTAATGTCGGTCCGGGCCGCTTCATCTCACAATACCGCCGAAGCAAAGTATGACATGCTGGTAAGCAGTATGACTAGTATCGCCCACAACTCATCGTGTTCTACTCGTGCATATCATCTACGCATAGACCTGGCTCATGATGCCACTGTTGGGGAACGTAGTATTTTAAAATTTTCCTATGATCACGCAAGATCTATCTACGAGATGCATAGCAACGAGAGGGAAGAGTGTGTCTACGTACCCTCGTAGACCGGAAGCGGAAGCGTCAAGTGACGCGGTTGATGTAGTCGAACTTCTTCGCGATTCAACCGATCAAGCACCGAACGTACGGCACCTCCGTGTTCAGCACACGTTCAGCCTGATGACGTCCCACGAGCTCTTGATCCAGTTGAGCTTCACGGGAGAGTTTCGTCAGCACGACGGCGTGGTGACGGATATGATGTATCTACCGGCGCAGGGCTTCGCCTAAGCACTGCGACGGTATGACCGAGGTGTGTTTCTGTAGAGGGGGGCACCGCACACGGCTGGAACAATTCAACTTGTGTGTCCTTGGGTGCCCCCCTGCCCCCGTATATAAAGGAGCAAGGGGGGAGGCCGGCCGGCCCTCCTATGGTGCGTCTAGGGTGCAATCCTACTAGGAATAGGATTGCAATCCTATTCCTAGTAGGAACAACCAAAGAAGAAAGAAGGGGGAAGGAAAGGGAGAAGGAGAGGGAAAGAGGGGCCGCGCCCCCTTCCCCTTGTCCTATTCAGACTCCTCCTAGGGAGGGGGTGCGCCACCTCCTGGCTGCTTCCCTCTCTCTCCCCTATGGCCCACCAGGGCCCACCATTCCCCCGGGGGTTCCGGTAACCCCCCCGGCACTCCGATAAATTCTGAAACTTTCCAGAACACTTCCGGTGTCCGAATATAGTCGTCCAATATATCAATCTTTATGTCTCGGACATTCCGAGACTCCTCGTCATGTCCGTGATCTCATCCGGGACTCCGAACTACCTTCGATACATCAAAACTCATAAACTCATAATACCGATCGTCATCAAACGTTAAGCGTGCGGACCCTACGGGTTCGAGAACTATGTAGACATGACCGAGACTCATCTCCGGTCAATAACCAATAACGGAACATGGATGCTCATATTGGCTCCTACATATTCTACGAAGATCTTTATCGGTTAAACCGCATAACAACATACGTTGTTCCTTTTGTCATCGGTATGTTACTTGCCCGAGATTCGATCGTCGGTATCTCTATACCTAGTTCAATCTCGTTACCGGCAAGTCTCTTTACTCGTTCTGTAACACATCATCTTGTGACTAACTCATTAGTCTTTTGCTTGCAAGGCTTATTATGATGTGTGTTACCGAGAGGGCCCAGAGATACCTCTCCGACACTCGGAGTGACAAATCCTAATCTTGATCTATGCCAACACCACGAATACTTTCGGAGACACCTGTAGAGCATATTTATGATCACCCAGTTACGTTGTGACGTTTGATAGCACACAAGGTGTTCCTACGATATTCGGGAGTTGCATAATCTCATAGTCATAGGAACATGTATAAGTCATGAAGAAAGCAATAGCAGTAAAACTAAACGATCATAGTGTTATGCTAAAGGATGGGTCTAGTCCATCACATCATTCTCCTAATGACGTGATCCCGTTGATCAAATGACAACTCATGTCTATGGCTAGGAAACATAACCATCTTTGATCAATGAGCTAGTCTAGTAGAGGCATACTAGGGACATACTGTTTTGTCTATGTATCCACACATGTACTAAGTTTCCGGTTAATACAATTCTAGCATGAATAAAAGACATTTATCATGATATAAGGAAATATAAATAACAACTTTATTATTGCCTCTAGGGCATATTTCCTTCAGCTACTACTATTCGTAGCCTACCGGCTTAGTAGTGGGAATTTTAGTAGTAACGCTTTTCCCGAAAGAAGCGCTACTGCTACACCCGTATCTGTAGCGCGGTTCAATTGCACGCGTTACTGCTAAGTAGCAGCAGCGCTCCATTTTAACCAGCGCTATTGATAAGTTATGTGTATAAGGTTTTCCCTAGTAGTGCTGAGGGGCATAGCCAACATGTCACCAAGTTACTCGCTAGAGTGCTAGCTGTATAGCCCGCCATCTAGGGACGCCACCCCAACATGCAAGAATAATTGCAATGCTATTAGATAGAATTTTTCATGCTCTCATAATGCTACTCACAGAAAAATTGGCATGTTTTCATTCGTGCAAGGATATCCATGTTGCACCATAGAAAGAGTTGTCCTGCTACCTTTTCAGTTATTGCCATGGTGTCACAAGAGGATTGAAACAACGAAGAATTGTCATACTCCAAGATAGAGATTTGCCACCATACAATATAAAGAATTACCATGCTACAAGATATGAGTAAATAGTCAAAAACTACCACAATTGGGGCCACCCTTATAGAAAACTACCACTTTCATAACTCTCGTTGTTTCTTTTTCCAGTTTTGCTACCACTTTTTAACCAGAATTGATCATGATTCTGACAGAGATGGCCCAGCTGTCAGGGCTGACTTGGCAAGTGAGTCAAATCTGTTACATTGACCGATATGCTAGACGTTATGACATGTGGGCCCTGCATGTTGATATGTATTAAAAAACAATGGGGCCGCCGCCGCCACAGGAACACCAGTGACCAAGCTCCGTGATGGAGTCCGCTCGAGACGGCACGACCGAGGCAGCCGAGGTGCCTGGGAGCTATCTTGTGCACCGATACGTCTCGAACGTATCTATAATTTTTTATTGTTCTGTGCTATTATATTATCAACTTGGGATGTTTTGTATGCATCAATATGCTATTTTGCATTATTTTGGGGAGTAACCTATTCACCTAGAGGCCAGTGCTTGTTTCTGTTTTTTTTCTTCTTGTTTTTGAGTTTTTCAGAAAAGGAATATCAAACGTAGTCCAAATGGAATAAAACTTTCATGATGATTTTTCTTGGGCCAGAAGACATCCAGAGGACTTGGAGTACAAGTCAGAAGATCCCCGAGGAGGCGACAAGCCACAGGGGCGCGCCCCTGGGCTTGTGGCCCCCTCGAGGACCCCCCCTGACCCCATTCCTTGGCCTATAAATTCCCAAATATTCCCCAAACCCTAGAGGCATCCAAGAAAATACTTTTCCGCCACAGCATGTCTCTGACCTCGTGAGATTCCATCTGGATGCCTTTTTGGTACTCTGCCGGAGGAGGATCCGATCACGGAGGGCTTTTGCATCAATCTTGCTGCCCCTCCGATGATGCGTGAGTAGTTTACCTCAGACCTACGGGTCCATAGCTAGTAGCTAGATGGCTTCTTCTCTCTCTTTGATCTTCAATACAATACTCTCCTTGATGTTCTTGGAGATCTATTGGATGTAATCTTCTTTTGCAGTGTGTTTGTCGAGATCCGATGAATTATGGATTTATGATCAGATTATCTATGCATATTATTTGAGTCTTCTCTGAATTCTTATATGCATGATTTGATAGGTTTGTATTTCTCTTCGATCTATCGATTTGGTTTGGCCAACAAGATTGGTTTATCTTGCAATGGGAGAGGTGCTTTGTGATGGGTTCGATCTTGCGGTGTCCTCACCCAGTGACATGGTAGGGGTAGCGAGGCACTTATTGCATTGTTGCCATTAAGGATAAAAAGATGGGGTGTATATCATATTGCATGAGTTTATCCCTCTACATCATGTCATCTTGCCTAAGGCGTTACTTTGTTTTTAACTTAATACTCTAGATGCATGCTGGATATCGGCCGATGAGTGGAGTAATAGTAGTAGATGCAGGCAGGAGTCGGTCTACTTGTCACGGACGTGATGCCTATATTCATAATCATTGCATTGGATATTGTCATAACTTTGCGGTTTACTATCAATTGCTCGACAACAATTTGTTTACCCACCATATGCTTTCTTCGAGAGAGAAGTCTCTATTGAACCCTATGCCCCCCGGGTCTATTATCCATCATATTTATTTAGATCTATATAATAACAAATACAAAGATATCTCGCTGAGTTTTATTTATTTTTATTTGTTTATTATATCTCTATTAGATCTCACTCTGGTTCGTGACCGTGAAGGGATTGACAACCCCTTTTCCCTGTTGTGTGCAAGTGTTTATTAGTCTGTGTAGGTGCATCGATTGGAGACTTGGTTGTGTCTCCTACGGGATTGATACCTTGGTTCTCAACTGAGGGAAATATTTATCTCTACTTTGCTGCATCACCATTTCCTTTTCAAAAGAAAAATCAACGCAAGCTCAAGAAGTAGCATACACTCCCGCACCCAGGCGACAACATGAGGCCGTGGCGTGGCCTAAGCAACGGCTTGACTGTAACGTAGCTATGCATCGTTGGAGAGCTCATGGCAGGCACAATCTACAGAGGGCAGGGGAAGCTTGGCATCACAAAGTTCTCCTTCATTCCCCAAATGAAAAAGAATTGGCAAGGACGCAATTATTCTCAGCTCGAGCTCAAATGAGTTTGTACGAACAGTAAAATCATAAAAAAAAATGATTTAATTTTCTGCGAGACATTGACAAAAGTTTAGAGTGCTTGTAAAATTTCATCACGAAATCACATTGTGGAAGTGGTGGCAATAAAAAAGTCGATGCTCCAAAAAATG
>LR738710.1:699350247-699360410 GCA_902687465.1 Secale cereale | reverse complement strand
GTCTTACCGCGGCTACTGGCACAGAGTTAGCCGTGCCCTTTGTTGGAAATATGAGCAATTTACCAAGTGATTTTATTAACAGAAATACTAGATAAAGCATGACTAATATAGCAGTAATAAAGCAAGTCATGCGATCTGACAAAGAGAAGGTAAATAACATCTTCATATATGGAACAGACAGTAAAACTAGTTGCATATATGAAGTAGGACCTAACATATTCAGAGCAAATACTAGAACAAGGAACAGTGACAGTGTTTCTAACAGAAAGAGCAAGAACGCATACGGGCCAGAGAATAGAACAAGATAAACTAGAGAGATCATGGAGACATACGAAGCAGCGGCAGAATCCCCGGTCTTGGGTGCGATGTCCTCGCCGGCCATGTCGTTGAAGAGGTTGTCGACGTCGGGGAAGAAGTCGTCGTTGGGGAAGTAGTCATCGGCGACCGGATCGTCCGTGATGAAACATCCAGTAGTCGCGCCGAGCGCTCCCCAAAAACCTTATCACCCTTCTCCTGTACAAGACCCAAAGTGGTGCGGTTTCGGAGGCCTACTGCCCCGACCTGCGGTGCATGCCGCAAGCCGGGATGAGGAAGACAACAACAGCTCAGAGATGGAGCATATGAGATGTTCGAAGAGCTGAAAATGGTTTTCCAAGCTCATGCCCGAGTCGAGAGATATGATGTCTCCGACGCATTCTACAGCTGTAAGATGGAGGAAAACAGTTCTGTCAGTGAGCACATCCTCAAGATTTCAGGATTGCACAACCGCTTGTCTCAGCTGGGAATGAATCTCCCAGATGAAGCGGCCGTTGACAGAATCCTCCAGTCGCTCCCACCAAGCTTCAAGAGCTTCGTGTTGAACTTCAATATGCAGGGGATGGAGAAGTCCATTCCCGAGGTGTATTCAATGCTGAAATCAGCGGAGGTTGACATCAAGAAAGAACATCAAGTGTTGATGGTCAATAAAACCACTAAGTTCATGAAAGGCAAGGGTAAGAAGAACTTCAAGAAGGACGGCAAGCAAGTTGCCGCGCCTGGCAAGCCTGTTGCCGGGAAGAAGCCAAAGTATGGACCCAAGCCTGAAACAGAGTGCTTTTATTGCAAGGGAACGGGTCACTGGAAGCGGAACTGCCCCAAATACTTAGCAGACAAGAAGGCCGGCAACGTCAAAGGTATATATGATATACATGTTATTGATGTGTACCTTACCAGCACTCGTAGCAGCTCCTGGGTATTCGATACCGGTGCAGTTGCTCACATTTGTAACTCAAAACAGGAGCTGTGGAATAAACGGAGACTGGCGAAGGATGAGGTGACGATGCGCGTCGGGAATGGTTCCAAGGTCGATGTGATCGCCGTCGGCACGCTGCCTCTACATCTACCCTCGGGATTAGTTTTAAACCTGAATAATTGTTATTTAGTACCAGCTTTGAGCATGAACATTGTTTTTGGATCTCGTCTTATGCGAGATGGATATTCTTTCAAATCGGAGAATAATGGTTGTTCTATTTATTTGAGAGATATGTTTTATGGTCATGCCCCGCTGGTCAATGGTTTATTTTTGATGAATCTCGAATGTAGTGATACACATATTCATAGTGTAGATGCCAAAAGATGTAAAGTTGATAACGATAGTCCCACATACTTGTGGCATTGCCGCCTTGGTCATATTGGTGTCAAACGTATGAAGAAGCTCCATTCGGATGGACTTCTAGAGTCTCTTGATTATGAATCATTTGACACGTGCGAACCATGCCTCTTGGGCAAGATGACCAAGACTCCGTTCTCCGGAACAATGGAGCGAGCAACCAACTTGTTGGAAATCATACATACCGATGTGTGCGGTCCAATGAGTGTTGAGGCTCGCGGAGGCTACCGTTATGTTCTCACCCTCACAGATGACTTGTGTAGATATGGGTATATCTATTTGATGAAACACAAGTCTGAGACCTTTGAAAAGTTCAAGGAATTTCAGAATGAGGTTGAGAATCAACGTGACAGAAAAATAAAGTTCTTGCGATCGGATCGTGGGGGTGAATATTTAAGCCATGAATTTGGCACACACCTTAGAAGCTGTGGAATTGTTTCACAATTGACACCGCCCGGAACACCTCAACGTAACGGTGTGTCCGAACGTCGAAATCGTACTCTGTTGGACATGGTGCGATCTATGATGTCCCTCACCGATTTACCGCTATCTTTTTGGGGTTATGCTTTAGAGACTGCCGCATTCACTTTAAATAGGGCTCCGTCAAAATCCGTTGAGACGAGTCCATATGAACTTTGGTTTGGCAAGAAACCGAAGCTGTCGTTTCTGAAAGTTTGGGGTTGCGATGCTTATGTCAAGAAACTTCAACCTGAAAAGCTCGAACCCAAATCGGAAAAATGCGTCTTCATAGGATACCCAAAGGAAACAATTGGGTACACCTTCTACCACAGATCCGAAGGCAAAGTCTTTGTTGCCAAGAATGGATGCTTTCTGGAGAAAGAGTTTCTCTCGAAAGAAGTGAGTGGGAGGAAAGTAGAACTTGATGAGGTGACAGTCACCCCTCCTGTACCGGAAAGTAGCGCAGCGCAGGAAACTGTTCCTGAGGTGCCTGCACCGACAAGGGAGGAAGATAATGATAATGATCATGAAGATACATATCAAGTTACTACTGAACTTCGAAGGTCCACAAGGGCACGTTCCGCACCAGAGTGGTACGGCAACCCTGTCCTAGAAATCATGTTGTTAGACAACGGTGAACCTTCGAACTATGAAGAAGCGATGGCGGGCCCAGATTCCAATAAATGGCTTGGAGCCATGAAATTCGAGATAGAATCCATGTATGAAAACAAAGTATGGACTTTGGTGGACTTGCCTGATGATAGGCACGCCATAGAAAACAAATGGATATTTAAGAAGAAGACAGACGCGGATGGTAATGTGACCATCTATAAGGCTCGGCTTGTCGCTAAGGGTTATCGACAAGTTCAAGGGATTGACTACGACGAGACTTTCTCTCCCGTAGCGATGCTGAAGTCAGTCAGAATCATGTTAGCTATTGCCGCATTCTATGATTATGAGATATGGCAAATGGACGTCAAAACAGCATTCCTTAATGGCTTCCTCAAGGAAGAGTTGTATATGATGCAACCGGAAGGTTTTGTCGATCCAGAGAACGCTAACAAGGTATGCAAGATCCAGCGCTCGATTTACGGGCTGGTGCAAGCATCTCGGAGTTGGAATATTCGCTTTGATGAGGTGATCAAAGCGTTTGGATTTATACAGACTTATGGAGAAGCCTGTATTTACAAGAAAGTGAGTGGGAGCTCTATGGCATTTCTCATATTATATGTGGATGACATATTGCTGATGGGAAATGATATAGAATTCTTGGAAAATGTAAAGGCCTACTTGAATAAAAGTTTTTCAATGAAGGACCTTGGAGAAGCTGCTTACATATTAGGCATCAAAATCTATAGAGATAGATCGAGACGCCTCATTGGTCTTTCACAAAGTACATACCTTGACAAAATATTGAAGAAGTTCAATATGGATCAGTCAAAGAAAGGATTCTTGCCTGTTTTGCAAGGTATGAGATTGAGCAAAGCTCAGTCGCCGACCACGGCAGAAGATAGAGAAAAGATGAGTGTCATTCCCTATGCCTCGGCAATAGGTTCTATCATGTAT
Organism: Secale cereale; assembly: GCA_902687465.1. Classification (NCBI taxonomy): domain Eukaryota; kingdom Viridiplantae; phylum Streptophyta; class Magnoliopsida; order Poales; family Poaceae; genus Secale; species Secale cereale. The sequence continues at coordinate 699,356,737 of LR738710.1, read as the reverse complement.
GCCATGCTGTGTACCAGACCTGATGTGAACCTTGCCATAAGTTTGGTAGGGAGGTACCAAAGTGATCCCGGTACGGAACACTGGACAGCGGTCAAAAACATCCTGAAGTACCTGAAAAGGACTAAGGATATGTTTCTCGTTTATGGAGGTGACGAAGAGCTCGTCGTAAAGGGTTACGTCGATGCTAGCTTCGACACAGATCTGGATGACTCTAAGTCACAAACCGGATACGTGTATATTTTGAATGGAGGGGCAGTCAGCTGGTGCAGTTGCAAGCAAAGCGTGGTGGCAGCATCTACATGTGAAGCGGAGTACATAGCTGCTTCTGAAGCAGCGCAGGAAGGAGTCTGGATGAAGGAGTTCATCACTGACCTAGGAGTCATTCCAAGCGCGTCAAGCCCGATGACTCTCTTCTGTGACAACACTGGTGCTATTGCTATTACCAAGGAGCCCAGGTTTCACAAGAAGACCAAGCACATCAAGCGCCGTTTCAACTCCATCCGGAATTATGTTCAGGATGGAGATATAGATATTTGTAAAGTGCATACAGATCTGAATGTCGCAGACCCGTTGACTAAACCTCTTTCACGAGCAAAACATGATCAACACCAGAATTCTATGGGTGTTCGATTCATCACAATGTAACTAGATTATTGAATCTAGTGCAAGTGGGAGACTGTTGGAGATATGCCCTAGAGGCAATAATAAAAGTATTATTATTATATCTCCTTGTTCATGATAATTGTCTGTTATTCATGCTTGAATTGTATTGTACGGAAACAGCGATACATGTGTGAATACATAGACCACAATGAGTCCCTGGTAGGCCTCTAGTTACCAGCTCGTTGATCAACAGATGGTCACGGTTTCCTGACCATGGACATGAGATGTCGGTGATAACGGGATCACATCATTAGGAGAATGATGTGATGGACAAGACCCAAACTTGAGCATAACACGAGATCGTATAGTTCGTAATGCATAAGCTTTTCGGTGTCAAGTATTTATTCCTTAGACCATGAGGTTGTTCAACTCCCGGACACCGTAGGAGTACTTTGGGTGTGCCAACCGTCACAACGTAACTGGGTGGCTATAAAGGTACGCATCGGGTATCTCCGAAAGTGTCTGTTGAGTTGGTACGAACCGAGACTGGAATGTTGTCACTCCGTATGACGGAGAGGTACCTCTGGGCCCACTCGGTAAGACATCATAATAATGAGCTCAATGTGACTAAGTAGTTGGTCACGGGATGATGGATTACGGATCGAGTAAAGAGACTTGCCATAACGAGATTGAACAAGGTATCGGGAATACCGACGATCGAATCTCGGGCAAGTACCGTACCGATGGACAAAGGGAATAACATACGGGATTGAGTGAATCCTTGACACAGTGGTTCATCTGATGAAGATCATCGAGGAATACGTGGGAACCAACATGGGTATCCAGATCCCGCTATTGGTTATTGACCCGAGAGTGGTCTCGGTCATGTCTACGTGTCTCCCGAACCCGTAGGGTCTACACACTTAAGGCTCGGTAACGCTAGGGTTGTAGAGATAAATGCACGTGGAAACCCGAAAGTTGTTCGGAGTCCCGGATGAGATCCCAGACGTCACGAGGAGTTCCGGAATGGTCCGGAGGTAAAGATTGATATATGGGAAGTCCAGTTTCGGCCAACGGGTGATCTCCGGGGGTCACCGGGAGCGTCCCGGGACCACCGGAGGGGCCCCGGGGGTCCACCGGATGGGGCCACCCATCCCGGTGGGGCCCCTAGGCCGCGAGGGGATGTGTCCAGCCCTCTGGGCTGGCGCACCACAAGGGGGCCCACCTCCCCATGCGCCTAGGGTTAAAACCTTAAGGGGAGGGGGGCCACCACTTGCCTTGGGGGAGGGGGACTCCTCCCTGGCCGTCGCCCCCCTGGCCCCCTATATATATGTGGGGGGGGGAGAGGGCAGCCGCACCCAAGCCCTGGCGCCTCTCCCCCTCCCGTCACACCTCCCAACTCCCACACAGGGCGCCCGGCGAAGCCCTGCTGCGATCTCCACTGCATCCGTCATCACGCCGTCGTGCTGCCGGATCTCTGACGACTTCTCCTCCCCCCTTGCTGGATCAAGAAGGAGGTGACGTTGCTACGCCGTACGTGTGTTGAACGCGGAGGTGCCGTCCGTTCGGCGCTGGATCATCGGTGATGAAGAACGTGAAGAGTACGACTACTTCATCCTTGCTTCGTTGAAAGCTTCCGCACGCAATCTTCATAACGGTATGTAGATGCACTCTTATTTGCTCGTTGCTAGATGTCTCCATAGTTGGATCTTGGTGAAGGCGTAGAATTTTTTTGAATTATGCTACGTTCCCCAACAAGTTGACCTGTTCCGGGATTTCTTCCACCTAAACCGGCGGACTGAATTTACTAGTGGACCGCATCAAGAACTAGGCGGGGTCAGTATTCAGAAGAGGAAAGATGCAGTATTTCCTCATGCCGCTCTCCACACACATCCCAAGGACTGGAATAAATCTTGGTTTTACTGTATTGATACTTCACCTGGGGGGAAAACCCATTGCCGGGTTATCGCGAGCATCGTCTTCCGGAGGATCACCCTCTGCCGCAGCGCCTTAGCTCTTTAGAGCGGCCCCGGTTTGCCTCTCAACTTTCCAAGTTAAAGGCCTTTATGGCTAATGGTTTAACCGGCGTGGATTTCATGCGCTGCTGGCTCTCTTGGAGTATCCTTCCTCTGAGCCCGCGCACAAGCTTGATGTGTCAATACTCTGGTAAACCAGATGACCCTCAACGTTTTACTAAGGAGAAACTTTATGAGTCAGAAGTTACTGAGTCCGCCAAGAAAATGCTTAACATCACTTTAGAAGAATGTAGCCAAACCGGACTGGCTCCATACTACAAGAAAAATAAGCTGCCTGCGGTATGTCTTACTTTCTTTCATATGCTTGTAATCTGTTCCTTTGAATGGTTCTTTCAATTTATCTTTTACCTTTTGAACAGGCCAATGATCCTTTCTGGAAAAGGATGCCTCAGGAGAAAACCAGAAAACAGACACGCCGGAAGACCTTTGCTACCAAGAAGAGAAAAGCGGCTGGTGGCTCCAGTTCCCATGCTGAGGTTGACGATCCGGACTCTGAGGTATGAATTAATCCGGCTTTACCTTGCTCGCTTTTACTCATATCTGTATCTAATGATAACTTTCCACAGGAGTTGGCTGAAGGAGATAAACCGGCTGAAGTTGAGGTAACTATCCTTTCTTCCGATTCAGAACCACTTCCACAAAAAAGTCGTCGGACTGTCCGGAAATATCAGTTTTCTCACCCGTATGCTCAATTGGATCCTAATTTTCTTTTGAAGAAACAGCAACATGAAGCTCTTCGCCGGACCACTCGCCACAGCGGCCTTGCTGTGGAATCATCCGGAATATCTCTTACTCCGGCCCGGAATCGCCGCTCTGAGGTTATACTCTCTCCAACCCTTCTTCATCCCAAGGCCGGGCTTATACGCAAACCTCTTAAACCGTCTGACCCTGATTATCAGGAGACTCCGTTATCTTCTTCCGGTGAATCAACTGCCACACAGCTTCCACCCCTAAAAACCGTCCCAGGGTAAGTCTTTAAATTTATCCGGTTTATGATTGCACTTTGTCTTATAGCTCTAACTTGTTTTTCCAACTTCCTTCAGCAAGCCAAAGCCTAGCAAAAAACCAAAAGTCAACCAACCAACTGCTGAGACTGCCGTTGATAATCCGGCGGCTGATCCGGACTCAGCTAGTCCTCCGGAAGGTGAACCTACAATTCCACTTGAAGATCCTGCTCCTGCCGATCACACTACTATGCCTGAGAATCCCAATACTGAGGATGTTCGTGAACCGGCAAGTCCTGCCCGGGCCAATTCTCCTCAGACCAATCCGGCTCCTCCCAGTCCGGTTCACACTGCAACCCCACCACCAACAACTGCTTCTCCGGAGGTGGAAATAACTCACACAGCTTATACCGCTCCTGCTGAGCCCACTGTCTTAGCCAAACATACGGCTAAAGCGGAGAAGCTGCACAAAGAAAAGGGTAAATGGAGTACTGAATTGTCTAGCTTTGCTGACATGAGTGCCCAGGAACTCTATTCCGGGTACTTGAACCGTCTCCACACTGGTCGAGATTATGAAGCATGCTTGACTAACATGATGAAGGACAAGTATGAGGTAATCCCTTGCATCTTCTTTTGACTTTCAATGCCCTTCCGTCTATACCATATCAGCCCCCAAGTTCCGGTTTAGCTATGTTTAGAAGGTGAACCGGTACTTCCTAATGAATCAAACGATCTTACATTAGCCCCCAAGTGCCAGGGGCATAACTCAGTTTATGTGCCTGGGACTTGCCTGACTTTTCCCTCAATACTTCAATTATGCATTAGTCCCCAAGTGTCAAGTAGACAACTTGTTTTGCTTGCTTGAGACTTTGTCTTTGAATTATTTCTGCTTATTGCTTCAACTGCCCATTAGCCCCCAAGTGTCAAGTAGACAACTTGTTTGTGTGCTTGAGACTTTGTCTTTAAATTACTTCCGCTTACCACTTGATCTTCCTTGTAGGCTGATTTAAACCGGAGGGACGAAGAAATCAGTGAACTTCGGAGCAGACTTGCTGAAACGGAGGCTGCTGCTTCTAAGGCCAAGAAAGATTTGAAGCTGAGTTTAAAGACTGCTGAACAGCTGAAGAAATTCTTTGAAGAAGAGCGGACCGCCTTTGAGGTTCAAAAGAAAGATCTGGAGAAAAGGGCCAAAGATGCTGAAGAAGCTCTTAATCCGGTGACTGAAGAGTTATCCGGTTTAAAGCGGCAAATAGAGTTGATGACTTCTGCAATCTTCGGTAAGTATTTAATCTGTATTCCTGCTTTCATCCTTGCAATCTTCTATCAGTGCCGGTTTAATTGTGATAATCATATGCAGGGCGCCGTGTCACCCATCTTTGGGATGACTTACGGAAAAAACTCAAGGCATGTTATACTTTGGTCGAGCAGCTGTATTCCGGCGCTCAAAGGATCATAAGTGCAACATCATTCAATAAACCGGCCCCTACTACCATCCAAGGCACATTGCAAAAGTTGTCTGTCTTGCTGGTGCGTTTGGAGGAAGTTAAGAAGTCTGCCGCTCGAGCCGCTTCCCTCGTGGCACTTACCAAAGCGAAGGCGTGGGTTCCGGACTTTGATTCGGAAGAAGCCTTTAATGGGTATCCAAATACCAAAGAAGACGGATCGGCTTTCACCGCAAAGGATCTCCATGTCTTGACGAAGGAGATGCGTCCTCTCGCCAGCAAACTTGCGGCCAAATCAGATTTATCCAGGTATCATCCGGGATATGACTTGCAAAACGAGCGGGTGGAGCGGTCGGTTTATGATACCGTCAATCTAATCCCCCCCAGTGCGCCCTCATACCTTCGCTCCAGATATCGATCCGTCTGAACTCATCAACGAAGAAATGTACTTTCGTACTTTAACGAAAATCGACTGGTGCGTCCCTGACTTCCAACCGCTTCAAGAAGAGGAGGAGACTCCGGATCAAGTTGATGCCCAGCCGTCTCAGCAGGAGGGAGCGTAGCTCATAGCATATCTTTGTAGTTGCAGCGTCATTTTGCCGAACAATTTTTAATCCGTCAGGCTTGCTATGCCTTGTAATAGGATAGCTGAAAACATTTGTCTGCGTTGATTCAGATATTCCGACTTTTGTTTTTTTATTGCCAATTTGGTCTGATATGGATTATCTTATATATCATCTGTTCCTGAGATCAAGTATGCTTGATACTCTTAATCCGGCGAATTTTGCCTCTTTGAAGGGAGTCTTTGAATAGACCCATTAATAATCCCTGGTCTTATAGAAGCTCATGATTGTTCCGGGCTACGATGAACACCGGATTAACTCTTGCTGGTGTTTTATAACCCAGACTTTTTACTCATGCTGGTGCTCATGACCCACATCTTTAACTTTGTAGATGTGTGGTCAATTTCTTGAATTGTCCCACTCCGGATTAAAGAACCATAACACATAAAGATCAGAAATGCAAATTTGCAAATAAAACCGTGTAGTCGAGGCTTTTTACGAGCTGCCAGGCTCAAAGCAAGGTTCAGCCAATCAATGGAATGGGCTTGCCATCCAGAGGGCCGGTCGATGGATGTGGCCGAATCATCCATAGGAACCATAAGAAAATCTTTAGCCAATCACTGGGTGGCTGTCGCCTGTCCAGAGGGCCTCCATGGTTCCATGAAACCATGGGTAAATCTTTAGCCAATCACTGGATGGCTGTCGCCTGTCCAGAGGGCCTCCATGGTTCCATGAAACCATGGGTAAATCTTTAGCCAATCACTGGATGGCTGTCGCCTATCCAGAGGGCCTCCATGGTTCCATGAAACCATGGGTAAACTTTGAGCCAATCACTGGATGGCTGTCGCCTGTCCAGAGGGCCTCCATGGTTCCATGAAACCATGGGTAAATCTTTAGCCAAT